>OY743224.1:27645585-28011381 GCA_963555765.1 Orthonevra nobilis
TAATTTGCGAATTCGAGAAAAAAGTGCATTTTGAAACCATGGACTATAGTCCAGCAGAATTAAGCAAAAATGCGCGGATTTCAAATTTCTGTATTTTTGTTAATAAAAGGTTCTCAAGAGCTATATTTTCAAATTTTGTGCTCAATTAGGGGGTGCTCTCAATTGTCAGCATCATAGAAATGGTAATTTGCGAATTCGAGAAAAAAGTGCATTTTTGAACCATGGGGCTATAGTCAGCAGAATTAAGCAAAAATGCCTCGGATTTCAAATTTCTGTATTTTTGTTAATAATACATTCTCTGAGCTATATTTTCAAATTTGTGCTCAATTAGGGGGTGCTCTCATTGTCAGCATCATAGAAATGGTAATTTGCGAATTCGAGAAAAAAGTGCATTTTGAAACCATGGGCTATAGTCCAGCAGAATTAAGCAAAAATGCCTCGGATTTCAAATTTCTGTATTTTTGTTAATAATACATTTTCTGAGCTATATTTCAAATTTGTGCTCAATTAGGGGTGCTCTCAATTGTCAGCATCATAGAAATGGTAATTTGCGAATTCGAGAAAAAAGTGCATTTTGAAACCATGGGCTATAGTCCAGCAGAATTAAGCAAAAATGCCTCGGATTTCAAATTTCTGTATTTTTGTTAATAAAAGGTTCTCAGAGCTATATTTTCAAATTTGTGCTCAATTAGGGGTGCTCTCAATTGTCAGCATCATAGAAATGGTAATTTGCGAATTCGAGAAAAAAGTGCATTTTGAAACCATGGGCTATAGTCCAGCAGAATTAAGCAAAAATGCTGTATTTTAAATTTCTGTATTTTTGTTAATAAAAGGTTCTCAGAGCCTATATTTTCAAATTTGTGCTCAATTAGGGGTGCTCTCAATTGTCAGCATCATAGAAATGGTAATTTGCGAATTCGAGAAAAAAGTGCATTTTGAAACCATGGGCTATAGTCCAGCAGAATTAAGCAAAAATGCCTCGGATTTCAAATTTCTGTATTTTTGTTAATAATACATTTTCTGAGCTATATTTTCAAATTTGTGCTCAATTAGGGGTGCTCTCAATTGTCAGCATCATAGAAATGGTAATTTGCGAATTCGAGAAAAAAGTGCATTTTGAAACCATGGCTATAGTCCAGCAGAATTAAGCAAAAATGCTGTATTTTTAAATTTCTGTATTTTGTTAATAAAAGTTCTCAGAGCTATATTTTCAAATTTGTGCTCAATTAGGGGTGCTCTCAATTGTCAGCATCATAGAAATGGTAATTTGCGAATTCGAGAAAAAAGTGCATTTTGAAACCATGGGCTATAGTCCAGCAGAATTAAGCAAAAATGCCTCGGATTTCAAATTTCTGTATTTTTGTTAATAATACATTCTCTGAGCTATATTTTCAAATTTGTGCTCAATTAGGGTGCTCTCAATTGTCAGCATCATAGAAATGGTAATTTGCGAATTCGAGAAAAAAGTGCATTTTGAAACCATGGACTATAGTCCAGCAGAATTAAGCAAAAATGCCGCGGATTTCAAATTTCTGTATTTTTGTTAATAATACATTTTCTGAGCTATATTTTCAAATTTGTGCTCAATTAGGGGTGCTCTCAATTGTCAGCATCATAGAAATGGTAATTTGCGAATTCGAGAAAAAAGTGCATTTTGAAACCATGGACTATAGTCCAGCAGAATTAAGCAAAAATGCCGCGGATTTCAAATTTCTGTATTTTTGTTAATAAAAGGTTCTCAGAGCTATATTTTCAAATTTGTGCTCAATTAGGGGTGCTCTCAATTGTCAGCATCATAGAAATGGTAATTTGCGAATTCGAGAAAAAAGTGCATTTTGAAACCATGGGCTATAGTCCAGCAGAATTAAGCAAAAATGCCTCGGATTTCAAATTTCTGTATTTTTGTTAATAATACATTCTCTTAGCTATATTTTCAAATTTGTGCTCAATTAGGGGTGCTCTCAATTGTCAGTATCATAGAAATGGTAATTTGCGAATTCGAGAAAAAAGTGCATTTTGAAACCATGGGCTATAGTCCAGCAGAATTAAGCAAAAATGCCTCGGATTTCAAATTTCTGTATTTTTGTTAATAATACATTTTCTGAGCTATATTTTCAAATTTGTGCTCAATTAGGGGTGCTCTCAATTGTCAGCATCATAGAAATGGTAATTTGGCGAATTCGAGAAAAAAGTGCATTTTGAAACCATGGGCTATAGTCCAGCAGAATTAAGCAAAAATGCCTCGGATTTCAAATTTCTGTATTTTTGTTAATAAAAGGTTCTCAGAGCTATATTTTCAAATTTGTGCTCAATTAGGGGTGCTCTCAATTGTCAGCATCATAGAAATGGTAATTTGCGAATTCGAGAAAAAAGTGCATTTGAAACCATGGGCTATAGTCCAGCAGAATTAAGCAAAAATGCTGTATTTTTAAATTTCTGTATTTTTGTTAATAAAGGTTCTCAGAGCTATATTTTCAAATTTGTGCTCAATTAGGGGTGCTCTCAATTGTCAGCATCATAGAAATGGTAATTTGCGAATTCGAGAAAAAAGTGCATTTTGAAACCATGGACTATAGTCCAGCAGAATTAAGCAAAAATGCGCGGATTTCAAATTTCTGTATTTTTTTGTTAATAAAAGGTTCTCAGAGCTATATTTTCAAATTTGTGCTCAATTAGGGGTGCTCTCAATTGTCAGCATCATAGAAATGGTAATTTGCGAATTCGAGAAAAAAGTGCATTTTGAAACCATGGCTATAGTCCAGCAGAATTAAGCAAAAATGCCTCGGATTTCAAATTTCTGTATTTTTGTTAATAATACATTCTCTGAGCTATATTTCAAATTGTGCTCAATTAGGGGTGCTCTCAATTGTCAGCATCATAGAAATGGTAATTTGCGAATTCGAGAAAAAAGTGCATTTTGAAACCATGGGCTATAGTCCAGCAGAATTAAGCAAAAAGCTCGGATTTCAAATTTCTGTATTTTTGTTAATAATACATTTTCTGAGCTATATTTTCAAATTTGTGCTCAATTAGGGGTGCTCTCAATTGTCAGCATCATAGAAATGGTAATTTGCGAATTCGAGAAAAAAGTGCATTTTGAAACCATGGGCTATAGTCCAGCAGAATTAAGCAAAAATGCTGTATTTTAAATTTCTGTATTTTTGTTAATAAAAGGTTCTCAGAGCTATATTTTCAAATTTGTGCTCAATTAGGGGTGCTCTCAATTGTCAGCATCATAGAAATGGTAATTTGCGAATTCGAGAAAAAAGTGCATTTTGAAACCATGGACTATAGTCCAGCAGAATTAAGCAAAAATGCCGCGGATTTCAAATTTCTGTATTTTTGTTAATAAAAGGTTCTCAGAGCTATATTTTCAAATTTGTGCTCAATTAGGGGTGCTCTCAATTGTCAGCATCATAGAAATGGTAATTTGCGAATTCGAGAAAAAAGTGCATTTTGAAACCATGGGCTATAGTCCAGCAGAATTAAGCAAAAATGCCTCGGATTTCAAATTTCTGTATTTTGTTAATAATACATTCTCTGAGCTATATTTTCAAATTTGTGCTCAATTAGGGGTGCTCTCAATTGTCAGCATCATAGAAATGGTAATTTGCGAATTCGAGAAAAAAGTGCATTTTGAAACCATGGGCTATAGTCCAGCAGAATTAAGCAAAAATGCCTCGGATTTCAAATTTCTGTATTTTTGTTAATAATACATTTTCTGAGCTATATTTTCAAATTTGTGCTCAATTAGGGGTGCTCTCAATTGTCAGCATCATAGAAATGGTAATTTGCGAATTCGAGAAAAAAGTGCATTTTGAAACCATGGGCTATAGTCCAGCAGAATTAAGCAAAAATGCCTCGGATTTCAAATTTCTGTATTTTTGTTAATAATACATTCTCTGAGCTATATTTTCAAATTTGTGCTCAATTAGGGGTGCTCTCAATTGTCAGCATCATAGAAATGGTAATTTGCGAATTCGGGAAAAAAGTGGATTTTGAAACCATGGGCTATAGTCCAGCAGAACTAAGCAAAAATGCCTCGGATTTCAAATTTCTGTATTTTTGTTAATAATACATTCTCTGAGCTATATTTTCAAATTTGTGCTCAATTAGGGGTGCTCTCAATTGTCAGCATCATAGAAATGGTAATTTGCGAATTCGAGAAAAAAGTGCGTTTGAAACCATGGGCTATAGTCCAGCAGAATTAAGCAAAAATGCCTCGGATTTCAAATTTCTGTATTTTTGTTAATAATACATTCTCTGAGCTATATTTTCAAATTTGTGCTCAATTAGGGGTGCTCTCAATTGTCAGCATCATAGAAATGGTAATTTGCGAATTCGAGAAAAAAGTGCATTTTGAAACCATGGGCTATAGTCCAGCAGAATTAAGCAAAAATGCCTCGGATTTCAAATTTCTGTATTTTTGTTAATAAAAGGTTCTCAGAGCTATATTTTCAAATTTGTGCTCAATTAGGGGTGCTCTCAATTGTCAGCATCATAGAAATGGTAATTTGCGAATTCGAGAAAAAAGTGCATTTTGAAACCATGGGCTATAGTCCAGCAGAATTAAGCAAAAATGCCTCGGATTTCAAATTTCTGTATTTTTGTTAATAATACATTCTCTGAGCTATATTTTCAAATTTGTGCTCAATTAGGGGTGCTCTCAATTGTCAGCATCATAGAAATGGTAATTTGCGAATTCGAGAAAAAAGTGCATTTTGAAACCATGGGCTATAGTCCAGCAGAATTAAGCAAAAATGCCTCGGATTTCAAATTTCTGTATTTTTGTTAATAATACATTCTCTGAGCTATATTTTCAAATTTGTGCTCAATTAGGGGTGCTCTCAATTGTCAGCATCATAGAAATGGTAATTTGCGAATTCGAGAAAAAAGTGCATTTTGAAACCATGGGCTATAGTCCAGCAGAATTAAGCAAAAATGCCTCGGATTTCAAATTTCTGTATTTTTGTTAATAATACATTCTCTGAGCTATATTTTCAAATTTGTGCTCAAGTAGGGGTGCTCTCAACTGTCAGCATCATAGAAATGGTAATTTGCGAATTCGAGAAAAAAGTGCATTTTGAAACCATGGGCTATAGTCCAGCAGAATTAAGCAAAAATGCCTCGGATTTCAACTTTCTGTATTTTTGTTAATAATACATTTTCTGAGCTATATTTTCAAATTTGTGCTCAATTAGGGGTGCTCTCAATTGTCAGCATCATAGAAATGGTAATTTGCGAATTCGAGAAAAAAGTGCATTTTGAAACCATGGGCTATAGTCCAGCAGAATTAAGCAAAAATGCCTCGGATTTCAAATTTCTGTATTTTTGTTAATAAAAGGTTCTCAGAGCTATATTTTCAAATTTGTGCTCAATTAGGGGTGCTCTCAATTGTCAGCATCATAGAAATGGTAATTTGCGAATTCGAGAAAAAAGTGCATTTTGAAACCATGGGCTATAGTCCAGCAGAATTAAGCAAAAATGCCTCGGATTTCAAATTTCTGTATTTTTGTTAATAAAAGGTTCTCAGAGCTATATTTTCAAATTTGTGCACAATTAGGGGTGCTCTCAATTGTCAGCATCATAGAAATGGTAATTTGCGAATTCGAGAAAAAAGTGCATTTTGAAACCATGGGCTATAGTCCAGCAGAATTAAGCAAAAATGCCTCGGATTTCAAATTTCTGTATTTTTGTTAATAATACATTCTCTGAGCTATATTTTCAAATTTGTGCTCAATAAGGGGTGCTCTCAATTGTCAGCATCATAGAAATGGTAATTTGCGAATTCGAGAAAAAAGTGCATTTTGAAACCATGGGCTATAGTCCAGCAGAATTAAGCAAAAATGCCTCGGATTTCAAATTTCTGTATTTTTGTTAATAATACATTCTCTGAGCTATATTTTCAAATTTGTGCTCAATTAGGGGTGCTCTCAATTGTCAGCATCATAGAAATGGTAATTTGCGAATTCGAGAAAAAAGTGCATTTTGAAACCATGGGCTATAGTCCAGCAGAACTAAGCAAAAATGCCTCGGATTTCAAATTTCTGTATTTTTGTTAATAATACATTCTCTGAGCTATATTTTCAAATTTGTGCTCAATAAGGGGTGCTCTCAATTGTCAGCATCATAGAAATGGTAATTTGCGAATTCGAGAAAAAAGTGCATTTTGAAACCATGGGCTATAGTCCAGCAGAATTAAGCAAAAATGCCTCGGATTTCAAATTTCTGTATTTTTGTTAATAATACATTCTCTGAGCTATATTTTCAAATTTGTGCTCAATTAGGGGTGCTCTCAATTGTCAGCATCATAGAAATGGTAATTTGCGAATTCGAGAAAAAAGTGCATTTTGAAACCATGGGCTATAGTCCAGCAGAATTAAGCAAAAATGCCTCGGATTTCAAATTTCTGTATTTTTGTTAATAATACATTCTCTGAGCTATATTTTCAAATTTGTGCTCAATAAGGGGTGCTCTCAATTGTCAGCATCATAGAAATGGTAATTTGCGAATTCGAGAAAAAAGTGCATTTTGAAACCATGGGCTATAGTCCAGCAGAATTAAGCAAAAATGCCTCGGATTTCAAATTTCTGTATTTTTGTTAATAATACATTCTCTGAGCTATATTTTCAAATTTGTGCTCAATAAGGGGTGCTCTCAATTGTCAGCATCATAGAAATGGTAATTTGCGAATTCGAGAAAAAAGTGCATTTTGAAACCATGGGCTATAGTCCAGCAGAATTAAGCAAAAATGCCTCGGATTTCAAATTTCTGTATTTTTGTTAATAATACATTCTCTGAGCTATATTTTCAAATTTGTGCTCAATTAGGGGTGCTCTCAATTGTCAGCATCATAGAAATGGTAATTTGCGAATTCGAGAAAAAAGTGCATTTTGAAACCATGGGCTATAGTCCAGCAGAATTAAGCAAAAATGCCTCGGATTTCAAATTTCTGTATTTTTGTTAATAATACATTCTCTGAGCTATATTTTCAAATTTGTGCTCAATTAGGGGTGCTCTCAATTGTCAGCATCATAGAAATGGTAATTTGCGAATTCGAGAAAAAAATGCATTTTGAAACCATGGGCTATAGTCCAGCAGAATTAAGCAAAAATGCCTCGGATTTCAAATTTCTGTATTTTTGTTAATAATACATTCTCTGAGCTATATTTTCAAATTTGTGCTCAATTAGGGGTGCTCTCAATTGTCAGCATCATAGAAATGGTAATTTGCGAATTCGAGAAAAAAGTGCATTTTGAAACCATGGGCTATAGTCCAGCAGAATTAAGCAAAAATGCCTCGGATTTCAAATTTCTGTATTTTTGTTAATAATACATTCTCTGAGCTATATTTTCAAATTTGTGCTCAATTAGGGGTGCTCTCAATTGTCAGCATCATAGAAATGGTAATTTGCGAATTCGAGAAAAAAGTGCATTTTGAAACCATGGGCTATAGTCCAGCAGAATTAAGCAAAAATGCCTCGGATTTCAACTTTCTGTATTTTTGTTAATAATACATTTTCTGAGATATATTTTCAAATTTGTGCTCAATTAGGGGTGCTCTCAATTGTCAGCATCATAGAAATGGTAATTTGCGAATTCGAGAAAAAAGTGCATTTTGAAACCATGGGCTATAGTCCAGCAGAATTAAGCAAAAATGCCTCGGATTTCAACTTTCTGTATTTTTGTTAATAATACATTCTCTGAGCTATATTTTCAAATTTGTGCTCAATAAGGGGTGCTCTCAATTGTCAGCATCATAGAAATGGTAATTTGCGAATTCGAGAAAAAAGTGCATTTTGAAACCATGGGCTATAGTCCAGCAGAATTAAGCAAAAATGCCTCGGATTTCAAATTTCTGTATTTTTGTTAATAATACATTCTCTGAGCTATATTTTCAAATTTGTGCTCAATTAGGGGTGCTCTCAATTGTCAGCATCATAGAAATGGTAATTTGCGAATTCGAGAAAAAAGTGCATTTTGAAACCATGGGCTATAGTCCAGCATAATTAAGCAAAAATGCCTCGGATTTCAAATTTCTGTATTTTTGTTAATAATACATTCTCTGAGCTATATTTTCAAATTTGTGCTCAATTAGGGGTGCTCTCAATTATCAGCATCACAGAAATGGTAATTTGCGAATTCGAGAAAAAAGTGCATTTTGAAACCATGGGCTATAGTCCAGCAGAATTAAGCAAAAATGCCTCGGATTTCAAATTTCTGTATTTTTGTTAATAATACATTCTCTGAGCTATATTTTCAAATTTGTGCTCAATTAGGGGTGCTCTCAATTATCAGCATCACAGAAATGGTAATTTGCGAATTCGAGAAAAAAGTGCATTTTGAAACCATGGGCTATAGTCCAGCAGAATTAAGCAAAAATGCCTCGGATTTCAACTTTCTGTATTTTTCTTAATAATACATTTTCTGAGCTATATTTTCAAATTTGTGCTCAATTAGGGGTGCTCTCAATTGTCAGCATCATAGAAATGGTAATTTGCGAATTCGAGAAAAAAGTGCATTTTGAAACCATGGGCTATAGTCCAGCAGAATTAAGCAAAAATGCCTCGGATTTCAAATTTCTGTATTTTTGTTAATAATACATTCTCTGAGCTATATTTTCAAATTTGTGCTCAATTAGGGGTGCTCTCAATTGTCAGCATCATAGAAATGGTAATTTGCGAATTCGAGAAAAAAGTGCATTTTGAAACCATGGGCTATAGTCCAGCATAATTAAGCAAAAATGCCTCGGATTTCAAATTTCTGTATTTTTGTTAATAATACATTCTCTGAGCTATATTTTCAAATTTGTGCTCAATTAGGGGTGCTCTCAATTATCAGCATCACAGAAATGGTAATTTGCGAATTCGAGAAAAAAGTGCATTTTGAAACCATGGGCTATAGTCCAGCATAATTAAGCAAAAATGCCTCGGATTTCAAATTTCTGTATTTTTGTTAATAATACATTCTCTGAGCTATATTTTCAAATTTGTGCTCAATTAGGGGTGCTCTCAATTATCAGCATCACAGAAATGGTAATTTGCGAATTCGAGAAAAAAGTGCATTTTGAAACCATGGGCTATAGTCCAGCAGAATTAAGCAAAAATGCCTCGGATTTCAACTTTCTGTATTTTTGTTAATAATACATTTTCTGAGCTATATTTTCAAATTTGTGCTCAATTAGGGGTGCTCTCAATTGTCAGCATCATAGAAATGGTAATTTGCGAATTCGAGAAAAAAGTGCATTTTGAAACCATGGGCTATAGTCCAGCAGAATTAAGCAAAAATGCCTCGGATTTCAAATTTCTGTATTTTTGTTAATAATACATTCTCTGAGCTATATTTTCAAATTTGTGCTCAATTAGGGGTGCTCTCAATTGTCAGCATCATAGAAATGGTAATTTGCGAATTCGAGAAAAAAGTGCATTTTGAAACCATGGGCTATAGTCCAGCATAATTAAGCAAAAATGCCTCGGATTTCAAATTTCTGTATTTTTGTTAATAATACATTCTCTGAGCTATATTTTCAAATTTGTGCTCAATTAGGGGTGCTCTCAATTATCAGCATCACAGAAATGGTAATTTGCGAATTCGAGAAAAAAGTGCATTTTGAAACCATGGGCTATAGTCCAGCATAATTAAGCAAAAATGCCTCGGATTTCAAATTTCTGTATTTTTGTTAATAATACATTCTCTGAGCTATATTTTCAAATTTGTGCTCAATTAGGGGTGCTCTCAATTGTCAGCATCATAGAAATGGTAATTTGCGAATTCGAGAAAAAAGTGCATTTTGAAACCATGGGCTATAGTCCAGCAGAATTAAGCAAAAATGCCTCGGATTTCAACTTTCTGTATTTTTGTTAATAATACATTCTCTGAGCTATATTTTCAAATTTGTGCTCAATAAGGGGTGCTCTCAATTGTCAGCATCATAGAAATGGTAATTTGCGAATTCGAGAAAAAAGTGCATTTTGAAACCATGGGCTATAGTCCAGCAGAATTAAGCAAAAATGCCTCGGATTTCAAATTTCTGTATTTTTGTTAATAATACATTCTCTGAGCTATATTTTCAAATTTGTGCTCAATTAGGGGTGCTCTCAATTATCAGCATCACAGAAATGGTAATTTGCGAATTCGAGAAAAAAGTGCATTTTGAAACCATGGGCTATAGTCCAGCAGAATTAAGCAAAAATGCCTCGGATTTCAACTTTCTGTATTTTTGTTAATAATACATTTTCTGAGCTATATTTTCAAATTTGTGCTCAATTAGGGGTGCTCTCAATTGTCAGCATCATAGAAATGGTAATTTGCGAATTCGAGAAAAAAGTGCATTTTGAAACCATGGGCTATAGTCCAGCAGAATTAAGCAAAAATGCCTCGGATTTCAAATTTCTGTATTTTTGTTAATAATACATTCTCTGAGCTATATTTTCAAATTTGTGCTCAATTAGGGGTGCTCTCAATTGTCAGCATCATAGAAATGGTAATTTGCGAATTCGAGAAAAAAGTGCATTTTGAAACCATGGGCTATAGTCCAGCATAATTAAGCAAAAATGCCTCGGATTTCAAATTTCTGTATTTTTGTTAATAATACATTCTCTGAGCTATATTTTCAAATTTGTGCTCAATTAGGGGTGCTCTCAATTATCAGCATCACAGAAATGGTAATTTGCGAATTCGAGAAAAAAGTGCATTTTGAAACCATGGGCTATAGTCCAGCATAATTAAGCAAAAATGCCTCGGATTTCAAATTTCTGTATTTTTGTTAATAATACATTCTCTGAGCTATATTTTCAAATTTGTGCTCAATTAGGGGTGCTCTCAATTATCAGCATCACAGAAATGGTAATTTGCGAATTCGAGAAAAAAGTGCATTTTGAAACCATGGGCTATAGTCCAGCAGAATTAAGCAAAAATGCCTCGGATTTCAAATTTCTGTATTTTTGTTAATAATACATTCTCTGAGCTATATTTTCAAATTTGTGCTCAATTAGGGGTGCTCTCAATTATCAGCATCACAGAAATGGTAATTTGCGAATTCGAGAAAAAAGTGCATTTTGAAACCATGGGCTATAGTCCAGCAGAATTAAGCAAAAATGCCTCGGATTTCAAATTTCTGTATTTTTGTTAATAATACATTCTCTGAGCTATATTTCAAATTTGTGCTCAATTAGGGGTGCTCTCAATTATCAGCATCACAGAAATGGTAATTTGCGAATTCGAGAAAAAAGTGCATTTTGAAACCATGGGCTATAGTCCAGCAGAATTAAGCAAAAATGCCTCGGATTTCAACTTTCTGTATTTTTGTTAATAATACATTTTCTGAGCTATATTTTCAAATTTGTGCTCAATTAGGGGTGCTCTCAATTGTCAGCATCATAGAAATGGTAATTTGCGAATTCGAGAAAAAAGTGCATTTTGAAACCATGGGCTATAGTCCAGCAGAATTAAGCAAAAATGCCTCGGATTTCAAATTTCTGTATTTTTGTTAATAATACATTCTCTGAGCTATATTTTCAAATTTGTGCTCAATTAGGGGTGCTCTCAATTGTCAGCATCATAGAAATGGTAATTTGCGAATTCGAGAAAAAAGTGCATTTTGAAACCATGGGCTATAGTCCAGCATAATTAAGCAAAAATGCCTCGGATTTCAAATTTCTGTATTTTTGTTAATAATACATTCTCTGAGCTATATTTTCAAATTTGTGCTCAATTAGGGGTGCTCTCAATTATCAGCATCACAGAAATGGTAATTTGCGAATTCGAGAAAAAAGTGCATTTTGAAACCATGGGCTATAGTCCAGCATAATTAAGCAAAAATGCCTCGGATTTCAAATTTCTGTATTTTTGTTAATAATACATTCTCTGAGCTATATTTTCAAATTTGTGCTCAATTAGGGGTGCTCTCAATTATCAGCATCACAGAAATGGTAATTTGCGAATTCGAGAAAAAAGTGCATTTTGAAACCATGGGCTATAGTCCAGCAGAATTAAGCAAAAATGCCTCGGATTTCAACTTTCTGTATTTTTGTTAATAATACATTTTCTGAGCTATATTTTCAAATTTGTGCTCAATTAGGGGTGCTCTCAATTGTCAGCATCATAGAAATGGTAATTTGCGAATTCGAGAAAAAAGTGCATTTTGAAACCATGGGCTATAGTCCAGCAGAATTAAGCAAAAATGCCTCGGATTTCAAATTTCTGTATTTTTGTTAATAATACATTCTCTGAGCTATATTTTCAAATTTGTGCTCAATTAGGGGTGCTCTCAATTGTCAGCATCATAGAAATGGTAATTTGCGAATTCGAGAAAAAAGTGCATTTTGAAACCATGGGCTATAGTCCAGCATAATTAAGCAAAAATGCCTCGGATTTCAAATTTCTGTATTTTTGTTAATAATACATTCTCTGAGCTATATTTTCAAATTTGTGCTCAATTAGGGGTGCTCTCAATTATCAGCATCACAGAAATGGTAATTTGCGAATTCGAGAAAAAAGTGCATTTTGAAACCATGGGCTATAGTCCAGCATAATTAAGCAAAAATGCCTCGGATTTCAAATTTCTGTATTTTTGTTAATAATACATTCTCTGAGCTATATTTTCAAATTTGTGCTCAATTAGGGGTGCTCTCAATTGTCAGCATCATAGAAATGGTAATTTGCGAATTCGAGAAAAAAGTGCATTTTGAAACCATGGGCTATAGTCCAGCAGAATTAAGCAAAAATGCCTCGGATTTCAACTTTCTGTATTTTTGTTAATAATACATTCTCTGAGCTATATTTTCAAATTTGTGCTCAATAAGGGGTGCTCTCAATTGTCAGCATCATAGAAATGGTAATTTGCGAATTCGAGAAAAAAGTGCATTTTGAAACCATGGGCTATAGTCCAGCAGAATTAAGCAAAAATGCCTCGGATTTCAAATTTCTGTATTTTTGTTAATAATACATTCTCTGAGCTATATTTTCAAATTTGTGCTCAATTAGGGGTGCTCTCAATTGTCAGCATCATAGAAATGGTAATTTGCGAATTCGAGAAAAAAGTGCATTTTGAAACCATGGGCTATAGTCCAGCATAATTAAGCAAAAATGCCTCGGATTTCAAATTTCTGTATTTTTGTTAATAATACATTCTCTGAGCTATATTTTCAAATTTGTGCTCAATTAGGGGTGCTCTCAATTATCAGCATCACAGAAATGGTAATTTGCGAATTCGAGAAAAAAGTGCATTTTGAAACCATGGGCTATAGTCCAGCAGAATTAAGCAAAAATGCCTCGGATTTCAACTTTCTGTATTTTTGTTAATAATACATTTTCTGAGCTATATTTTCAAATTTGTGCTCAATTAGGGGTGCTCTCATTTGTCAGCATCATAGAAATGGTAATTTGCGAATTCGAGAAAAAAGTGCATTTTGAAACCATGGGCTATAGTCCAGCAGAATTAAGCAAAAATGCCTCGGATTTCAACTTTCTGTATTTTTGTTAATAATACATTCTCTGAGCTATATTTTCAAATTTGTGCTCAATTAGGGGTGCTCTCAATTGTCAGCATCATAGAAATGGTAATTTGCGAATTCGAGAAAAAAGTGCATTTTGAAACCATGGGCTATAGTCCAGCAGAATTAAGCAAAAATGCCTCGGATTTCAACTTTCTGTATTTTTGTTAATAATACATTCTCTGAGCTATATTTTCAAATTTGTGCTCAATTAGGGGTGCTCTCAATTGTCAGCATCATAGAAATGGTAATTTGCGAATTCGAGAAAAAAGTGCATTTTGAAACCATGGGCTATAGTCCAGCAGAATTCAATTCAATTCAATTTCAATTCAATTCAATTTATTATTATTAATACAAAAGTACAAATAAGACTTGTGTCTTCTTTAGTACATAAAAATCGGCTTATACAGGCGTAAACATAAAAGTGAAAAATTAAAATTAAACTTAACACAATTTTGTATATTATACATTATAAGGGCAGCAGTTAATAATGTAGCAAATTTAAAGAATAGGGAAAGAAGGGAAACAGGAATAAGGAATAAGGAAGAAAAGAGAAATAAAAAACATATATACTAAAATGTGTAGGAATCAACAACTTTTTTTTTTAATTCGGTTCACCAAAATATTTGGTGATTGCGGTTTTAAATCTATTTGCTCCAGCTATTTGCTTTACTTCCAAGGGAAGAGAGTTCCAGAGCCTGGCGACGTGGACGAAGAAAAGACGTGACGAGTTTAAATATCTTGAGGCAGGAGTTATCAAGTTACATGTTCGGGACGACTGAGCAAATTTAAGTTTTTCGGTGAGGTACCCAGGCAATTGGTTGTGAATGGCCTTGTACATGAAGATGCAGCATCTTATATCAATATATTCACCAAAAGTGCACCCAAGAATTAGCCGATGATATTCAGAGACATGATCATACCTCCGCAGTCCGAATACGTATCTTGCGGCGTCATTAAAAGCGACAAGTAACTTTTGCTGGGACTGGGAATCGGGTTTGCAATAAACTACCGCAGCATAAGAGATAATTGGTAAAATTAGGGTTTTGACCATCCTTAATTTTGTCACTAATGGAGTGAAAGCCGCAGACAGCCAAAGTTTGCGGAGAGTTGCATAAGTGCGTCCCACCGTATAGTTCACATGATCTGTGGCGGAAAGGCTTCTGTTTATCTTAAACCCGAGACTGGTCACTCTGTCTACATACTTAAGTTGTACGTTCGCTAAGAATACTGGCGGTAGCAAGTCTGTGTCATAAAATTTATTAGAAATAACTATAGCCTGTGATTTATTAGGGTTAAGTATAAGACCATTACACACAGACCAGTTATGTATTTCCAACAAGTCTTCATTAAGCCTGCAAACGAGATCCTCAACCAGTCCAATGGGCCTAGATAAGTGTACTTGTACATCATCGGCATAAAGATGTAAGAACACATTTTTACATACTTTTGGTAGGTCATTTATATACAGACAGAACAGAATAGGTCCCAGAATAGACCCCTGCGGGACTCCTGCCAATAAGTCCAAATAATTAGAGGCACAGTCACCCACACACACCCTTTGCATTCTGTTTGATATATAGCTGCTAATAAGCTGTACAGAACTTTCACTAAATCCAAAATACAACCGAAGTTTTTTACATAAAGTTGCATGATTTACTCTATCAAAGGCTTTAGAAAAATCAAGCAAACATAGCACAGTGATATGCTCCCGATCGAATTGCATCCTTATATCGTCTAGTACCTTAACTGTGGCGGTTGAGCAACAGTGGTGCTTTCGAAAACCAGACTGCAGAGGAGACAATAAATCATGGGAGTCTAGATGACTTGAGATTTGCTTACTAAGAGCTTTTTCTAGAACCTTTGATAGGCATGGAAGAATGCTTATTGGGCGGAAGTCAGATGCAGATGCAGAGTTAGGCTTTTTCGGCACAGGAATTACCTTTGCAATCTTCCAGCTATCAGGAAAAGTGGAAGAGTAAATACAAAAATTTATAATATGTGTGAAAGAACGGAGTAAATAAGGAAGAATAAGTTTGACGAATTGAAAGGGAATTCCATCTTCACCAACAGCATTTGACTTGAGCGAACGAATACAGTCCAAAACTTCAATTTCGGTAACAACCTTGAAATTAAAAACATTTAAGGAATCTGAAACGATACTAGGGTTGGGCACAAAGCCTTCGCCAACACCACCAGAAGCCAGAAATTCCTTGTTTAGTTCATTTAAGTCAGGCATACTGCATGAATTAACATTTTTACCCACACAAAAGGACCGTAAGTTATTCCAGAGCTTCTTAGGCGGTAAATTAGAGCTTAATTTAGAGTAATAATACCTTTGCTTAGCTTTTCGGGTAACAGTGGATGAGCGATTTCGAGCCCTGCAAAAAAGTTCCCAGTTCACCGGTGTTGGACTACTCTTCCACTTCTGGTAGAGTTTTCGACGAACCTTTATTGAGCTGTGAACCTCAGATGTGAACCAAGGGCAATTCTTGTTCCGAACTATGACACTTTTCAAAGGGACATGCTTGTTAAATAGGTCAAGTATTAATGTCTGAAAGTAGTTTACTTTTTCATTAGCGCTGGAAAAGGAATAGACATGGTGCCATGGTAAAAGACTCGCATCGTGTTGCAAAGCATACTGATTCACTGAGGAGAAATCTCTAAACTGAAACATTAATGGGTGGAGGGAGCGGGAAAAATCTAAGTTATAGGTACAAAAAATCAGATCATGGTCCGATAGACCATCTAACGATAATTGATCCTGGAGTATAACATTCGAGCAGTCAGATACGATTAAAAGGTCCAGGAGGCTAGGGGTGGAATTACGAGCGAAGCGGGTAGCATAGGAATTAACAACAGACAGCCCTGTTGCGGCGATGCAGTCTAAAAGTTGGAGTGCTCTGGAATCTGTTTTGAGAAGGTCAGCATTAAAGTCTCCAGTTATGATGATATTTTCATAACAAGCAGAGAAAATTTGAATTGCCGAAAACAGTGGTTGGGGCGAAAAGCTCCGATTAGGGTTATAGGCAGTACCTACGATACATTTCAGATTGCCATCACTAACTTCAACGAGAAGATATTCAATACCGCTACCTGCGGATTTTTCAACGACTTTGCATCTAAGAGAATCGATGCAGTAGATAGCAACCCCACCTCCAACAGTACTTGTTATTCGATCGTTTCGAATCAAATTAAACCCCGCGATATTATATAAGTTATCCGGTGTGCTAGGATTGAACCATGTTTCAGAAATACAAACAACATCCACGCCCGAATTAATTAAGACATGTCTGAGGTAATCAAGCTTCGCAATATTTAAGCTTCGTGCATTAATATGGCATACTTTAAATCCATCTTGAGCACCGGATAAGATCTTTACCAAAGAACGTAACGAGCGACCAGCCACACCGCCTGACGAAAGAACATTATGCGAACTCAAGGAAGTCAATCAAAACAAACAATTGGAACAAAATATTCATTGGCAGCTGATGATTTATATACACATTTTTGCAGTAGGAAAAGGAAAAGGGATGGCGAGATGAGGAGTGGGATATATTGAAAACAGATGGTTTCATATTGTAAATTAAGCAAAATTGAAAAGTAGATATATGAAATTAAGAAGATGAAAAATACAATGTAAGAAGTGATGAATTAAAGAATTAAAGAATTGCTCCAGTTGACATTGATGATTGATGAAATCGGGCAGTTGATTAAGTAAAAGCGGACACAGAGTTAGAAGAGATTAAAAGTTGACAAGATTTTTACCTCCGTGTCATCCATACTCTTCCTCACAAACACATTACCATTTTTCGTTCTGACTGCGAACAATAATCCCTCTCTTCGCAGGCGAAGTGCATGGCGCAGCAGAGAACTATTCTCAGGCGTTAAGCTTTCATTCAAATGGATCCGAGCGTTGTTGGTGTTGTTATCATTCGCTGATGTCGTAGCGCCAGAGATGCTCTTCAGCTGTGATATTGTAAGCCCTTTGTTGGCACGAAAAGCTGATAGCAGTTAAAGAATTAAGCAAAAATGCCTCGGATTTCAACTTTCTGTATTTTTGTTAATAATACATTTTCTGAGCTATATTTTCAAATTTGTGCTCAATTAGGGGTGCACTCAATTGTCAGCATCATAGAAATGGTAATTTGCGAATTCGAGAAAAAAGTGCATTTTGAAACCATGGGCTATAGTCCAGCAGAATTAAGCAAAAATGCCTCGGATTTCAACTTTCTGTATTTTTGTTAATAATACATTTTCTGAGCTATATTTTCAAATTTGTGCTCAATTAGGGGTGCTCTCAATTGTCAGCATCATAGAAATGGTAATTTGCGAATTCGAGAAAAAAGTGCATTTTGAAACCATGGGCTATAGTCCAGCAGAATTAAGCAAAAATGCCTCGGATTTCAACTTTCTGTATTTTTGTTAATAATACATTTTCTGAGATATATTTTCAAATTTGTGCTCAATTAGGGGTGCTCTCAATTGTCAGCATCATAGAAATGGTAATTTGCGAATTCGAGAAAAAAGTGCATTTTGAAACCATGGGCTATAGTCCAGCAGAATTAAGCAAAAATGCCTCGGATTTCAACTTTCTGTATTTTTGTTAATAATACATTTTCTGAGATATATTTTCAAATTTGTGCTCAATTAGGGGTGCTCTCAATTGTCAGCATCATAGAAATGGTAATTTGCGAATTCGAGAAAAAAGTGCATTTTGAAACCATGGGCTATAGTCCAGCAGAATTAAGCAAAAATGCCTCGGATTTCAACTTTCTGTATTTTTGTTAATAATACATTTTCTGAGATATATTTTCAAATTTGTGCTCAATTAGGGGTGCTCTCAATTGTCAGCATCATAGAAATGGTAATTTGCGAATTCGAGAAAAAAGTGCATTTTGAAACCATGGGCTATAGTCCAGCAGAATTAAGCAAAAATGCCTCGGATTTCAACTTTCTGTATTTTTGTTAATAATACATTTTCTGAGATATATTTTCAAATTTGTGCTCAATTAGGGGTGCTCTCAATTGTCAGCATCATAGAAATGGTAATTTGCGAATTCGAGAAAAAAGTGCATTTTGAAACCATGGGCTATAGTCCAGCAGAATTAAGCAAAAATGCCTCGGATTTCAACTTTCTGTATTTTTGTTAATAATACATTTTCTGAGATATATTTTCAAATTTGTGCTCAATTAGGGGTGCTCTCAATTGTCAGCATCATAGAAATGGTAATTTGCGAATTCGAGAAAAAAGTGCATTTTGAAACCATGGGCTATAGTCCAGCAGAATTAAGCAAAAATGCCTCGGATTTCAAATTTCTGTATTTTTGTTAATAATACATTCTCTGAGCTATATTTTCAAATTTGTGCTCAATTAGGGGTGTTCTCAATTGTCAGCATCATAGAAATGGTAATTTGCGAATTCGAGAAAAAAGTGCATTTTGAAACCATGGGCTATAGTCCAGCAGAATTAAGCAAAAATGCCTCGGATTTCAACTTTCTGTATTTTTGTTAATAATACATTCTCTGAGCTATATTTTCAAATTTGTGCTCAATAAGGGGTGCTCTCAATTGTCAGCATCATAGAAATGGTAATTTGCGAATTCGAGAAAAAAGTGCATTTTGAAACCATGGGCTATAGTCCAGCAGAATTAAGCAAAAATGCCTCGGATTTCAACTTTCTGTATTTTTGTTAATAATACATTTTCTGAGATATATTTTCAAATTTGTGCTCAATTAGGGGTGCTCTCAATTGTCAGCATCATAGAAATGGTAATTTGCGAATTCGAGAAAAAAGTGCATTTTGAAACCATGGGCTATAGTCCAGCAGAATTAAGCAAAAATGCCTCGGATTTCAACTTTCTGTATTTTTGTTAATAATACATTTTCTGAGATATATTTTCAAATTTGTGCTCAATTAGGGGTGCTCTCAATTGTCAGCATCATAGAAATGGTAATTTGCGAATTCGAGAAAAAAGTGCATTTTGAAACCATGGGCTATAGTCCAGCAGAATTAAGCAAAAATGCCTCGGATTTCAACTTTCTGTATTTTTGTTAATAATACATTTTCTGAGATATATTTTCAAATTTGTGCTCAATTAGGGGTGCTCTCAATTGTCAGCATCATAGAAATGGTAATTTGCGAATTCGAGAAAAAAGTGCATTTTGAAACCATGGGCTATAGTCCAGCAGAATTAAGCAAAAATGCCTCGGATTTCAACTTTCTGTATTTTTGTTAATAATACATTTTCTGAGCTATATTTTCAAATTTGTGCTCAATTAGGGGTGCACTCAATTGTCAGCATCATAGAAATGGTAATTTGCGAATTCGAGAAAAAAGTGCATTTTGAAACCATGGGCTATAGTCCAGCAGAATTAAGCAAAAATGCCTCGGATTTCAACTTTCTGTATTTTTGTTAATAATACATTTTCTGAGATATATTTTCAAATTTGTGCTCAATTAGGGGTGCTCTCAATTGTCAGCATCATAGAAATGGTAATTTGCGAATTCGAGAAAAAAGTGCATTTTGAAACCATGGGCTATAGTCCAGCAGAATTAAGCAAAAATGCCTCGGATTTCAAATTTCTGTATTTTTGTTAATATAAGGTTCTCAGAGCTATATTTTCAAATTTGTGCTCAATTAGGGGTGCTCTCAATTGTCAGCATCATAGAAATGGTAATTTGCGAATTCGAGAAAAAAGTGCATTTTGAAACCATGGGCTATAGTCCAGCAGAATTAAGCAAAAATGCCTCGGATTTCAACTTTCTGTATTTTTGTTAATAATACATTTTCTGAGATATATTTTCAAATTTGTGCTCAATTAGGGGTGCTCTCAATTGTCAGCATCATAGAAATGGTAATTTGCGAATTCGAGAAAAAAGTGCATTTTGAAACCATGGGCTATAGTCCAGCAGAATTAAGCAAAAATGCCTCGGATTTCAACTTTCTGTATTTTTGTTAATAATACATTCTCTGAGCTATATTTTCAAATTTGTGCTCAATAAGGGGTGCTCTCAATTGTCAGCATCATAGAAATGGTAATTTGCGAATTCGAGAAAAAAGTGCATTTTGAAACCATGGGCTATAGTCCAGCAGAATTAAGCAAAAATGCCTCGGATTTCAAATTTCTGTATTTTTGTTAATAATACATTCTCTGAGCTATATTTTCAAATTTGTGCTCAATTAGGGGTGCTCTCAATTGTCAGCATCATAGAAATGGTAATTTGCGAATTCGAGAAAAAAGTGCATTTTGAAACCATGGGCTATAGTCCAGCAGAATTAAGCAAAAATGCCTCGGATTTCAAATTTCTGTATTTTTGTTAATAATACATTCTCTGAGCTATATTTTCAAATTTGTGCTCAATTAGGGGTGCTCTCAATTGTCAGCATCATAGAAATGGTAATTTGCGAATTCGAGAAAAAAGTGCATTTTGAAACCATGGGCTATAGTCCAGCAGAATTAAGCAAAAATGCCTCGGATTTCAAATTTCTGTATTTTTGTTAATATAAGGTTCTCAGAGCTATATTTTCAAATTTGTGCTCAATTAGGGGTGCTCTCAATTGTCAGCATCATAGAAATGATAATTTGCGAATTCGAGAAAAAAGTGCATTTTGAAACCATGGGCTATAGTCCAGCAGAATTAAGCAAAAATGCCTCGGATTTCAAATTTCTGTATTTTTGTTAATAATACATTCTCTGAGCTATATTTTCAAATTTGTGCTCAATAAGGGGTGCTCTCAATTGTCAGCATCATAGAAATGGTAATTTGCGAATTCGAGAAAAAAGTGCATTTTGAAACCATGGGCTATAGTCCAGCAGAATTAAGCAAAAATGCCTCGGATTTCAAATTTCTGTATTTTTGTTAATAATACATTCTCTGAGCTATATTTTCAAATTTGTGCTCAATTAGGGGTGTTCTCAATTGTCAGCATCATAGAAATGGTAATTTGCGAATTCGAGAAAAAAGTGCATTTTGAAACCATGGGCTATAGTCCAGCAGAATTAAGCAAAAATGCCTCGGATTTCAACTTTCTGTACTTTTGTTAATAATACATTCTCTGAGCTATATTTTCAAATTTGTGCTCAATAAGGGGTGCTCTCAATTGTCAGCATCATAGAAATGGTAATTTGCGAATTCGAGAAAAAAGTGCATTTTGAAACCATGGGCTATAGTCCAGCAGAATTAAGCAAAAATGCCTCGGATTTCAAATTTCTGTATTTTTGTTAATAATACATTCTCTGAGCTATATTTTCAAATTTGTGCTCAATTAGGGGTGCTCTCAATTGTCAGCATCATAGAAATGGTAATTTGCGAATTCGAGAAAAAAGTGCATTTTGAAACCATGGGCTATAGTCCAGCAGAATTAAGCAAAAATGCCTCGGATTTCAAATTTCTGTATTTTTGTTAATAATACATTCTCTGAGCTATATTTTCAAATTTGTGCTCAATTAGGGGTGCTCTCAATTGTCAGCATCATAGAAATGG
Organism: Orthonevra nobilis; assembly: GCA_963555765.1. NCBI lineage: Eukaryota > Metazoa > Arthropoda > Insecta > Diptera > Syrphidae > Orthonevra > Orthonevra nobilis. The sequence goes on from OY743224.1 coordinate 27,667,566, forward strand.
TAATTTGCGAATTCGAGAAAAAAGTGCATTTTGAAACCATGGGCTATAGTCCAGCATAATTAAGCAAAAATGCCTCGGATTTCAAATTTCTGTATTTTTGTTAATAATACATTCTCTGAGCTATATTTTCAAATTTGTGCTCAGTTAGGGGTGCTCTCAATTATCAGCATCACAGAAATGGTAATTTGCGAATTCGAGAAAAAAGTGCATTTTGAAACCATGGGCAGAATTAAGTTAATATAGTCCAGCAGAATTAAGCAAAAATGCCTCGGATTTCAAATTTCTGTATTTTTGTTAATAATACATTCTCTGAGCTATATTTTCAAATTTGTGCTCAATTAGGGGTGCTCTCAATTGTCAGCATCATAGAAATGGTAATTTGCGAATTCGAGAAAAAAGTGCATTTTGAAACCATGGGCTATAGTCCAGCAGAATTAAGCAAAAATGCCTCGGATTTCAACTTTCTGTATTTTTGTTAATAATACATTTTCTGAGCTATATTTTCAAATTTGTGCTCAATTAGGGGTGCACTCAATTGTCAGCATCATAGAAATGGTAATTTGCGAATTCGAGAAAAAAGTGCATTTTGAAACCATGGGCTATAGTCCAGCAGAATTAAGCAAAAATGCCTCGGATTTCAACTTTCTGTATTTTTGTTAATAATACATTTTCTGAGATATATTTTCAAATTTGTGCTCAATTAGGGGTGCTCTCAATTGTCAGCATCATAGAAATGGTAATTTGCGAATTCGAGAAAAAAGTGCATTTTGAAACCATGGGCTATAGTCCAGCAGAATTAAGCAAAAATGCCTCGGATTTCAAATTTCTGTATTTTTGTTAATATAAGGTTCTCAGAGCTATATTTTCAAATTTGTGCTCAATTAGGGGTGCTCTCAATTGTCAGCATCATAGAAATGGTAATTTGCGAATTCGAGAAAAAAGTGCATTTTGAAACCATGGGCTATAGTCCAGCAGAATTAAGCAAAAATGCCTCGGATTTCAACTTTCTGTATTTTTGTTAATAATACATTTTCTGAGATATATTTTCAAATTTGTGCTCAATTAGGGGTGCTCTCAATTGTCAGCATCATAGAAATGGTAATTTGCGAATTCGAGAAAAAAGTGCATTTTGAAACCATGGGCTATAGTCCAGCAGAATTAAGCAAAAATGCCTCGGATTTCAACTTTCTGTATTTTTGTTAATAATACATTTTCTGAGATATATTTTCAAATTTGTGCTCAATTAGGGGTGCTCTCAATTGTCAGCATCATAGAAATGGTAATTTGCGAATTCGAGAAAAAAGTGCATTTTGAAACCATGGGCTATAGTCCAGCAGAATTAAGCAAAAATGCCTCGGATTTCAACTTTCTGTATTTTTGTTAATAATACATTTTCTGAGATATATTTTCAAATTTGTGCTCAATTAGGGGTGCTCTCAATTGTCAGCATCATAGAAATGGTAATTTGCGAATTCGAGAAAAAAGTGCATTTTGAAACCATGGGCTATAGTCCAGCAGAATTAAGCAAAAATGCCTCGGATTTCAACTTTCTGTATTTTTGTTAATAATACATTTTCTGAGATATATTTTCAAATTTGTGCTCAATTAGGGGTGCTCTCAATTGTCAGCATCATAGAAATGGTAATTTGCGAATTCGAGAAAAAAGTGCATTTTGAAACCATGGGCTATAGTCCAGCAGAATTAAGCAAAAATGCCTCGGATTTCAACTTTCTGTATTTTTGTTAATAATACATTTTCTGAGATATATTTTCAAATTTGTGCTCAATTAGGGGTGCTCTCAATTGTCAGCATCATAGAAATGGTAATTTGCGAATTCGAGAAAAAAGTGCATTTTGAAACCATGGGCTATAGTCCAGCAGAATTAAGCAAAAATGCCTCGGATTTCAACTTTCTGTATTTTTGTTAATAATACATTTTCTGAGATATATTTTCAAATTTGTGCTCAATTAGGGGTGCTCTCAATTGTCAGCATCATAGAAATGGTAATTTGCGAATTCGAGAAAAAAGTGCATTTTGAAACCATGGGCTATAGTCCAGCAGAATTAAGCAAAAATGCCTCGGATTTCAAATTTCTGTATTTTTGTTAATAATACATTCTCTGAGCTATATTTTCAAATTTGTGCTCAATTAGGGGTGCTCTCAATTGTCAGCATCATAGAAATGGTAATTTGCGAATTCGAGAAAAAAGTGCATTTTGAAACCATGGGCTATAGTCCAGCAGAATTAAGCAAAAATGCCTCGGATTTCAACTTTCTGTATTTTTGTTAATAATACATTCTCTGAGCTATATTTTCAAATTTGTGCTCAATAAGGGGTGCTCTCAATTGTCAGCATCATAGAAATGGTAATTTGCGAATTCGAGAAAAAAGTGCATTTTGAAACCATGGGCTATAGTCCAGCAGAATTAAGCAAAAATGCCTCGGATTTCAAATTTCTGTATTTTTGTTAATAATACATTCTCTGAGCTATATTTTCAAATTTGTGCTCAATTAGGGGTGCTCTCAATTGTCAGCATCATAGAAATGGTAATTTGCGAATTCGAGAAAAAAGTGCATTTTGAAACCATGGGCTATAGTCCAGCAGAATTAAGCAAAAATGCCTCGGATTTCAAATTTCTGTATTTTTGTTAATAATACATTCTCTGAGCTATATTTTCAAATTTGTGCTCAATTAGGGGTGCTCTCAATTGTCAGCATCATAGAAATGGTAATTTGCGAATTCGAGAAAAAAGTGCATTTTGAAACCATGGGCTATAGTCCAGCATAATTAAGCAAAAATGCCTCGGATTTCAAATTTCTGTATTTTTGTTAATAATACATTCTCTGAGCTATATTTTCAAATTTGTGCTCAATTAGGGGTGCTCTCAATTATCAGCATCACAGAAATGGTAATTTGCGAATTCGAGAAAAAAGTGCATTTTGAAACCATGGGCTATAGTCCAGCAGAATTAAGCAAAAATGCCTCGGATTTCAAATTTCTGTATTTTTGTTAATAATACATTCTCTGAGCTATATTTTCAAATTTGTGCTCAATTAGGGGTGCTCTCAATTGTCAGCATCATAGAAATGGTAATTTGCGAATTCGAGAAAAAAGTGCATTTTGAAACCATGGGCTATAGTCCAGCAGAATTAAGCAAAAATGCCTCGGATTTCAACTTTCTGTATTTTTGTTAATAATACATTTTCTGAGCTATATTTTCAAATTTGTGCTCAATTAGGGGTGCTCTCAATTGTCAGCATCATAGAAATGGTAATTTGCGAATTCGAGAAAAAAGTGCATTTTGAAACCATGGGCTATAGTCCAGCAGAATTAAGCAAAAATGCCTCGGATTTCAACTTTCTGTATTTTTGTTAATAATACATTTTCTGAGCTATATTTTCAAATTTGTGCTCAATTAGGGGTGCTCTCAATTGTCAGCATCATAGAAATGGTAATTTGCGAATTCGAGAAAAAAGTGCATTTTGAAACCATGGGCTATAGTCCAGCAGAATTAAGCAAAAATGCCTCGGATTTCAAATTTCTGTATTTTTGTTAATAATACATTCTCTGAGCTATATTTTCAAATTTGTGCTCAATTAGGGGTGCTCTCAATTGTCAGCATCATAGAAATGGTAATTTGCGAATTCGAGAAAAAAGTGCATTTTGAAACCATGGGCTATAGTCCAGCAGAATTAAGCAAAAATGCCTCGGATTTCAACTTTCTGTATTTTTGTTAATAATACATTTTCTGAGCTATATTTTCAAATTTGTGCTCAATTAGGGGTGCTCTCAATTGTCAGCATCATAGAAATGGTAATTTGCGAATTCGAGAAAAAAGTGCATTTTGAAACCATGGGCTATAGTCCAGCAGAATTAAGCAAAAATGCCTCGGATTTCAACTTTCTGTATTTTTGTTAATAATACATTTTCTGAGCTATATTTTCAAATTTGTGCTCAATTAGGGGTGCTCTCAATTGTCAGCATCATAGAAATGGTAATTTGCGAATTCGAGAAAAAAGTGCATTTTGAAACCATGGGCTATAGTCCAGCAGAATTAAGCAAAAATGCCTCGGATTTCAAATTTCTGTATTTTTGTTAATATAAGGTTCTCAGAGCTATATTTTCAAATTTGTGCTCAATTAGGGGTGCTCTCAATTGTCAGCATCATAGAAATGGTAATTTGCGAATTCGAGAAAAAAGTGCATTTTGAAACCATGGGCTATAGTCCAGCAGAATTAAGCAAAAATGCCTCGGATTTCAAATTTCTGTATTTTTGTTAATAATACATTCTCTGAGCTATATTTTCAAATTTGTGCTCAATTAGGGGTGCTCTCAATTGTCAGCATCATAGAAATGGTAATTTGCGAATTCGAGAAAAAAGTGCATTTTGAAACCATGGGCTATAGTCCAGCAGAATTAAGCAAAAATGCCTCGGATTTCAACTTTCTGTATTTTTGTTAATAATACATTTTCTGAGCTATATTTTCAAATTTGTGCTCAATTAGGGGTGCTCTCAATTGTCAGCATCATAGAAATGGTAATTTGCGAATTCGAGAAAAAAGTGCATTTTGAAACCATGGGCTATAGTCCAGCAGAATTAAGCAAAAATGCCTCGGATTTCAAATTTCTGTATTTTTGTTAATAATACATTCTCTGAGCTATATTTTCAAATTTGTGCTCAATTAGGGGTGCTCTCAATTGTCAGCATCATAGAAATGGTAATTTGCGAATTCGAGAAAAAAGTGCATTTTGAAACCATGGGCTATAGTCCAGCAGAATTAAGCAAAAATGCCTCGGATTTCAACTTTCTGTATTTTTGTTAATAATACATTTTCTGAGCTATATTTTCAAATTTGTGCTCAATTAGGGGTGCTCTCAATTGTCAGCATCATAGAAATGGTAATTTGCGAATTCGAGAAAAAAGTGCATTTTGAAACCATGGGCTATAGTCCAGCAGAATTAAGCAAAAATGCCTCGGATTTCAAATTTCTGTATTTTTGTTAATAATACATTCTCTGAGCTATATTTTCAAATTTGTGCTCAATTAGGGGTGCTCTCAATTGTCAGCATCATAGAAATGGTAATTTGCGAATTCGAGAAAAAAGTGCATTTTGAAACCATGGGCTATAGTCCAGCAGAATTAAGCAAAAATGCCTCGGATTTCAAATTTCTGTATTTTTGTTAATATAAGGTTCTCAGAGCTATATTTTCAAATTTGTGCTCAATTAGGGGTGCTCTCAATTGTCAGCATCATAGAAATGGTAATTTGCGAATTCGAGAAAAAAGTGCATTTTGAAACCATGGGCTATAGTCCAGCAGAATTAAGCAAAAATGCCTCGGATTTCAAATTTCTGTATTTTTGTTAATAATACATTCTCTGAGCTATATTTTCAAATTTGTGCTCAATTAGGGGTGCTCTCAATTGTCAGCATCATAGAAATGGTAATTTGCGAATTCGAGAAAAAAGTGCATTTTGAAACCTTGGGCTATAGTCCAGCAGAATTAAGCAAAAATGCCTCGGATTTCAACTTTCTGTATTTTGTTAATAATACATTTTCTGAGATATATTTTCAAATTTGTGCTCAATTAGGGGTGCTCTCAATTATCAGCATCATAGAAATGGTAATTTGCGAATTCGAGAAAAAAGTGCATTTTGAAACCATGGGCTATAGTCCAGCAGAATTAAGCAAAATGCCTCGGATTTCAAATTTCTGTATTTTTGTTAATAATACATTCTCTGAGCTATATTTTCAAATTTGTGCTCAATTAGGGGTGCTCTCAATTGTCAGCATCATAGAAATGGTAATTTGCGAATTCGAGAAAAAAGTGCATTTTGAAACCATGGGCTATAGTCCAGCAGAATTAAGCAAAAATGCCTCGGATTTCAACTTTCTGTATTTTTGTTAATAATACATTTTCTGAGCTATATTTTCAAATTTGTGCTCAATTAGGGGTGCTCTCAATTGTCAGCATCATAGAAATGGTAATTTGCGAATTCGAGAAAAAAGTGCATTTTGAAACCATGGGCTATAGTCCAGCAGAATTAAGCAAAAATGCCTCGGATTTCAAATTTCTGTATTTTTGTTAATATAAGGTTCTCAGAGCTATATTTTCAAATTTGTGCTCAATTAGGGGTGCTCTCAATTGTCAGCATCATAGAAATGGTAATTTGCGAATTCGAGAAAAAAGTGCATTTTGAAACCATGGGCTATAGTCCAGCAGAATTAAGCAAAAATGCCTCGGATTTCAAATTTCTGTATTTTTGTTAATATAAGGTTCTCAGAGCTATATTTTCAAATTTGTGCTCAATTAGGGGTGCTCTCAATTGTCAGCATCATAGAAATGGTAATTTGCGAATTCGAGAAAAAAGTGCATTTTGAAACCATGGGCTATAGTCCAGCAGAATTAAGCAAAAATGCCTCGGATTTCAAATTTCTGTATTTTTGTTAATATAAGGTTCTCAGAGCTATATTTTCAAATTTGTGCTCAATTAGGGGTGCTCTCAATTGTCAGCATCATAGAAATGGTAATTTGCGAATTCGAGAAAAAAGTGCATTTTGAAACCATGGGCTATAGTCCAGCAGAATTAAGCAAAAATGCCTCGGATTTCAAATTTCTGTATTTTTGTTAATAATACATTTTCTGAGATATATTTTCAAATTTGTGCTCAATTAGGGGTGCTCTCAATTATCAGCATCATAGAAATGGTAATTTGCGAATTCGAGAAAAAAGTGCATTTTGAAACCATGGGCTATAGTCCAGCAGAATTAAGCAAAAATGCCTCGGATTTCAAATTTCTGTATTTTTGTTAATAATACATTCTCTGAGCTATATTTTCAAATTTGTGCTCAATTAGGGGTGCTCTCAATTGTCAGCATCATAGAAATGGTAATTTGCGAATTCGAGAAAAAAGTGCATTTTGAAACCATGGGCTATAGTCCAGCAGAATTAAGCAAAAATGCCTCGGATTTCAACTTTCTGTATTTTTGTTAATAATACATTTTCTGAGCTATATTTTCAAATTTGTGCTCAATTAGGGGTGCTCTCAATTGTCAGCATCATAGAAATGGTAATTTGCGAATTCGAGAAAAAAGTGCATTTTGAAACCATGGGCTATAGTCCAGCAGAATTAAGCAAAAATGCCTCGGATTTCAAATTTCTGTATTTTTGTTAATATAAGGTTCTCAGAGCTATATTTTCAAATTTGTGCTCAATTAGGGGTGCTCTCAATTGTCAGCATCATAGAAATGGTAATTTGCGAATTCGAGAAAAAAGTGCATTTTGAAACCATGGGCTATAGTCCAGCAGAATTAAGCAAAAATGCCTCGGATTTCAAATTTCTGTATTTTTGTTAATATAAGGTTCTCAGAGCTATATTTTCAAATTTGTGCTCAATTAGGGGTGCTCTCAATTGTCAGCATCATAGAAATGGTAATTTGCGAATTCGAGAAAAAAGTGCATTTGAAACCATGGGCTATAGTCCAGCAGAATTAAGCAAAAATGCCTCGGATTTCAAATTTCTGTATTTTTGTTAATAATACATTTTCTGAGCTATATTTTCAAATTTGTGCTCAATTAGGGGTGCTCTCAATTGTCAGCATCATAGAAATGGTAATTTGCGAATTCGAGAAAAAAGTGCATTTTGAAACCATGGGCTATAGTCCAGCAGAATTAAGCAAAAATACCTCGGATTTCAAATTTCTGTATTTTTGTTAATAAAAGGTTCTCAGAGCTATATTTTCAAATTTGTGCTCAATTAGGGGTGCTCTCAATTGTCAGCATCATAGAAATGGTAATTTGCGAATTCGGGAAAAAAGTGCATTTTGAAACCATGGGCTATAGTCCAGCAGAATTAAGCAAAAATGCCGCGGATTTCAAATTTCTGTATTTTTGTTAATAAAAGGTTCTCAGAGCTATATTTTCAAATTTGTGCTCAATTAGGGGTGCTCTCAATTGTCAGCATCATAGAAATGGTAATTTGCGAATTCGAGAAAAAAGTGCATTTTGAAACCATGGGCTATAGTCCAGCAGAATTAAGCAAAAATGCCTCGGATTTCAAATTTCTGTATTTTTGTTAATAATACATTCTCTGAGCTATATTTTCAAATTTGTGCTCAATTAGGGGTGCTCTCAATTGTCAGCATCATAGAAATGGTAATTTGCGAATTCGAGAAAAAAGTGCATTTTGAAACCATGGGCTATAGTCCAGCAGAATTAAGCAAAAATGCCTCGGATTTCAAATTTCTGTATTTTTGTTAATAATACATTTTCTGAGCTATATTTTCAAATTTGTGCTCAATTAGGGGTGCTCTCAATTGTCAGCATCATAGAAATGGTAATTTGCGAATTCGAGAAAAAAGTGCATTTTGAAACCATGGGCTATAGTCCAGCAGAATTAAGCAAAAATGCCTCGGATTTCAAATTTCTGTATTTTTGTTAATAAAAGGTTCTCAGAGCTATATTTTCAAATTTGTGCTCAATTAGGGGTGCTCTCAATTGTCAGCATCATAGAAATGGTAATTTGCGAATTCGAGAAAAAAGTGCATTTTGAAACCATGGGCTATAGTCCAGCAGAATTAAGCAAAATGCCTCGGATTTCAACTTTCTGTATTTTTGTTAATAATACATTTTCTGAGCTATATTTTCAAATTTGTGCTCAATTAGGGGTGCTCTCAATTGTCAGCATCATAGAAATGGTAATTTGCGAATTCGAGAAAAAAGTGCATTTTGAAACCATGGGCTATAGTCCAGCAGAATTAAGCAAAAATGCCTCGGATTTCAAATTTCTGTATTTTTGTTAATAATACATTCTCTGAGCTATATTTTCAAATTTGTGCTCAATTAGGGGTGCTCTCAATTATCAGCATCATAGAAATGCTAATTTGCGAATTCGAGAAAAAAGTGCATTTTGAAACCATGGGCTATAGTTCAGCAGAATTAAGAAAAAATTCCTCGGATTTCAAATTTCTGTATTTTTGTTAATAATACATTCTCTGAGCTATATTTTCAAATTTATGCTCAATTAGGGGTGCTCTCAAATGTCAGCATCAAAGAAATGGTAATTTGCGAATTCGAGAAAAAAGTGCATTTTGAAACCATGGGCTATAGTCCAGCAGAATTAGGCAAAAATGCCTCGGATTTCAAATTTCTGTATTTTTGTTAATAATACATTCTCTGAGCTATATTTTCAAATTTGTGCTCAATTAGGGGTGCTCTCAATTGTCAGCATCATAGAAATGTAAAATTTGCGAATTCGAGAAAAAAGTGCATTTTGAAACCATGGGCTATAGTCCAGCAGAATTAAGCAAAAATGCCTCGGATTTCAAATTTCTGTATTTTTGTTAATATAAGGTTCTCAGAGCTATATTTTCAAATTTGTGCTCAATTAGGGGTGCTCTCAATTGTCAGCATCATAGAAATGGTAATTTGCGAATTCGAGAAAAAAGTGCATTTTGAAACCATGGGCTACAGTCCAGCAGAATTAAGCAAAAATGCCTCGGATTTCAAATTTCTGTATTTTTGTTAATAATACATTCTCTGAGCTATATTTTCAAATTTGTGCTCAATTAGGGGTGCTCTCAATTGTCAGCATCATAGAAATGTAAAATTTGCGAATTCGAGAAAAAAGTGCATTTTGAAACCATAGGCTATAGTCCAGCAGAATTAAGCAAAAATACCTCGGATTTCAAATTTCTGTATTTTTGTTAATAATACATTCTCTGAGCTATATTTTCAAATTTGTGCTCAATTAGGGGTGCTCTCAATTGTCAGCATCATTGAAATGGTAATTTGCGAATTCGAGAAAAAAGTGCATTTTGAAACCATGGGCTACAGTCCAGCAGAATTAAGCAAAAATGCCTCGGATTTCAAATTTCTGTATTTTTGTTAATAATACATTCTCTGAGCTATATTTTCAAATTTGTGCTCAATTAGGGGTGCTCTCAATTGTCAGCATCATAGAAATGTAAAATTTGCGAATTCGAGAAAAAAGTGCATTTTGAAACCATGGGCTATAGTCCAGCAGAATTAAGCAAAAATGCCTCGGATTTCAAATTTCTGTATTTTTGTTAATATAAGGTTCTCAGAGCTATATTTTCAAATTTGTGCTCAATTAGGGGTGCTCTCAATTGTCAGCATCATAGAAATGGTAATTTGCGAATTCGAGAAAAAAGTGCATTTTGAAACCATGGGCTACAGTCCAGCAGAATTAAGCAAAAATGCCTCGGATTTCAAATTTCTGTATTTTTGTTAATAATACATTCTCTGAGCTATATTTTCAAATTTGTGCTCAATTAGGGGTGCTCTCAATTGTCAGCATCATAGAAATGTAAAATTTGCGAATTCGAGAAAAAAGTGCATTTTGAAACCATGGGCTATAGTCCAGCAGAATTAAGCAAAAATGGCTCGGATTTCAAATTTCTGTATTTTTGTTAATATAAGGTTCTCAGAGCTATATTTTCAAATTTGTGCTCAATTAGGGGTGCTCTCAATTGTCAGCATCATAGAAATGGTAATTTGCGAATTCGAGAAAAAAGTGCATTTTGAAACCATGGGCTACAGTCCAGCAGAATTAAGCAAAAATGCCTCGGATTTCAAATTTCTGTATTTTTGTTAATAATACATTCTCTGAGCTATATTTTCAAATTTGTGCTCAATTAGGGGTGCTCTCAATTGTCAGCATCATAGAAATGTAAAATTTGCGAATTCGAGAAAAAAGTGCATTTTGAAACCATGGGCTATAGTCCAGCAGAATTAAGCAAAAATGGCTCGGATTTCAAATTTCTGTATTTTTGTTAATATAAGGTTCTCTGAGCTATATTTTCAAATTTGTGCTCAATTAGGGGTGCTCTCAATTGTCAGCATCATAGAAATGGTAATTTGCGAATTCGAGAAAAAAGTGTATTTTGAAACCATGGGCTATAGTCCAGCAGAATTAAGCAAAAATGGCTCGGATTTCAAATTTCTGTATTTTTGTTAATATAAGGTTCTCAGAGCTATATTTTCAAATTTGTGCTCAATTAGGGGTGCTCTCAATTGTCAGCATCATAGAAATGTAAAATTTGCGAATTCGAGAAAAAAGTGCATTTTGAAACCATGGGCTATAGTCCAGCAGAATTAAGCAAAAATGCCTTGGATTTCAAATTTCTGTATTTTTGTTAATAATACATTCTCTAAGCTATATTTTCAAATTCGTGCTCAATTAGGGGTGCTCTCAATTGTCAGCATCATAGAAATGGTAATTTGCGAATTCGAGAAAAACGTGCAATTTGAAACCATGGGCTATAGTCCAGCAGAATTAAGCAAAAATGCCTCGGATTTCAAATTTCTGTATTTTTGTTAATAATACATTCTCTGAGCTATATTTTCAAATTTGTGCTCAATTAGGGGTGCTCTCAATTGTCAGCATCATAGAAATGGTAATTTGCGAATTCGAGAAAAAAGTGCATTTTGAAACCATGGGCTATAGTCCAGCAGAATTAAGCAAAAATGCCTCGGATTTCAAATTTCTGTATTTTTGTTAATAATACATTCTCTGAGCTATATTTTCAAATTTGTGCTCAATTAGGGGTGCTCTCAATTGTCAGCATCATAGAAATGGTAATTTGCGAATTCGAGAAAAAAGTGCATTTTGAAACCATGGGCTATAGTCCAGCAGAATTAAGCAAAAATGCCTCGGATTTCAACTTTCTGTATTTTTGTTAATAATACATTTTCTGAGCTATATTTTCAAATTTGTGCTCAATTAGGGGTGCTCTCAATTGTCAGCATCATAGAAATGGTAATTTGCGAATTCGAGAAAAAAGTGCATTTTGAAACCATGGGCTATAGTCCAGCAGAATTAAGCAAAAATGCCTCGGATTTCAAATTTCTGTATTTTTGTTAATAATACATTCTCAGAGCTATATTTTCAAATTTGTGCTCAATTAGGGGTGCTCTCAATTGTCAGCATCATAGAAATGGTAATTTGCGAATTCGAGAAAAAAGTGCATTTTGAAACCATGGGCTATAGTCCAGCAGAATTAAGCAAAAATGCCTTGGATTTCAACTTTCTGTATTTTTGTTAATAATACATTTTCTGAGCTATATTTTCAAATTTGTGCTCAATTAGGGGTGCTCTCAATTGTCAGCATCATAGAAATGGTAATTTGCGAATTCGAGAAAAAAGTGCATTTTGAAACCATGGGCTATAGTCCAGCAGAATTAATCAAAAATGCCTCGGATTTCAAATTTCTGTATTTTTGTTAATAATACATTCTCAGAGCTATATTTTCAAATTTGTGCTCAATTAGGGGTGCTCGCAATTGTCAGCATCATAGAAATGGTAATTTGCGAATTCGAGAATAGTCCAGCAGAATTAAGCAAAAATGCCTTGGATTTCAAATTTCTGTATTTTTGTTAATAATACATTTTCTGAGCTATATTTTCAAATTCGTCCAGCAGAATTAAGCAAAAATGCCTCGGATTTCAAATTTCTGTATTTTTGTTAATAATACATTTTCTGAGCTATATTTTCAAATTTGTGCTCAATTAGGGGTGCTCTCAATTGTCAGCATCATAGAAATGGTAATTTGCGAATTCTAGAAAAAAGTGTATTTTGAAACCATGGGCTATAGTCCAGCAGAATTAAGCAAAAATGCCTCGGATTTCAAATTTCTGTATTTTTGTTAATATAAGGTTCTCAGAGCTATATTTTCAAATTTGTGCTCAATTAGGGGTGCTCTCAATTGTCAGCATCATAGAAATGGTAATTTGCGAATTCGAGAAAAAAGTGCATTTTGAAACCATGGGCTATAGTCCAGCAGAATTAAGCAAAAATGCCTCGGATTTCAAATTTCTGTATTTTTGTTAATATAAGGTTCTCAGAGCTATATTTTCAAATTTGTGCTCAATTAGGGGTGCTCTCAACTGTCAGCATCATAGAAATGGTAATTTGCGAATTCGAGAAAAAAATGCATTTTGAAACCATGGGCTATAGTCCAGCAGAATTAAGAAAAATGCCTCGGATTTCAAATTTCTGTATTTTTGTTAATAATACATTCTCTGAGCTATATTTTCAAATTTGTGCTCAATTAGGGGTGCTCTCAATTGTCAGCATCATAGAAATGGTAATTTGCGAATTCGAGAAAAAAGTGTATTTTGAAACCATGGGCTATAGTCCAGCAGAATTAAGCAAAAATGCCTCGGATTTCAAATTTCTGTATTTTTGTTAATATAAGGTTCTCAGAGCTATATTTTCAAATTTGTGCTCAATTAGGGGTGCTCTCAATTGTCAGCATCATAGAAATGGTAATTTGCGAATTCGAGAAAAAAGTGTATTTTGAAACCATGGGCTATAGTCCAGCAGAATTAAGCAAAAATGCCTCGGATTTCAAATTTCTGTATTTTTGTTAATATAAGGTTCTCAGAGCTATATTTTCAAATTTGTGCTCAATTAGGGATGCTCTCAATTGTCAGCATCATAGAAATGGTAATTTGCGAATTCGAGAAAAAAATGCATTTTGAAACCATGGGCTATAGTCCAGCAGAATTAAGCAAAAATGCCTCGGATTTCAAATTTCTGTATTTTTGTTAATAATACATTCTCTGAGCTATATTTTCAAATTTGTGCTCAATTAGGGGTGCTCTCAATTGTCAGCATCATAGAAATGGTAATTTGCGAATTCGAGAAAAAAGTGCATTTTGAAACCATGGGCTATAGTCCAGCAGAATTAAGCAAAAATGCCTCGGATTTCAAATTTCTGTATTTTTGTTAATAATACATTCTCTGAGCTATATTTTCAAATTTGTGCTCAATTAGGGGTGCTCTCAATTGTCAGCATCATAGAAATGGTAATTTGCGAATTCGAGAAAAAAGTGTATTTTGAAACCATGGGCTATAGTCCAGCAGAATTAAGCAAAAATGCCTCGGATTTCAAATTTCTGTATTTTTGTTAATATAAGGTTCTCAGAGCTATATTTTCAAATTTGTGCTCAATTAGGGGTGCTCTCAATTGTCAGCATCATAGAAATGGTAATTTGCGAATTCGAGAAAAAAGTGTATTTTGAAACCATGGGCTATAGTCCAGCAGAATTAAGCAAAAATGCTTTGGATTTCAAATTTCTGTATTTTTGTTAATAATACATTTTCTGAGCTATATTTTCAAATTTGTGCTCAATTAGGGGTGCTCTCAATTGTCAGCATCATAGAAATGCTAATTTGCGAATTCGAGAAAAAAGTGCATTTTGAAACCATGGGCTATAGTCCAGCAGAATTAAGCAAAAATGCCTCGGATTTCAAATTTCTGTATTTTTGTTAATAATACATTCTCTGAGCTATATTTTCAAATTTGTGCTCAATTAGGGGTGCTCTCAATTGTCAGCATCATAGAAATGGTAATTTGCGAATTCGAGAAAAAAGTGCATCTCGAAACCATGGGCTATAGTCCAGCAGAATTAAGCAAAAATGCCTCGGATCTCAAATTTCTGTATTTTTGTTAATAATACATTCTCTGAGCTATATTTTCAAATTTGTGCTCAATTAGGGGTGCTCTCAATTGTCAGCATCATAGAAATGCTAATTTGCGAATTCGAGAAAGAAGTGCATTTTGAAACCATGGGCTATAGTCCAGCAGAATTAAGCAAAAATGCCTCGGATTTCAAATTTCTGTATTTTTGTTAATAATACATTCTCTGAGCTATATTTTCAAATTTGTGCTCAATTAGGGGTGCTCTCAATTATCAGCATCATAGAAATGGTAATTTGCGAATTCGAGAAAAAAATGCATTTTGAAACCATGGGCTATAGTCCAGCAGAATTAAGCAAAAATGCCTCGGATTTCAAATTTCTGTATTTTTGTTAATAATACATTCTCTGAGCTATATTTTCAAATTTGTGCTCAATTAGGGGTGCTCTCAATTGTCAGCATCATAGAAATGGTAATTTGCGAATTCGAGAAAAAAGTGCATTTTGAAACCATGGGCTATAGTCCAGCAGAATTAAGCAAAAATGCCTCGGATTTCAAATTTCTGTATTTTTGTTAATAATACATTCTCTGAGCTATATTTTCAAATTTGTGCTCAATTAGGGGTGCTCTCAATTGTCAGCATCATAGAAATGGTAATTTGCGAATTCGAGAAAAAAGTGCATTTTGAAACCATGGGCTATAGTCCAGCAGAATTAAGCAAAAATGCCTCGGATTTCAACTTTCTGTATTTTTGTTAATAATACATTTTCTGAGCTATATTTTCAAATTTGTGCTCAATTAGGGGTGCTCTCAATTGTCAGCATCATAGAAATGGTAATTTGCGAATTCGAGAAAAAAGTGCATCTCGAAACCATGGGCTATAGTCCAGCAGAATTAAGCAAAAATGCCTCGGATCTCAAATTTCTGTATTTTTGTTAATAATACATTCTCTGAGCTATATTTTCAAATTTGTGCTCAATTAGGGGTGCTCTCAATTGTCAGCATCATAGAAATGCTAATTTGCGAATTCGAGAAAGAAGTGCATTTTGAAACCATGGGCTATAGTCCAGCAGAATTAAGCAAAAATGCCTCGGATTTCAAATTTCTGTATTTTTGTTAATAATACATTCTCTGAGCTATATTTTCAAATTTGTGCTCAATTAGGGGTGCTCTCAATTATCAGCATCATAGAAATGGTAATTTGCGAATTCGAGAAAAAAATGCATTTTGAAACCATGGGCTATAGTCCAGCAGAATTAAGCAAAAATGCCTCGGATTTCAAATTTCTGTATTTTTGTTAATAATACATTCTCTGAGCTATATTTTCAAATTTGTGCTCAATTAGGGGTGCTCTCAATTGTCAGCATCATAGAAATGGTAATTTGCGAATTCGAGAAAAAAGTGCATTTTGAAACCATGGGCTATAGTCCAGCAGAATTAAGCAAAAATGCCTCGGATTTCAAATTTCTGTATTTTTGTTAATAATACATTCTCTGAGCTATATTTTCAAATTTGTGCTCAATTAGGGGTGCTCTCAATTGTCAGCATCATAGAAATGGTAATTTGCGAATTCGAGAAAAAAGTGCATTTTGAAACCATGGGCTATAGTCCAGCAGAATTAAGCAAAAATGCCTCGGATTTCAACTTTCTGTATTTTTGTTAATAATACATTTTCTGAGCTATATTTTCAAATTTGTGCTCAATTAGGGGTGCTCTCAATTGTCAGCATCATAGAAATGGTAATTTGCGAATTCGAGAAAAAAGTGCATTTTGAAACCATGGGCTATAGTCCAGCAGAATTAAGCAAAAATGCCTCGGATTTCAACTTTCTGTATTTTTGTTAATAATACATTTTCTGAGCTATATTTTCAAATTTGTGCTCAATTAGGGGTGCTCTCAATTGTCAGCATCATAGAAATGGTAATTTGCGAATTCGAGAAAAAAGTGCATTTTGAAACCATGGGCTATAGTCCAGCAGAATTAAGCAAAAATGCCTCGGATTTCAAATTTCTGTATTTTTGTTAATATAAGGTTCTCAGAGCTATATTTTCAAATTTGTGCTCAATTAGGGGTGCTCTCAATTGTCAGCATCATAGAAATGATAATTTGCGAATTCGAGAAAAAAGTGCATTTTGAAACCATGGGCTATAGTCCAGCAGAATTAAGCAAAAATGCCTCGGATTTCAAATTTCTGTATTTTTGTTAATAATACATTCTCTGAGCTATATTTTCAAATTTGTGCTCAATAAGGGGTGCTCTCAATTGTCAGCATCATAGAAATGGTAATTTGCGAATTCGAGAAAAAAGTGCATTTTGAAACCATGGGCTATAGTCCAGCAGAATTAAGCAAAAATGCCTCGGATTTCAAATTTCTGTATTTTTGTTAATAATACATTCTCTGAGCTATATTTTCAAATTTGTGCTCAATTAGGGGTGCTCTCAATTGTCAGCATCATAGAAATGGTAATTTGCGAATTCGAGAAAAAAGTGCATTTTGAAACCATGGGCTATAGTCCAGCAGAATTAAGCAAAAATGCCTCGGATTTCAAATTTCTGTATTTTTGTTAATAATACATTCTCTGAGCTATATTTTCAAATTTGTGCTCAATTAGGGGTGCTCTCAATTGTCAGCATCATAGAAATGGTAATTTGCGAATTCGAGAAAAAAGTGCATTTTGAAACCATGGGCTATAGTCCAGCAGAATTAAGCAAAAATGCCTCGGATTTCAAATTTCTGTATTTTTGTTAATAATACATTCTCTGAGCTATATTTTCAAATTTGTGCTCAATTAGGGGTGCTCTCAATTGTCAGCATCATAGAAATGGTAATTTGCGAATTCGAGAAAAAAGTGCATTTTGAAACCATGGGCTATAGTCCAGCAGAA
Source organism: Orthonevra nobilis (assembly GCA_963555765.1). NCBI lineage: Eukaryota > Metazoa > Arthropoda > Insecta > Diptera > Syrphidae > Orthonevra > Orthonevra nobilis. The sequence goes on from OY743224.1 coordinate 27,684,895, forward strand.
TTAAGCAAAAATGCCTCGGATTTCAAATTTCTGTATTTTTGTTAATAATACATTCTCTGAGCTATATTTTCAAATTTGTGCACAATTAGGGGTGCTCTCAATTGTCAGCATCATAGAAATGATAATTTGCGAATTCGAGAAAAAAGTGCATTTTGAAACCATGGGCTATAGTCCAGCAGAATTAAGCAAAAATGCCTCGGATTTCAAATTTCTGTATTTTTGTTAATAATACATTCTCTGAGCTATATTTTCAAATTTGTGCTCAATAAGGGGTGCTCTCAATTGTCAGCATCATAGAAATGGTAATTTGCGAATTCGAGAAAAAAGTGCATTTTGAAACCATGGGCTATAGTCCAGCAGAATTAAGCAAAAATGCCTCGGATCTCAAATTTCTGTATTTTTGTTAATAATACATTCTCTGAGCTATATTTTCAAATTTGTGCTCAATTAGGGGTGCTCTCAATTGTCAGCATCATAGAAATGCTAATTTGCGAATTCGAGAAAGAAGTGCATTTTGAAACCATGGGCAATAGTCCAGCAGAATTAAGCAAAAATGCCTCGGATTTCAAATTTCTGTATTTTTGTTAATAATACATTCTCTGAGCTATATTTTCAAATTTGTGCTCAATAAGGGGTGCTCTCAATTGTCAGCATCATAGAAATGGTAATTTGCGAATTCGAGAAAAAAGTGCATTTTGAAACCATGGGCTATAGTCCAGCAGAATGAAGCAAAAATGCCTCGGATCTCAAATTTCTGTATTTTTGTTAATAATACATTCTCTGAGCTATATTTTCAAATTTGTGCTCAATTAGGGGTGCTCTCAATTGTCAGCATCATAGAAATGGTAATTTGCGAATTCGAGAAAAAAGTGCATTTTGAAACCATGGGCTATAGTCCAGCAGAATTAAGCAAAAATGCCTCGGATTTCAAATTTCTGTATTTTTGTCAATAATACATTCTCTGAGCTATATTTTCAAATTTGTGCTCAATTAGGGGTGCTCTCAATTGTCAGCATCATAGAAATGGTAATTTGCGAATTCGAGAAAAAAGTGCATTTTGAAACCATGGGCTATAGTCCAGCAGAATTAAGCAAAAATGCCTCGGATTTCAAATTTCTGTATTTTTGTTAATAAAAGGTTCTCAGAGCTATATTTTTAACTTCCCATCAGGATGTTCTTGTAATCGGTCCGATTTTCGAAATTCAAAATTTTTACATTTCTCCACGTTTGGCGGTCCCAGTAGACGGATTCCATGATTTTTAGAAAGATGTCTGTGTGTGTGTGTGTACGTACGTTTGTGCGGATTCTTTCGTACAGCCTAACTCGAGAACAAATCAAGCTATCGAAGCCAAATTGGTTTCATTCGAAGCGTGTGTGCATAAAGATCACCTGAAAAGCTTTTGGTTAAATTTCACGGGGTGGTTTGAATTTTATGACGAAAAAACTGTCAAAAAAAGGGACAATTTGACTTCTTCAATTAAAATCAATTTAGTTTTCCAATAAAAAAAGTTCAAAATTAATTAAATTTATAGTTTACAGCTACCTTAACAGATAAAAAAATATGCATAAATATATACACTGCCGTTCATAAGTTTCCGTACAAATTCATACAAAAATTTTTTTTTGTTCAATTTTAATGCCAAAAGTTTCACCAATATTATGTTTATTTAGCCAATTAACTAAACTAAGTAAGTTACTAACTATAGAGACTACCAAAAAGACTAAAACAGTATTTAGTTGAGGCCATTTCATACATTGATGTGTCCCTTTCTCTATTTCCTGATCCAAATTTCCACGGAAGTTCTTTGAAAATTGTTTCAGAAATGTTAATCCTGTAAGTCTTTCCCATTTTTCAAAACTCAGAGTGACGTCTGCAACACTGACACATGAAAACATCCTTAGAAAATTATAGAGCCACCAGTTTTTTTGTTCAAAACCTGCTCGATTGTAGCTTGAGGCTTTTTTATCGTTATAATATATTAGCAAGAAGAAGCTCATGGCGCAACTTACATGAGGCAATTGATTTCAAAGAAAAAGCATCGAGAGAAAGCTAATTGACAAAGTGGAAACACATGGCTTAGACTACATTACTCGTATATTGCAAGGAGGATCATAACATCCGATTTAGTTTGTTTACCACTGCTTTGGTTTCTTATAATGAACGCAATCCTAGAGGTCTTTCCAGAAAATGACACATGGATAAAAAATCACTTGAAACCGGTCTGGAAACAACCATAGAAAACTGCAAAGAAAAGTGGACTGAATGTGATCCTCATACTAAGATACTATGTTGAGCAGTTCCCAGCTAGGAATAAAGGGGCGGTCAAATCTCGGGACTGAAATTATGTACTTTTGAACCCTTTCAAAAAGGACAAGCCTTTATATTTCAAGCAATGGTATATAGAGAGGAAAGCACTCAAACAAATTTGATTGATTAGAAATAATTCCGAAAATACATGAAGTTGAGATAAACGGTCTTTCTTAATGTTTATACCGAAACAATTTAAATTCTGCAAACAAACAAGAACAAAGCCTGGATACAAATTTCCCTTTGCTCCCTTTGCTTTGTTTTAAACAGGAAGAGATGCCAGCCAGCTTCAATATGAAGCTCGACAAGATAGAACTCATTCTTTCTCCAAAATGTTTTTGCAAGCCATTGTAATTTCTTACAGCCAAGACGCAACTCATAATACGAGGTCACAAACGTTTTAATCTCGTGCACAACATATTCAAGCTATGCCATGGTCGCAGCGTCTTTGGCAGAGCATGAGAAGCGCCCGATTGAGGATTTTTAGATATTAAGAAACAGGAATAAGGTTCGAAAATTCTACCACCAGAGAAAAAAATTATATCAAGTTTACAGACCCCAAACCGAAACCTGCAAAATTCGAAATGGAAACATCGTAGTAGAATTGCAATTAATGCTGAGGACATGGAAGAACCAACAATGCTATCTACCCGACCTAGGCGGAGTAAAGACAGCAATATTTAAGCTTAAGTCTAAGAAAGCCACTTGAACGGACGGCTTAGCTGCAAAAATCCCGTGTCAACACCAGAGGCACTTTTAAAGATCTGTTCAGTAACTCGCATACGGCGAAGATAATAATATTAAAGGAGAACGCATGTTGACGTCAACAGTGCGTTAATGAGGATTCAGACAGAAATGACAAATATAGGTTTGGTGGTATACGAGGGCACAAAACAGCATATGTTGTCATCAAAAAAAGACACCCAAATCGTTGCCATAGACAGCTATAAATTTTATGTAGTTAGGGACTTTATCTACCTATGCTCTCCTGTAAACATAGAATACTAGTGCTGAGATCAAACGAAGAATACCTCTTGTTAATCGCTGTTTCTCTGGGCTAAGAAAACAATTGTGTAAAGTCCTCTCTCGTAGAATTAAAGTGTCGCTCTACAAGACTCTCATCAGTCCCATCATGGACAGTTTCAAAAGCGGATGAAGGCGCCTTAGGTTGTTTCGAGAGAAAAGTGTGATCTGTATTGACGGTGAGTGGAGGAGAAAATTCAACAACGAACTGTACGGTACGAGTTGTACAGCGAAATCGACTTAACCAAAAGGATAAAATTCCAATGCCACGCGGACTGGCGCTTCAGTCCTCAAGTTATTAATCAAAAAGCTAATGACGAAAAAAGTGCAATTAGCTATCAATATTAAACAAAAACGCAAAACATAATTTAAAATTATATTAAATCATTTTTTTAGTAATATTATTAAGCTTAAAATGGAACTAATTTCTAGTGGAAATGTTACTTATTTAAAAAAAAAGTATTTCCAAATTGTTGTCCTGTATCTTGTGTGTTTTTGTTTGCAATGCATTTGTCTAGGGAATGAATGATGATAACTCAAATTGAATTTGATGGTGGCGGCAAATAAAATAGCACTTACAAAATGTATGATAGTCATCCCGATGAAACAGATATGACCGACATTTTGGTCAAGTTTTGATCCGAGTTTCCGAAATATTTAGAAAGAAGACTTAAATAGGCACAGTTAAAAATGAACCAGAAACGCGGTTCTACGATGAGTGTAAAATTTCATTGCCTATTCACTTCCTATTGCCATGATGTTAATTCTCATATCAAGTTTTTCCTAACGTACATAATTTTTGTTTTTCCTTTTGTGAAAGGAAACCTTAAAAAAATAATAAACAATACTCATGTCAGGATATTGACCCTTTCGTTAATTAATATGCAAAATTATCAAACCTGTCTACGTGCACTTTGAGTATCACAGGCTTCTCACCTATGAGTACATTTAATCCCATTGCACATAAATAACCAGAGCACTCTTCTGCTTCTTCAAGGTTAGTCACGATTTCAATGAGTCCTATAATGCTAGAAATGTTTTAGTCAAGCAAAAGGCTACTAACCAACAAGAACACTCAACGTATACGCGAAGGACTAACAGTTTTACAATTTCTTGGCACGACAGTTAATGTTTTGGGAGCCACGATCAAGCTTCACCATTTTTGTGGGGACTTTAGTGACTCAATAACAACTTACATAATATTACCAAATTCGAACGGCTCGTCAAGAAAAAAAAACTTCCCACTGAACCACCAACGTTTACACATAATTTCATTAAAGGCAGATAGAACTTCGAGATCGTAGCATGGAACATTTTGAAACCTTTGGTAATTGGTGGTCCCCCCTGTGAAGGTGGATAGGATGCAAGAGCTATACAGCAGTTATCTCTGGTGAATCTGGAGTCGTTGGATCTACACCAATGCATGCAAAAACTGGTGTGTTGAGGTACAGGAATAACATGAATTCTAGCGTAACGATTTTATCCAACAACCAGCATAAGTTGTAACCTTCTAGTCTAGAGGCATGAATTTCATGTAATTTTTGAAATGTCATAACATTACAAGAATACAGAACAAAATCAAAAAATAAAAAAAGTTGAAAATTTAAAAAATTTAGCAGTTGATGAAGTGGGGGTCTCAAAAAATTGGCGCGTAACCACACCCACGATTTCAACCCTCCCAGCAATCTGAAACCAAAAAAAAAAAAACTAATATTAATCTAGAATCATGGAGCAATGTCCGGAACTACGGAAAAGTTGGAAAGATTTTTTTCACAAAATGGCGACTGCCTAAAAAAACAATTTTTGTACCACTTTTTTGACTGTTTCGAATTAGAAAAAGGAAATAAAAAAATAAATAAAATAAAAAAATTAAATAAATATTTGGAAATGAAGATGGTTCCACTCTTAGACAAGTCTATAGAGAAGACTCTATAAAAATTTCAGGTAAATCGGTCCCGTAGAACCTAAGAAATCGTGGGTATTGTTTTGAAAAAGACAGTTTCTAGAAAAACGCGTCTAAAGTTTCGCTTAAAGTTTTTCGCAGTCTAAGTCATGAAATGATATTGTAGATTAACATTTATTCAATCTGCCATTCCTGCTTCATACATCGGACCATCCTCGACTTCGAAAAAAATACTTTCCGCTTTTCTCTCTTCATATCGAGCAAATCTGGCCTCCTTTGATGCACTCTTAAAACTAGTGTCTTCCTGTGCCGTGAATCTATTGCCGTGAAATCGCCTGTTTTTTTATCGATCTGGACACGTAATCCTTTGTGCTGAGGATTTTTTTTCCATTTTATTAAAAAATATTTCTCCACGTGATTTGAAGGTTAGAATTGAAATGTAAGCAGCCAAGTCACCTTGGGTTCTTTTATTACAAAGGACAAAAGGTTTTACTGAGAAATGTGGATTCAGGTAGACGGAGCATCCCTAATGTCTTTTGTTCGATTAGTTCCGGCCGACCCAGTTTGGATGCCGGGTCAACAAAATACCGATATCTCCGAAAATAATTTGAATTTTGAAAAATCCTCTTGTAGATATATTCTTGAATAGTCAGACTTTGAAAATATAAAATTATTTTTTTTTTTAATTTCTAGACTAGAATTCTCCCGTAAATAATAAATATAGTAATATTTTTGGAACTTCATAGTATGTTGAAAATCGTTTTCAAAAGTTGATCAAGTACTTTAAAATTGTTTTAAGTTTATTTTCTTATCAAAATCGCTCTTGGAAGTCGATAGATTTTTGTCTTCCGGACTTGATCTACATCCTTTTACAGCTCGAAGAGATGGCTACTGAAGAAGGAACCAGGGACAGGCATCAGTGAACTTTGAATTTCCTTTTCAAGTATTGCGCAAAAGTGACTCAGGAAGAGCCTTTAAACTTCCAACTAAGATTGTTGTTGACGCGCATTCTGAGGATGGAAAATCTTCCGGCATCAGGTACACCATGTGGCCTAACACTGAACGGTCCCAACTTCTCAATTATTTTTGAAATACCAGTTGCAGCTGCCTTAACTTCACCTAAAAGATCTAAAAGCCCGTATCTTCAGCGCGAACAGTTCTTTTTTTGGTACTTCGAATCAGTTCTGCTGTTCTTTTATCGTCGAATATTCGGATAAATTTAGAGCACTGGTAAGAAAAATTTTTCGTAGGAAAGTTAATGGTCCGTCGAAAAAGTAGTTTCAGTTCCTGGTTGTAGCATCGATTGCGTTTGATCTGCACTAAGGTATCAGTTGGAAACAATTTGATACATTCTTCTTTTTATCATCTTCCTGCGAAATTCATCCTCTAAATGGATTAACTTACATCTTTTCTTCCAGATGGTTACACAGTAACCGACGTCGTTATGTACTGGAAGCCTACACCGGTGCGAGGTGTGGAAGATGCCGAACTGCCACAATTCACAATAATCGGCTACGAGACGAACGATCGCAAGGAGAAGCTAGCAACTGGCATCTACCAACGGTTATCCTTATCCTTCAAATTGCAACGCAACATTGGATACTTTGTATTCCAAACATATCTGCCCAGCATACTGATTGTGATGTTGTCTTGGGTATCATTTTGGATTAATCACGAGGCGACTAGTGCACGAGTTGCCCTAGGTAAGCTCATTCTTGCCATTCACTTAGATTGCAGGAATGTTTGAATTTTGTTTTTTTTTTAAGGTATCACAACGGTTCTCACAATGACCACTATTAGTACCGGTGTGCGAAGTTCCTTGCCAAGAATATCCTATGTGAAAGCCATCGATATTTATTTGGTGATGTGTTTTGTGTTCGTATTTGCCGCGTTATTGGAATACGCCGCCGTCAACTACACCTATTGGGGCAAAAGAGCAAAGAAGAAAAGCAAAAAGTCGAAAGAAATTGACAAGAAAACTGGTACAAGTCCTTGGAATGGATATATTTTTATATATTTGTTTTCACTTACGTATAACTCTTTATTTGCAGGTAAAAGCGATAAATCCGAAACGTGTTCAACTACTGAGGATATCATTGAGTTGCAGGATGTTCGAATGAGTCCTATACCCTCGCTGAGGAAGGGCAATTACAATAATACACTGGGATCAATAGGATCTGAGACATTAGATTTGGCTAAATTTCCACCTAGTTTTAGAATCGCTAGAAATTATGGAACGAATCGCAATAATTTACGATACAGGGGAAACCGAGGTGAGTTAAACTGGTAGTCAGGCTGTGCCTATAAAAAAAAAAGTTTATCATATTTAAGAACAGAATACTTCCTTTTCCTATTGGTCTACCTGTGGGACATGTCGATTTGGTCTTGGAAAATATGCCGATCATGCTTCTGGCGTTCCAAGGACTGCGATTCAGGATGTATTTTTGAGTTAGAATGATCTCTCCCTTTAATATGACCGTATCAACTGAGTCTTCTTTCTCTGAGTGAGATGGGTTAATCGAATCTGTGAACTTCTTGATCGAAAAAATTAAGCCTTGCCACTCATGCTGCCATGCGAATAATCTTCAAACTTTTTGGACATTATCCAACTATGTTAAATAATATGCGGTGGGTTAACTCTTTTTTGATGGCCATAAAAAACATTGTGCAATATTTTTCAACGATTGTGGGTATACCGAAAAGAATTTATTCAAAAGACACTGCAGAAGATCATCCTGTTGACATAATTTTCCAATGAATTAGGTGATATCGTAGCTTCACGATGGCCAAGCAACATCATAAGAACAGAAGTAACCCCGTCCCGCTTGCATTGCTCATTCAAGCCAAAGCCCTTTTATTTTGGCTTTCATGTCTTAGTTGGACACTCCAATGACTGACTTTCGAATGGGCCAATAATGCTGCCACTTTAAAAAACCATACTAAATTGTATCAGATTACATGAAAAAATTTACACATTAATTATATTGGATTATTATTTGCAATTAGAGGTCGCTCGTGATTTTGTCTGCGTTGAATGCGTGTATGTAAAGGGTGATTTTTTAAAAGCTATAGGAAAGTTTTTCAAAAAAAAAAAAACACATAAAATTCAGAAAAATGCATGAAATCTTTATTTGAATCGATAGTACGGTCCATATGATTTAATGTTTGAAGATTATTTCATGCAAATGTTGACCTTGACTGCCCCTCAAATGGTCCATCCGCTTAGTCCAATTTTGGCATACTCTTTCCAACATTTTGGCCGGTATCTCACGAATAAATGCTTCAATGTTGTCTTCCAATGCCTCACTTGAAGCGGACTTGTCTGCATAGACATGAGCTTTGACATAGCCCCACAAAAAATAGTCTAAAAGCGTTAAATCGTACGATCTAGGCGGCCAATTGACCTGTCCCGAACGTGAAATAAAATGTTCACCGAACTCGCCTCTCAATAAGTCCATTGTTGCACGTGCTGTGTGGCATGTGGCACCGTCTTGTTGAAACCACATGTCATGCAAGTCAAACTCTTGCATTTTGGGTAAAAAAAAGTTGGATATCATCTCACGGTAGCGCTCATCATTCACAGTTACGTTACGATTCGCATCATCTTTGAAGATGTACGGTCCAATGATGCCACCAGCCCATAAACCGCACCAAACTGTGACTTTTTCTGGATGCATTGGTAGCTCTTGCAATGCTTCTGGCTGATATTCACTCCAAAATCGACAATTCTGCTTATTTACGTACCTATTGAGCCAAAAATGAGCTTCGCCGCTGAAAAGGTCTACTTGTCTAAACTATGCTGTGATGAAGGCAATTATTAAATGCATTTGCTTGACGATAAGACAAATAAATTTGATAATCACTGATTGTTCAATTTGGAAACGGCCACACTTCGCATATTTTGATAAATACGTTTTTAAGGTTCAATTCCTCATTTTTCTTATGAATGCATAAAGCTATCAAGTTGATATACTATACATACTTTATACTGCATTCTCTTAAAGGTGAAAGAAAATGAAGCTTCTAAATCAACGAAGTCAAATGATCTGGCTATTTTTGCCGCTCGTTTTCGGAACCGCAAGGCGAATCAAAACCTATGGGATATTTTCCGTCGACCTAAAATCATGAAATTTGGCAAGAAGCAATCTCTTATAGACCAAGTAAAGAGAAAAATTCGAAAACCGTAAATTTGTTCTTGTATCACAAAAAAAAAACTAATAAAATCAAAATCAAAATTCAATTTTATGCCAAGAAGAAGGCTGCGTGCAAATTAAAATTAGAAAAATTGTTGCTAGCCCCACATTTTAATGTTATAAATATAAGCAGGAAAACTCTTCGAGACTCAATTTTTATGATGGAGGGCCTATATACATACCTTCACGTTTGTAGGGAGCCTTCTTTGCTTTCGATTCGCACTTACCCGGCTATTTTTCAATTTAACATTACCAACTTAAATTACATCTGTAAGATTGAAATTAATTTAAAATATATTTTTGTTAAATATTTTTGCCATTTATGTAGTTATCTTTTTGTATTGAAAATGCCCAATTATGAAAAACGTATTTCAAATACTGGTTGAACATTTGTTGAAATCGGATGAATAGTTTTAAAGATTACTTCATTTATAAAAACTTACTCATAAACTCTTTATGATATTATATTAAGAAGAAGGTGATAGAGACATGAGTACTTAGCAAAACCTTTTGTATAGTAAAGTCAACTATCTAGTTAATTTGAATTAATTGGAAAGAACATAGATTAAAGGCGTTTTGAGTCTTATTTAAATTGTTCACAATATGAAACAAAACTAATTAAGAATAATGAGGCAAAAAATTACTCCCTTTGTCTTATTAAGTAAATTATACATAAATAAGTTATGTATTTAACTATAAGACTGTTCACTTAAACCACGGCATTTTTCTTTCTTTTAAAATTTTTACACCCATCGTAGCTTTAAAAGCTCTGATTTAAGAAATTTAAAATAAATTTTTTATCTACATAGGCAGCCTTAATTATTCAGCTATATTATATAGTCGGACACGAAACGAAAGTCATTATCTTTCTTGTCTACCCGTATTGTGATTGACTTACTTTCTGATTTTGTTTTGGGTAATGATGTTTATTATACTATTGTTTTCGCAGCGCCCAGCGCACGTTATAATCAACAGTCAATTTATACAAATTTTTAATTAATTATACATCAAAACCTTCCCCATAACTAACTCTTTCCACTGATGAAAACCGTATGAGAATCCATTCGATGGTTTGCGTTCAGACAGACTGGCAGGGGATGCCGTTTTTCAATACTAGGTGATATTTGAGTCGAAACGTTTCATACCGCAAAAATATTATTTTGTGTTTCAGTCGATTTTTCAAGGGCAAAAGAGAGCGCAGTGACAAAATAGCATATGATTAAAAAAGAAGCCCATTCCCCTACTGTTTTCAAAAAATAAATAAGAGCATAACATAACAAAACAAATGATGCGTAAGCTCTTTTCGGAACCTCACGCTCTGAAGGATGAGATACGTGGATCTGATGAAAATTTGTATTGGTCAAATCTTCGGTGTTTCGCATTTTTGAAACTTTGCATGTTTTTTTGAAAACTTCATTTTTAATTCTTAGCGAAGTTCTTCATGCACTTTACTGGTTCCCTTCTTCTCGCTACGTGAGTATCTTAAGTATTAATGGATGATAAGTAAAATGGATGATATTTTTTTATAAACAAATCGACCTTACTCTCAAGCTCCAGAAAGTGACAGCTGAGTTTTCAAATATTTTTTAAAAAATTTTAACAAATTTATTGAGGTTCAATTTTAGAAAAAAAACCTCCTGAAAACTTTTTTAATGTGCCGTCTTTTGTTCATATTAATTTTCTACATATGTTTATTTCTTGCACAGTAATACTGTCCCATAAATAAAAAAGAACCATTTAAAATAAATAAAATGAAATGAAAGGAAATATTCTCTGCAAATTTAAATCATTGAATTTTAGCCCGCTCTGCAAGCTTAGCGACTTCCAGTTTATTTCAAAATCGGTTTTTTGTTTTAAATTTGGCACTATGAACATAATATATAATAATACTTATTGACTTCTCTCTTCAGATGATTTACCGGTCAATAATTCATTTAAAAAAAACATAAGTTTGTCATTTTAAATCATCCGTGAGCCCTCTCAGGCACACACAAAAAAAAAAAAACAATTCATTAAAATCAGTGCAACAGTTAACGAGGAGTTCGGTGACTAACACTCGTGGTGAAGAGTTTTTAATAAACAGACTAGGGAAAATACATATGAAGTGTGTCAAGCGGTGAACTTGATTCAATTTTTTTAAACCGAAGGAATTGCTTGTTTTGAGCATTTTAATTCGAGATGCCACATCATATGTATTTCAAAACCCAAATGCATTTATAGTATGAAAGTAATTTAGTCAAAAAATAAATTTACCGTAATTTCTAATTTCCTTTTGCCCGTTCCTGTCTTGTCTGACTTGAGATCTTTTCTGAGAAGTACGAATATTTATTTGATTGCAGAGAATTGTTTCACCACTCATTTTTGTGTCAAACTGTGTCAAACTTTTCAAAAGTGTGCAAAAAAATAGTTTCATTTGTTGTTGCGCATTTATCTCATAAAGTTGCAATAACTTTTACGTACGTTATATTACACTAGTAGAAAAGCCTGAAGGTGTAAAATTGTAAATTGTATTTTTTTTAATTTAGATGTGCAGATGTGTCCATGTCTAAATAATGGTTCTGGTAATTTAATTCCGACTTTTTAGATGTTTGCCCATGATTAATTTCCAAAGCAATTGCTTCTTGAATTAAAAAAGAATATTTATTCCCCAACTTTGAACTCCGCAAGGAAAAAGAAAACCATTACGTTTAAATTTTGTTCAAGATATGGGTAATCTTGATCAGGACTGCAGTCAGCTAATAAGTCTCTCTCAGCGTTGTAAAACGACACCTTTTACTTCATTAACTATATACAACTGTGCAATAATTCTTAATTCACCAATGTTGAAATATATCGTCCCAGTACAAGGATAAATGTTTTCGTAAATTCTGGAAGAGAAAAGCCTTTACACAGGTGGTGGCACAATATGTGCAACCAATGAAGCGAAATCCAATGAGCTGTTAAAAGACCAGACATTTTTTAAAAAATCGGAGTATTTTTGATTTTTAATCGGATTATTTTATGTACAACATTAGATCTCCGCTCTGTGAGTTGAAACATAACTAAGAAGAAAACACTTACATTAGAACTCACGTTCCAAAAAATTTTACAACTCAGCCCTCTTGGTGTATATCCCACACTTTGTATATATACCGCCTCCAGTTATAAACTCAGACCAGTAAAAATGAAAAATGTGCAATCGAGACGACAAATGTCTGCATATTTTCGATTACACTTTTTTATTGTCAAACATTTGATTTGTGGTAATAGCATAAAGGCAAAAGTTTGTCTGTATGAAACAATCCAATCCAATCATTACACACATGAAATAAAAATCCTGCTAAAAAAAACCTTAGAACCTCGTACCTTGTTGTTACTTTGTTGTTCCGAAAAAAGTTTTATTTCTTATGGCCGAATGATCATTTGGTTTTTTTTAATCACTACCATCCATCGCATTCGAAGAATTTATGTTGTAGAGTTTGTTGGTTTTATTAAAGAATTAGATGTTTCCTTGGCATCGGCTCAGTCTCGAATACGAAATAATGAAAAACAACTTATTAGGATCCCACCACCGAAGTGACAGTCATATTGTTGTGAACCATGTTTTTAAATGATGTAATGAAGCGTTTATACTCTCAATACTTTCCATTAAACCGTGATAGCTGCAAAGATGGTAGACGAGGTTGAGGGGGAACTCCAACACCAGTTGCATTAACAAAAACGTTGGTCCAATTGAATCGAGCCACGAGTCCTGTTGATACGGGACAGCATTTTTGCCTTCATTGTTATATATAGTTCTTCAAAGTCACTTCGAGCCATATCGGTGGGATAGAGTTTTTCAATTTGTCCCTGGATATGGCAGATTTGTTTAAAAAAAGACTCCAAAATTTCAACGCGGCATTCAAGAAAACTTCGATCTTCTTCTTCATTTTGGGAATGCTCCGCTTCATCACCATTCTCTGCTGCCTTAATGACGTCAACTCTGCGCTGGCGTCGTCGGCGTGAATGTCTGCTTTAGTACTAGTTTCTGTCATCGTGATGATTCGTTGAATAATTAAATAAGTGAAGGACTTAACAAATAACAAATAAAAAGGAACCGTAGCAATGAGATGACAAACTACTCCTTTTGCGTATGTGATTCGAGAGCGTGCTGTTATTGAATCTTTCGAGCACACAAATGTTCAAATTTAATTTATTTATTACGATTGTGGTGTGAGAGGGTTTTCTAAAAATACGGTACTGAATTGGGTTGAAAAGTGCTATTCATTCAAGTGATATTCATTCTAAACAAAACAAAAATTGAAGATTTACTCGTAAAGCTGACTACGGTAATACAATTTTCTTTTTGAGAATACTTTACTATGTATGAAATGGACTCCTTACGCAATCGGAGATCTTTTGAAGAAAGGTCGGTTAAGCTTTATTTCTTTGCAAAACCCCATACGAAATGCAAAGTTATCATTTTAACTGGTGAAATGCTGTCACATTTTTCACTTTGCAATACAGTCTGAAAAATGGCAAAGTGCAAACTCGTCTGAATTTTGAAATTTTAATGAACAACGTCGCATTTTCACTTTCCAAGAAACCATTCTTTTTTTTGCAAAGCTGCAGAGAGCAATGTGAAAATTGGTTGTTGAAATATGTCCTTTTTTTTCTGCCTGCATGACAGCCATATGGAGACAGGAATTTAAGGGCGCTCAGTAGGTCAAAAACAGCTGATTTTGCCTTCATCGAACAGAAAAACGGATTCCAATATTTCGTTTTGTTACAGTTGCCTTTTACTCCTTTTACGATGCGAACCGCATCGTTGTTACATCAGTGAATAATCCAGAAGTTGATCTTGATAGTTTTCATAATTTTCATACTTCATTTATTCTTGAAGTTTGAGACTGCTTTCGAACTCTCTCTTAAATTAAGTTCAAATCAGCTCTCTTGGTTTGAGGGCTTTCAATCCATATTTTTTTCTTTCATGTGTACTCGGCATAGCTTGGAAGAAACCTTCTCTAATCCTGCTTCGGAACATCTTTTTTTCAGCACACCTCCGAACGAAAAATTTCTCCTTTGCTCAACATAACCAAATTCCAAATCAGTGTATTTTTTTGAAGCACGCACATCCGAATAACATTAATAATTTGAAAATATATATTTTGTTTTTGCAGCGACTAGTAACCAACGGCCCCGAATGCTGCACGCCCTCAAAAAGGGTGCGTCAGCTCTCAAGGCATCAATTCCAAAAATCAAAGATGTCAACATAATCGACAAGTACTCTCGCGTGATATTCCCGGTTAGCTTTTTAGCCTTCAACCTTGGCTACTGGCTCTTCTACATTTTGGAATGATAGCAGTTGACAACACTCCACGCGAAATAGCTCAAGGGTGTGTAGTGTTAGAATCCTCTTACAATTATTTATCAAAAATCCTCCCCTACTGAGGTAACAAAAAAATGAAAAAAAAAAAACAAACCAAAACTTGTACCAAAACCCAAAATTCGAATTGGGCAGAACCAAAACCAAACCAACAAAACAAAAATCTTTACTATCTAACATCTATCTAAAATCTATCTATCTATCTATCTATCTAAAAATTCTCAAAACGGGACAAAGTCTTCTATCGAAATTGAAATCAAAATTTGACGTGCAAAACTAAAAAAAAATCAAAACTAACAAAATATTTGTAAAACGAAATTTAAAATTTAAAAAAAAATTAGAAAGAAAATTAGAAAGAATCCAAAGTATATATATATTTAGTAAAGCAATTGACTTTGTTTCAAAATGCTGTTAGATTCTATGAAAATATTTTAAAAATAAAAACGCAAAATTGTTACAAGGAATAAAATCGAAAATTATAGAAAAAGAAGAAAATATAACTTTTGTGTAGGAAATTATTGAAAATTAAGTCAAGAAGATTCGATCTAAAGTAATTTAATAAAAAACTTGTTTTAGCCAATTGGTTGCCAAAAAATTTAGCATAAGGACTGCCAAATTCAAAGTTAAAAAAAAAATTAAATCAAAATACAAAAATAAAAACAAAATCTAAACATGTAAATCGAAAACATTGTGCTTCTAACAATATTTGGCAAAAATCGAATTTTAATATTATCGGGACGAGTGTTAGGTATGAAGATATGAATTCCAATGTTTTAAGACTCATTTTTATAAAACGAGAATTATAATTAGAAAATGAAATTGTTTAATTTAACTCCTACATTGTAATTGAATTGTTATTATTAGGAAATACCAATAAATAAATGAAGGAAAAAAAAAATTACACAAAAAATTGAGAGGATTATTATCTTTATTTCTTTTTTAATGGTTCTGTATCCGAAGGGGCCATAAAGGAAGGTGCTCAATACAAAAAAAAAGAACGTTGTCGCAAGCCAATTTTTTGCCAAGAACTGGCTATGAGATTCGTAGGCTGCTGGATATATTTCATCATCATCAAAAGTGATTTTATTGTTTTTCAAAGTATGCTCCAGCATGATCTATAAACTTTTGCATGCGCTCAAAGCAATTGTCGGAACACTTTTTCCACTCCGATTGAGACACCTCCAAAACATGGTTTTTGAACGCTTCAACAGCATGTTCTGGCGACGAAAATCGTTGACCACGCATTTTTGTCTTGCTGTGTGGGAATAGAAGGAACTCATTGGGCGCCAAGTCAGGGCTGTACGGTGGATGACTCATCAATTCGACGTTTTGGCCGGTCCAAAAAGGCGCTGGTTTGAGCCGATGTGTGAGAGCTCGCATTTGTCATGGTGAACAATGATTCGTCTTCTCTTGTTCGTTTTTCGAATTTCTCCGAAGACTTCAGGCAAACAAATTGTGTTGTACCACTCAGAATTGACCGTCCTACGTTGCTCAAGTGGAACAGTCGCCACATGACCAGTTTTGCCAAAGAAACAGGCTACCATTTGCTTCGAAGTGCTTCTTTCACGAACAACTTTTGTTGGATTTCGCTCGTCTTCGAAGACCCAATCGGTCGATTGTTTTGTTTCGGGCTAATACGCATAGATCCATGATTCGTCACCTGTGACAATCTTATAAACGTCTTTTGAAGCACCGCGATCGTATTTTATTAACATTTCTTTGCACCAATCGCCACGAGCCTTTTTTGAGCGATTGTCAAAATGGTGGTATATTCCTCTTTGCCTCCTCAATACTTTGGAAAAGCTCAACAGTATTTCCAGATTTTTTATCGTTGTTGAGTCGGGACTTTGCGCAGGCCAACCCAAACCATTGAAATTGCTATCCCTAATCCACTGCTTCATAGTCCGTGAAGTATGCTTAGGTTCGTTGTCGTGCTGGAAAACGTAAGTCACTGGCATATTTTCGAAACAAAAGGGTTCCATTGTATTCTCAAATGTGCCTTTGTGCGTACATGTGTTTATTCATTCAACCCCTTATACGTGCCAACACCAATGCACCCAAGCCAATCGCATTTCCCTCTCCATGTTTTCTGGTCCAAGCCGTGTGCTTTGGACCAAATTCTTTATTTGGAGGACGCCTCATACACATTTATCCATTGGATCGAAGCTAATTAAATTTGGATTCTTCGCTGCAAAGAATTTTTTTTTTCAAAATGCCAACGGTTTCTCTATGTGCAGTTTGGTGGGCAACAATAGCCCTAAATTTTGTGGACATCAAAAAAAGGATTGGTTCTACTTGTTCGACAAATCAGCTTCTCTATCTTTGGAGTAGTTTTCCGTCCAATCTTCTTTCTTTCTTTCTTTTGGTTTTCTCAAAACTTTCAGTGTTTTCGAAAACCTGAATTGTTTCGAAAACAAACTTTTTTGGAACAACCAAACCTTTTGGCTATCAATGCTATTGACTCACTTTCTATAAGTTTTTTTTAGCTCTGGCGTACAAGGTTTATTTTTACCCATTTTTGTATTGTATAGTTATTGAAATAATCAATAATTAATAAAGGAATAAAAACTAAAGAAAGAAAAAATTATTACATCGATTTTAAAAAAGTATGTTTCACAAATTTATTACTTTAAATAATCGTTTCCATTTCTTTGTTCAGATTTATTTGCAACCACGAGTCGATTTTGTGCAATTGTGACAGTTTGACAATAACAGGACCTAATTTTTTTCCAAAAAAACCTTAAAAAAATCTCAAATATTTTGGTTAAAAAAAAATTAAGATTAATATACTCGTCATGCATTCATATTTTGGAATGGGACCTCGCGTAGGTAGGTAGGTAGGTGGGTAGGTGTGATTGTCACATCTGAAACAGTTGTGACCCACTTAGATCCAGTTTGGATCCATTGTGTTATCACTTACCGGTGATTTTTACATTGTTTCCCCATTGGCAAGGGGACTAACTTATACCTTAGAAATACCTGATTGGTATCCAAGTGGTCTCTGTATAGATTGTCCAGTTTATTGCCGGATATAGCAACTTTAGTTTCTTTATAAATTTTGCTATTTTCTGAATCTATCTGACATATGTTCTACATTGCCGAATGAGTATCTTCCTCATTTTTGCGAGGGCGGACATGTGCCTAGGTAGTGTAGTAGACTTTCTTCTTCTTCCTCGTCCCTGCAGCTCCTGCAACAGTCGTTATGGTGGGCTCCCATTCTTAATGCGTGTGAGCCCATGAAACAGTGACCTGTGATAATTCCTACGACCTTACTTATAATATTTCTGTGAAGCCTGAGGAGTGCACTTGTCTCCGATTATTAATATTGATGACATATGTATTTAGCATGGTGTTTATTGCTTGAATTGAGTGGTAAGGGGTCTCCTGATTTATTACCTGTGGCAAGCTCACCCCTATTCGGCTCTTTCATTGCCTGGAATACCACTATGGCCAGGGACCCAGCATAGAGTAAGGTTACATCTGACCGCTATCTCACTGAGAGATAGCAGGAAAAGTTTTACCAACTTAGATTTAATTGATGGTGTGTCCAGAGCCTTGATCGCCGCCTGGCTGTCTATCTATATGACGGTAGATAACTCGTCTATGAATGAATGAATGAATCCGTCATTGACAGTAAGCGGGCAGCTTCTTGGATAGGTTGAACTTCTGCCTGGAATACACTGCAGTGGTTGGGCATTCGAAGGGACAGACAGAAGGAGATCTTCGGCGAGATCGCAGATACTCCGTGCCCGGTGCCTTCGATCGTTTTGGAACCGTCCGTGCAAACTTGCAGATTGGCATATTTTCTGACTATATCTTTCGACCAGGTATCCCTATCTGGGATCAGTATTTTGTATCCCGATTCGAAGTCTAGGATAGGTATGATTTAGTCTGTATGTCTCGGAATTCTCGCGTAAGTTGCCCCACGAGTTGCATTAAAACAGTCTCCTTATTCAGAGATATAAAATGATGTTACACTGAACAGGATCGACGCCAAATAGTAACAGGCTGATACACTCAAACACAAAGTCTGGAACATCTAAAAAAGTCTTAAAAACTAACTTCACAAGCTTTGAATTTTATTATTATTCATACTATTTGGCATTTGGTCTTATCCGAAATGGGTTTTAAGACCGCTCAATATCTGTAGATCCAAACTGTGATAGAATCTGATCTAAAGCGCCTCGGCGAGGATATTGTTACATGCACCAGTCTCTAGGTAACCCTAGTCTAATAAAATCGTACCAAAATTGTTAAATTTCTAATTAAACAGCAATAGCTGCCTTATCAACTGATTTGGTAGATGTCTTTACAAACCCAACCATTTTGTCGTTTAGTCCTTCGCTGCACAAACTTTTCAACTAATATGTCCAGATTGTTACAAGTTGAAAAAAGGCAAAGTCACCCTCTAAATGTCAAAGCTGAGATTCTAAACAATTTCTAGTTAAGTGTCCCTGATAGGTCAGGCTACAACGTTTTTTTTTTTTTAAGGATACACGAACTGCGAAATCTGTGAAACTCTTTGAAAAAAAAACCCAACGACTTAGTTTATTCCACCAAGATAAATTTCAGATATAAATTGCTTCCTACATTTGTACAACTCGTACATAAATGGTATATCCCATCGAGTATATAATAAAATATGTACATAAGTAATTCTCTGTCATAACTATTTTGACTCCCAACAGCGAATTCATTCCATAAACAACAAAGCAATCATCCTCGAAATCTGCTTACTCACTCGCTGATACACAATTTCATTGATAAAATCCCCAACCGCCTCTCCACCCGACAAAAGGAATCTAAAATGTATTCCAATTGAATGCCACCAAGTCCACCGATTCCACCATCCAAGATTTAACATCCAAAACTCAGCAGCATGGTAACCAATTCATATATCCTTCCCCGAATCGGTCGTACTCTCTGTAAAATGTCCTTAGGAAAGCTTTATTCTCAACAGACGTTTCCAATGAGACAACGACAACCTACTCCTTTCGCGTGAAGCACCGCCAAAAAGGAAAGCTTACACGTGGGAAGGAAACAAGCCGACCTACAACACTGGCTCTCTATCTCCCTCTGCTATCTGCGACTGCCCACCCAATTTGAGCCACAAGAACAAGAGACAACCAGGAAATCTACTCATTTAAACAGATGGATACATCGTAATCTTCCATCTTCCAAAAAACCGAAAAAGAAAAACAACAGGACAGATTCCACAAGAATACACGATAAGGTCACAAAAAAATAAGGATTAATTGAACAGAGTGTTTTTGCGTCGCCCACTGTTAACCAGTGACGGGGGTGGATGGGCCACCTTAGACCAGTGTAATGAATCAATTAGCGCGTCACAAGGATATCGATATCGAAAAAAGTACGCATACGCCCGAGTGCTCCTTGAATAGATTCTAAACAAATCCTTTTTAATAGTTTTCACCGTTTCGCCGCGGTGAAGGCGTGTACACCTTCAGCACAAAGGATCAGCTTACTTGCGGCGGCGGCGGCAGCATCAATAATAATGATGATGATGATGATTGCGCGTTGGAAGAATAGTTGACGAGGCGTCTAAGGACCTCTTCTACTGTGTTGTGTTGGAGGATTTTCTTCTTATTCATCAATTTTCTGTTATTGTATATTTTCTCTGAATGAATACAAAAAAAAAATGAAAAAACACACACATGCAGATGTCCTTTGAATATGAATGAAAATTGCGTGAGGTTGGGTTGGCAGATTGTGGGCATATATATGCGAGCTCCTGTATGCGGATCCTCTCAATAAGGAGTTCCTTATTTTTTTGTATTTTTTGAAAACTCATTTTTTGTGTGTAAGGATTCGTTATGGCAGGACGAAAGAAAAATGCAATTTAATTCCATTCGTTGTGCTAACACAATAAAGGATTCACTGCAAGATGTAGGTCAGGGAGCAAAATTATGGTGCGCATTGGCTTCGCCTCGTTTGCTTTTAATAGTTCTTGATTTTAATGAGGTTGTGCGTTTTGTTTCGAGGGGAAACAAGTAATTGGTGCAGCGGCTCAGGGAGTCAAAGGATCAACAACGAGATGAATTGTTGAATCTTCGTCGGTGAATTTGGGTTCAAATTTTGAAAGTGACAATTCATACGCATGCAGCTAAACAGGAAACACAAAAAAGTGGCCTGAGGATGGGATGAACATCGCCATCCCTAAAGATGCACAAGTTCCAATGGATTGAAGGGGACTAAAACAGGTATTCAAATGTAATTTTTATTTTTTTTATTAACCTTCGTTAAATCATGGTAAAGTTAACATTTCTTAGAACTAGGAGCAAGCCAGTCATGATCCCTTGTAGATAGCTTGATCGCGTATAGGTCAGGTCTACAAAACGAGATCATCGCAAGCCTTTTGCAACGTGACTGTGATAAGGTTAAGTTGAGGATAAACTTCCAAAAAAACGAATCCATTTTGTTTGGGATGCCACTTTCCGGGGCCCAGAAAGAATTGAAGAAAGTTCCCTATCGTTGGACTGGTGAGTCGAAGCGTCAGAGATCATGGGATCTGGCTTTATCACTTTCAAATCCGGGTTAGACATCTGTCATTTTTCACTGCTCCACCACTCGCGATTGACTGACAATCACTCCGATGAGAACAAAACTGTCAAGAAAAAGTTTCTGGTTTCATTCGTTGTTGGCAATAAACTTAAGGTCTAACTCCCTCCCTTTGTGATGTAAATGTAAGACTCACACCCAAGTAAGACTGTTTCAAAGCAGCCAACTCGATATTGATGTCCTTTTGTGGTTCAAAGTGGCAGTAAGCTTGAGGAGACTATTCGGGTTTTCGAAAGACATCATTTATAAAGAACTCCAGACTCTCAGTAAAAAAAATTCTATTCTAGTGAGGCTTTGAACTATGGGGCCAACATAATCAGAGTGGACAATTATCTGAAAAAGCTTATTCAAAGACACATTGAAAGGGCAATGGCCTTGAGAAATAATCTGATCTCCAGGGTTTGTTATCCTTATTTTTTGTAAGAGAAAGCGGTTTAGAATAGATTTGTCGTGTCGATAATCGAGCGAATAGCTGTCTTATGGTGACTTTTCTTCGATCGAGATGTCACACAAAGCTAAACGAATAACCTCCTGTCTGGTAGTGCTGCTTCGAACAGCGATAAAACAAATGTCGAGGCAACAGTATCAGAATTTTTGTTAGCTTGAAAGTGAAGAGGAAACTTTTTCGTCTTAATAATGTATAAAATTCGTCTGTACATGTGTTGGTCACTAAACTATTAAAGGGCTGGACCGATTTTGATGCAAATTTTTGCCTCTGTTTGAGCTGACCCTCGGACATTTTGGATTCCCTGCGTTGACTTTTTTTAATATTTAAAAATGTACACTTTGTTTCGAAATAAACTGGGATTCTTATGACTTGATGTGCCGCTCAGTTTGCCGAGCCTTCTAAGAAACTTCCCGTCAGGAAGCTCTTGTAATCGGTCTAATTTTCGGAATTCAAAATTTCTACATATATCCACGTTTCGAGGTCTCAGCTATCGGGCTCCATTGTTTTTAGAAAGATGTGCGGATTCTTTCCGTACAGCCTAAATTGAGAGATGGTCAAATTATGGTATCAATACAAATTGATGTGTATCTTTCTTTATTTCTTAATCCACATTCCCATGGAAGTGCTTGAAAAATTGTTTCAAAAATGTGAATCCTATTAATCTTTTCTCTTTTTCATGATTCATAATGACGTTTATAACAATGTTACATGAAAACATCCTTAAAAAATTATGGAGCTATCAGTTTTTTTCTTCAAAACCTGCTCTGCTGTAGCTTGACACTTTTTTATCATTAAACTACAAAAGCAAAAAGAAACCCATGGTCAACTTACATGAGGCAATTGATTTCGTAGAAACGTAGAGACAGCTATCAAAATCTCGAAAGAAAACTTTACTGAATGTGATCCTCTTAAAAGCAAAACCTGGCCACAAGTTTCCTTTTGCTCATTTCAAAAATTTTTAACTAGAAAAGCACTTACAATAATAATAATTTGTGGGTGCTGTTTCAGTGATAGTGCAGCACAAATTTCAAAATACCCTTCGCAAATGAAACAATAACAACATTTGGAAATTGGAAAACGATGTTCAAATAATTTTAAAGCAATTCTGGCTTTATGATTTAACACGCGAATGTACCGATTCATACGAGTTGCAATTAATGTTGTCGGATGCATCGCAGGATGTGTTGAAATGGCCGGACCGGATTTCAATGTAATTGAGAATTTTGAAGTCAGAAATTCAAAAACAATTCGGAAAATTTGCGGATGACACTTAGAGCCATTTTGTAACAGAATGGAGTGTTCTTCAAAAACTTATCGATTCAACGCCAATACAATTCCAAAAGACAAGTTTTGTGAAAAGGTTAAATACAAAATATTCGATTATTGTTGAAATAGTTAAAGTTAAACTCATTCGAATATTATATACAATTTTTCCAGGATTCAGAGGTGTTAACTTTCAGAACTGTTTGTGACTATAATGTATCTTTAAAATGTTGTCCCTTGTCTATTATATTCTGTTCTTTTGTTTTTTAGCACATGTTTGAAGTTGAACAGGAAATAAATAATTTAAAACAATTAAGATTCTTTCAAAATCAGAAAAAGTTACAGACTTACTTTGTCCGCATAATTGTGCCAATGGCTGTACAGTTTATCGACATCGAGAAAAGGTTTGATGAACTCCAGCCAAAGTTCGGACACGGCAATATTTTTTTTGGGTCCGCTAGTATTTTAGTAAAAAAAGAAAAATGATTGTAAATATTTATAGATATAAAGTTTAAAGTAGTTTTTAAATTATTTTAAGGAAGTTTATGTTTGAAGGTTAAGATATTAATAACAGTTCAAGTCTGGTTAATAAGTTTTCTCGCATCTTGGTAATTGATTTGAATTTTTCTTTATGATAGAATAATAAAAATAAGTAATAATTTTTTAATTTTTTGCAAATAGATAGTAAGGTTAAGTCGAAAGACAAATTTTAAGTAATAGGTCTAGCTTAGAATGCCCGAATAGGGCCAGTAAGTTATATTTATAACGAAGATACTTTATTAATAAAAATGCATTTTAATTTAATAAAAGTCGGATAAAACGAGGACTGCCTCTTCAAGCTCTTGTATATCCATTTAAGCAACCGCTAATTTATGTACGAGCCTATGAAGCGATGCATCTCGTCTAGATGGCACTAATTCGTGGGATAAACACTTCAAACACCTGTGATCTACTTAGTTATGCCAAAACTGCCTCATATATCAACGGACTTCAATCATGAAAACTCTACGTTCTTCACCCGTATAGCTAATCAGTAACTATCTTCACGCAGAACGAGGCGAATATGACGGAGAACCAAGAAGGATCCTGAATAGGATTCTTTGTGGGAGGATTCTTTGTTGAAAACGATAGAGATCCGTGGTCATCGTAATACGATCAGTTTCAAGAGAAGACTCGGAGCTTGAAAAAAATTATTGAAATAACCTTGCGCGGTATCCCAGGTCATGGATCTTGAGTGTAAATTCTACAAAAAAAGCTTTAGGCCTCGCTGAAGGATATAAAAATGGCACCAATAATCTTCGTAATTGTAAAGGATTGTGCCACTGAATTGTAGGTACATTCAACAAGTATTTCCAGCCTGCGAAAAAATGTTTCTCCCTTCCAGTAAAAAATAAATTTATGTGGCCATGAAAAAGATCAAAATAGCCAGATCAATGTTTTTCAAATATGGCGAACATGTTCTGCTACAAAGAGTGCATCAGATCACCTGTTAGGTTTGGGAGAACCATAACATGCCCAACTACTGGAAAATCAACTCCAATATCTTTCAACCAACAACGAGTATCAAGTCATATCCTTGCTTAGCCTCACTTACAAGAAACCATTTAGGTGAACCAAGAACTCTTAAATTATTTGTCGATTGAATATTGTCATTCTTGTAAGTAAAAAATTTATTGATGTCTATCTGGACACCATATTTTTTTATCGTTCGCCCATGATTTCATCGAATCCAACCGTAATTGCAAAAGGGGGTCGAAATATCAATGTCTCAATCACGGAACACGGAAATCTACTCCAAAAATGAGAACTTGGTGAAGACTCACTTTAGGTAATTGATTCTTCTTCAGCTTGTCCAAGTAACTACAGTCAAAACTCGAAACTCCAAAATTATGCTCTACAAACTCGTGTTGCCACTTCTTCTGAAAAGAATTTGGACGATGAGCCAGCTAACTGATCAGGTTTCAGAAATCTTTGAAGGAAAAACTATTCGTCGGTTACGGCCCGTTGACAAAACAAAAAAAAGTGAACTGGTCACCATTTTGTTATCTTAATTGTGGATTCTGTCGGTGAAATTGAAATTACATTACATTTATATTCAACAGGACCGTTAAAAGTAGCTGGTCTCATTCGATTTGTTCTTCTGGAATACCATACTCGTTTCGTCAAAGTAATGGTTTATGGATATGATGGCATTCGGTCAGCAGTGAAGGCACATAAAACTGACACCGGAACGCAAACAACTGTTCCGGATCGTATTCAACCGATGAAGCGAATAAATTTCTGTGAACTAAATGAATGCAAGTTAGTCGTGACTTGAACCTCCTCTTCTATTTGGACTCCGCCAAACCAAAAAAAATCACCTAAGTCTTCAACCACACGCAGGTTTTTTCTTTCCTCATCCTCACCAACATGCCTCTCTGGATCATTCGACTGTCCGGCTGGTGTATCGAGTAGCTCCATTCTTCTAAAACAATGGTTCGCAGAAGACTCAAATCTTTACTTTCTTCCTCTTAAATTGTTAGGTCGCGCTAATTTCCCTATTTTCACTGTAATGTTTCTGCAATTGTCGTTTGTGAAAAATGGACCAATTATGCCACCACTGCGAAAATAATACTAATCAGGCAGGATGCGTCGACTTTTCTGTGACTACGACAAAATTGTTTGAGCCAAAAATATGACAATTTTTATTCAGCATGACTAAAGCCCAAACAGAAATGCAGTTATGGTCATTTCGCTTCAATACCTGAGTTTTTTGAGCCTTGTAAGTGAACAATCCACGGCTAGTGCAACCGATATACAGTTAGTGAGATATTTGGCGCGTTGCAGCTCTCAGGATTAAGCGATTGAGTGCTAAGGACGGACCAGTTCTACCAATTTTTACTAAAAATTTATTTTCGAACCTCTAAAATATAAAAATCAGCTGTCAGTCTCAAAATAATATTTTATTCAAAAAACAACAAACCGATGCCCCACCCTCTAGATAACTTAAGACAGTAGATACTAGCCGGAACCAAAAACACCTTATTAACAAAACTGTTCACACGTCGGACGAATTCATTGTAATAGTAAACCTTTTAAACTTTTCGATAGCTCGTCATCACGACAATTCATTTTATGAAAAACCCAAGCCCAGCATATCCTTTTTAATGTCATCAGATAGAAAAAAAGTATCCCAACCATACCTTTACATGAACCGCATATTGGCCTAAAAATAAAACAAATACACCATACTTCAGTCATATCCATACTCCTATTCCAATTATCCTTTATCATCAGCAAACCCATTCAACAAACACTTCAGAACATCATCTCCTGAGTGTGCATTCACAAATGTCAACTGCAACTCATTTAATACATAAAAAGAACAAAAGCGAACGAAAAAAGAAGAACCTACCCAACCTCACAAAACAAATCAAACACGAATAACAGAAAACACACAAAAAGGATATTTTTAAATTTTTCGATATTTCAGTCCATTTGACAAAATTCTCCAAAAAAAAAACACAAAAAAAAATCACACAAGGCGACTAGCTTCTTCTACTACTCCTATTTTTGCTTCCCAAACTCAAGAGAAAGCGTAGGTGTTCATATCAAATGTCCTGCGCATAGCGTCCCACAAATAGCCACCATCAATGGTATTAAAATATCCTTTGGAGAGATGCAGAGAACCAAAGCATCCCTCACATTCACATCCCTCTTATCGCAGCATCATAAATTTGAGGAAAAGCTCTCCTCTGGCGAGCATTTTCCTGTATAACATCGAAAAACTTCAGTCGTTCATTCGTATCCTTGCCGTGCAATACATAAAAAATATAAAACAAACAAATTACATTTAATTTAATTTCTGCAAAATTTGTTCTCCTATTTTATTTCAACCAAAATGTAATCCAAACGAAGAAGGACTTACATCCACCAAAAAAAAAGAAAAACTAAACATTTTAAGGATCAAAAGGATATCTGTGCAAGTTAGACAAACAAAAAACGAGTGGTTTCTTTCTTTTTTCAAGTGTAAGATAAGAAGGAAAAAAAAACTACATAAAACCAAGGCAAACAGCTGCTCTCATCCTGTGGGCTTCGGCCAAAGTTATCAGTATCCTTTAGCCTTCTCGCCCAAAAAGGAATATCGAATCACAGCGGGTTTTTTTTTTGAAGGAGGAGTGAATCAAAAGAAAAGTCCTTTTTCGCAAATACACACCCAAAAATGTATCAAAAAATTTAGATTTTTCGTGTAAAACAAACGATATCCTTGTGCTAGTGTGCTAGAATCCTTTTTCTTTATAAAAGTGCAAACAAAAATAAAATACGAAAATTATAAAATATATTTTACAAGGGAAAAAAGAAAATGCATAAAAGTTGGAAATTTTCAACAAAGGACTCCCGAATACGATGAAACGAGGATATAAGAGAAGACGAAAGGGGACATCGCCGATTTATTGTCTCGGCTAACCCATTTATCTACTTTTTTTCCAATACAAAAACCAACAAAAAAAAAAATAAATCTTCTTAAAAATTTAAATCAAATTTAATCAAATAACAACTTTGTAAAAAAAATAAAGGATATCTACTTACAAAATTACAAAAACAACAAGGAGAATCCCAAAAAAGCAATTGCGCAGTTATTTACTAAGAGGAAATTCCACTGCAGGATATTTTTGTTCCACCCAAACGAAAAAGGATACAAATATTAATTTTTTTTATTTCTTTTTTAACGTTTTATTTAAAAGTAAAACTAAGAAAAAAAAGGAAGAGCATAACGGATCATGTGCGGTTGGATTTGTATGGTTTTTTTCATTCGCATTGGTAAGTGAAATAAATAAAAAAAATTAAATAATAATTAAGGATCAGCACAGTGAGACCACCTGTTTGGGAGAGAGCCAAGGATATCTTTTTCTTTCGTAGAGAAAATATGGCTGCCATGGTTAGGGTGTGTGTGTGTGTGTCTTGTTTTTTACGCTGTTTTCGTTCAAAAAAAAAATCCTTGATCGAAATTGTACTGGCGAAAAGGAATAACAAAATTTTTCCTACGTAGGTGTTTCGAATGTTTTCGACAAAATTGGATTCATCCTTCTTTAGAATCCAATGTTTCATTGTGTCCTTTTACATGGTTTTTCTTGTTCTTGTTCTTGTTCTTGTTGTTGTTGATGTAATTCTCTATTCTATCGAAACCAACCAACACAATAAAAGTTCAGTAACGCCCAAGCCCGAATCGGGATGTGTTTGTTTGTGCATGATGGTTGTGCAGCATCCTTTTCGATGAAGGAACACTGAGGATTCCTTCTGGATGGTGGCTGAGCTTTTTCGATGCTACCA
This sequence comes from Orthonevra nobilis, assembly GCA_963555765.1. Lineage (NCBI taxonomy): Eukaryota > Metazoa > Arthropoda > Insecta > Diptera > Syrphidae > Orthonevra > Orthonevra nobilis. The sequence goes on from OY743224.1 coordinate 27,713,266, forward strand.
TGTGTGTTTGTGTGTGTGTGCATGTGTGTATTTTTGGATTTTGGCAGAGGATGGTGGCTTTTGAGTGCACTTGTACCAACGAGAAATGAATGTACATACACACGTTAAGATAATAAGGGTGTGAAAAATTTTCTAGATTTCCTTTGATTTGGAAAGAAGAAAAATAAAAAAGAAAAGATTTTGCCAGCTTGATAAATTCTGTGTGTGGAACGTTATTGAAAAGAGTTTCTTGAATTATTCTTGGAATTTAATAAATTGGTCTGGCAATTGGAAATCTCAATTCAATATGGTTTGTTTCAACTCGAAGAAAGGATTTAACAAGCTTCAAAAAATTGATTTATGGATCTTTTTATTCTCTGCACTTATTTGCAAGGATAATTCTTTGTATTTTTTCGGAAGGGAAATATATTCCAAAAACAGTATTTTAATACCTGGCAGCAAGCTCTACAAAGTGTATAAGCTGGAGAGGCTTGAATACATCTGTCTCTAAGCCTGTCAGGAAAACTTTGGCATCGTCCAACGTGCATTCGAAAATCATACTATGGTTTGTTTTACTTCAAGGCGGCTTACACACTGACTTGGGTTCTTAAACCACGACTGTCTGAAAAGTAAGCTTTTGACTTTTTTTGGCTTCTCATATTCTGCAGCTGCGTTGATAACCTCATATCTTGTAAACAGAGATCAGTTTGTATACAACAATGGTAAAATATCATCAGCATTATTACTGACTAGAGGAGTTCCACAAGGATCTATTCTTGGGCCGATATTGTTTTCAATGTACATAAACGACCTTCCAACTGTTACTAAGCACTGTTGTGTCCATTTATTCGCTGATGATCTACAATTGTATTGTGCGGCCCCTTATTGTGAAGTCAGCTTAGCTATAGAATTTGTTAACTCTGATCTTCGACAAATTAATAACTGGGCTCTTCAGAACGGTTTAGCAAAAGCAAAGTCGACACTTCACTCTTAAATAACATTTATCTCGACTTCACTCTTCTGATGTACGTAGACAAAGCTAAAAATATCGGTGTAGTTTTGATCGTACCTTAAAATGGGGTCAGCAAGTCAGCAAAATATGCTCTCGGATATACGGTTGTCTCCGTACATTGTAACAATCTCGATCGTTCACGGCTATATTGACAAGATTAATGTTAGTTAAGGCGCTCGTTATGCCAGTTATTTTATATGGATGCGAGCTTTTTACTGTACGGGGTTCTGTTGCGAATCGCAAACTCAATATCGCTTTTAATAGTGCAGTTCGATACGTTTATGGCCTGAAGAAATACGATCATGTTTCTTCTTATAGATGTAAATTATTAAATTGTTACATAAAATTCAGATCAATTCCGTTTTTTCACAAAGTTATGAATTCAAACGAACCTTTGTATCTGTATGAAAAATTAAACTTCACTACTTCTTCACGGGCAATAGGATTCGTTCTACCGCGCTGTTTGTCGGTTACTTCTAAGAACCAGTTCTTTCCCAGCAGGGGAATCAGTTACCAATTCATATTAAAAGAAGCTTTGGTAGAGGAAATTTTCGGGAGATTCTATTTGAACATTTTGCGGAACTAGATTAATGCATTTTTTTTTTTATTTTAATTTTGTAATATTTTTTTTTCTTCTTTTGTTCAGTAATTTAGTAAAATAAAGACCTTCTTCTCCTTTTTTTTTTATTTTTTATTATAATAAGCATGTACGAACTGCCTTAAATATTGTATCGAAACATCGCTAAATAATAAGGATTTTTTTTTCTTACTGCGTTTGTTAAATCTTAAGTTTATAAAAATATTAAATAAACAAAATAAAGTCAGTGAAAAAGTGGCCTTCAGAAGGCTGCATGTTAGTCTTCCCATGTTAGTAAATAACCCAGAGAGGCTTTCGGCATCAATGAAAGCGACTGTTGAGACTTTTCTGTCCAGAGATTGTGTGTTGAAGAACACGTTGGGCTGGTGACCATGTCACAGAATATGTATGCAATGTATCCGAGCAAGTTTGTAGTAAACTTCGTCTGCTATTTAAGACTTCTTTTTCTTTAGCTGGAACGCTGCAGTCCAGGACCCATGGCCTCATTTGACATGCTTCTCAAAATAGCACGGTTTTGATCTTTGCTAGTCCAGTTTCCAGCTGAGTACGCCATCGGAGGCGAGGTCTTCCTCTAACACGTTATTCCTCGGGTTAGGCTCGAAGACGTTTCGAGCCGGAGCATTTGTGTCTATTCCCTCTATATGACCCAGCCAACTGAGTTGAGATATTCGGAATCATTTGATAAGTCAATGACGTTGCACAGCGCGTTGAGTTTGTCGTTTAATCTTCCTTTCCCAACACTATTAGCTCAGATGGGACCGAATATAATTCAAAGAATTTTCCTCAAGAAGCGACGAAAATCCCTTCGTTCGCATTTGACTCAGCAGGACTATCAAGATCTTTTAAAGAGAAAGATTGGTTCTTTGGAAAGGGCTTGATTTTTCAATTGCCATGTCCAAGGACACAAGGATTGACAAGAGTTATGCTTTGTTTTATCTCCGCGATCGTGTCATTTCAAGAGTTTACTACGAGAATCCTGGGTAGACAAAGTTCTTTACCACCTCGAAGTTGTGTATGTCTATTGTGATGTTTTGTCATACATGTCGATATTGTTGGATCTTTTTAGTGGAAAGCATGTACTTCCTTTCAACCCAAGGCCCAACTCAGGTGCTTCCTTTTCGATGCTCACAAATGCCCAACTGACACCCCCGTTGAGTCTTGTCGAGTGAGCAGTTAGAAAGACTTGCTGGAAGATCATGCCTCTAGTGTTGATGTCTGTGTTGCGCACGATCTTCTCGGGAAATATGTTGAAAAAGTCGCATGAAAGTGCATCGCCATTACCGACCAGCAAAGACGAATAAGTTTTGAAGGGATGCCAAAAGATGACAATTTTTTTTTTATAATTGGCTCGCTCTTCAAGAGAATATGAATATTCTTATAATGCCTTAGGACAGGAATGAAAAATTTTGTAGTGGTTTGAGAAACTCAGATGGATTTGGTTTCAACTCACTTCCGTGGGTGAAACCCGAAACGGGACGGAGGATTTTTATATCGACCTATTAGCTTTCACCTAATTTGCACGATTTTATTCGACATTAAAGGTTTGGAAGATTAAGCTAAATACCCCGCTGTCAGTGTTATGCCTTCACAGTAGAGCCATCTATACACAATCTACACAGACCACTATTTTGAAAACACGAATTAGGAACTAAGCCGATACAATAACCACTACAATAACGCCATACATTAGTCAGACTACTTTCGCTGGTCGACCAATCCAGTGATAGTGCCATAAACATGATCCCAATGGCATATGGTGACTGCCATAGATTCGAAAAACTAGACCACTCTAGGAATCAAAGCAGGGTAAACATTATCGCCATATTAAAGATGTGTAAAAAAGGGGCATAATGAGTTTGAAAAACTGAGACATCTACTGCGGTGAAAAATCAACAAGAAATCAGAAGATAGCGGCAGAAATAGACAGTTTGAAAACAATCCAAATCGAGACGAAATGTGACAACACAAGTCTAATCTGTCAATAAATGCATAACAAAACTTGCTTCAGGAAGTTTCAGTCTATTTTTTGAGCAGCAGCTTATAATGTCATAACAAATTCACATTTCTTATCAGCAGAAACTGAATTACTGTGAAGAAAAGTAGGTAATTTTTAAAAATTTAATAGAGTCGGAGACAGCAGTTTTTGATACTGTGAAAGAAACTTCTACTGGACTAACAGAAAGGAACTAAATGGCTTAAATAAAGTGCTTGGATGGAGGATCAAGATCGGACAAAGACTGGTGGAATTCCTCACTGACCATTCGGGAGAAGCATTTAAGCTCTTGGAAATCTCTTTCAAGGCACGTTTCTTATTGATGTTTAAGTGATCTTTTTCGGGATAGCTTGAAAGTTTGAATACGATAAATACGAATGGTATTCTAAACTTACAAGACTTCTGGCGCCAATAGACTGCTTGCCGAAATTTTTAAAGCAGTATTTGTGAGATTTGGTCGGATAAGCGTATGCCCGGCGGACATAGTCTCTGCATCGTTTGCCCGATCCTACAAAAAGGAGGACCTCTTAACTGTGCCAATTGCAGGGTTAGACCAGTAAGGCCCACCATTGAACAGATATTTACAGTGCGGAAGATCTTAAAGAAGCCGCAGGAGTTCCAGATTTATACTCTCTATCTACTCATCGATTCCAAAGCCACGTATGACAGTATTTTTAGAGCTGTATAGCAACATAGACAGCTGGGTGGCGAAGTTGGCAGAGCGCCTGCGTTTCAATTGATTCAATTGCTTGATCCCAATTTCGATTCCAAGAGTGGTCTAGTTTTTCGAATCTGAGCCAGTCAACATTTTCCATTGGGATCAAGTTAATGGCACTATCACTGGATTGGTCGACCAGCGTTATCGGCTGAATTCCTAATTCGTGTTTTCAAAATAGTGGTTTGTATATATTTTGTGTAGATAAACCAGCACAAGTAATTGAATATACCTTAAAGAGACTCTTTAAACCGTTTCTGAATGGACATAGGTGATGAAAAGAAAGAATTGCACTTGCTTGAATATAATAAAAGTAATAATAATATAAAGTAAATGGATATAATGTCCCCATTTAAAATGGTAGACATGCACAGAGCAAGAAGATTCTTCATAATGGGCTAAGTGATCGGAGCTGTGAAAATACTAAGGAGCAACAATGTTCCCGGATTATCTCTTCTGGTTTTAATTTGATTTTTCCAAGTACTTCAATAGTATAAAAATTTCAATTGACAAATTTGTCCGCCTTGTCTGATAAGCTATGAACACAGCTATAAAAGAACAATTTTGTTTTTTTAAGAATTATCTTATGAAACACGAAAAATAATCTTGAAATTCATTTGGAAACTTTATTCAGGTTTCAATAATGCTTAGTAATCAAGAAAATTATAATCAATTCCAAATAGTATACTCGAAGTAATCAATGGAAGTATGAAAACTGCGGTCCGGAGATCTGATCATCTCAACACAAAATAGACCGCTTAGTTAATTGAAACTGATCAATAACAAACATACTTTAATAACCGAAGATAACCAAATTCTTGCTTCGAAACTATTTGGTTTTTAGGACTCGTCATAATATCCCAACATTACAAACGTCGTTAAAGAAAAAAAATTGCAATAGAAAACAGTAATGGTGTGGTCCTCCTCGATCTTGACATTCTCGCCACTAAACAAAAATGTGTTTAACCAAACATCCCCCGTTCAAATTTTCAAAATCAAAAATGTCAAATGAAGAAAGTGATTCTGGTATTTAAAGCGATTTTTTCAGTCAATTATTTTATAAAAACCACCTGTTGGGGATATCGGTGCTAATTTGTATTCAATGGAAAAAGTGATGCTCTACAATACAACCAGCTTGCCAGTTCTTCAGAATGACAGCAGAGCCGAATTATAGGCCTTTCGTAAGGAAATATCCTCCGTTGGACCAAAGTTTAGACCAAGTAATGAAAACAATCATATGGGAGGCATTCAGGCGGGAGAGGCAATTTTCTGAAAAATCATTTTGAAGAAATAAAATTTCAAAGTCAATATTTTACACAAGAAAAAAATAATACAAAAAAAACTTTTCTATTCTCCAAACTTTTACAAAATTGTGAATTATTTAATGCAACTTTATGTTTCAAAAATCCAATGCTCTCATGTTAATCAAACTCCAAAGACCTGGTGAAGAAAAAGTATTCTAGTTTTTGGAAAATTAAAACAAATGTTAGGAACAATTAGTTTTTTAGAAAAAAAACTTTTATTTTGTCTGTTTCTTCGTTTGGTCAATCATTAAATGAGCGGATTTGACGTACCATATCCAAGGTTCTTCAAAGTTTGTTGATTTAGCAGATGATCTCTCTGCCCTACACGTAGCCTATTGAGATACCTCTAAGGATACAATCTCTGTGCTTCACGACTGGAAGTATCAGGTTTTGCAGTCAGTCCTTGAAAATGAATGTGTGTTTTTTTTAGACAGGTCAATGTTATCATTCATCGCTCATCTCGGGTATTTTTCTCGATGATTGGAAGACTTCTTTATTGGAACCCATCTACAAATCTGGTCCGAAAAATAATGTAGAAAACAACAGAGGAATTTGTAAATTATCTGCTTTACCAAAGCTCTTTGAAAATATTGTAAAGAATAAATTAGTTTTTCACATTAAAGAGCATATATCCAGAGAGTTCCAGCATGGTTTTGTCTCTGGACGTTCAACTACATCTAATATAACTCATTTTACATATATGTAATAAATGCTGTTGAAAAAGGTTGTCAAGTTGATGCCATCTATACAGAATTCAGTAAAGCTTTCGATTCTGTGAATCATAAGTTACTATTGAAAAAATTTGGAAAGTTTTGGTTTCCACTCATCAATTTTGAATTGGATTACATCATTTTTAATCGGGAGGGTACTCAGAGTCAGCGTGGATAACCATTGTTCAAGGCCTATCCTTTGTACTTTGGGAGTTCCGCAAGGAAGTCACCTGGGTCCTTTACATATTATAATTTTCATTAATGATATCGTAAAATATCTTGAATTCTGCAATTGCTTAATGTATGCGGATGATCTGAAGCTATTTTCGAAAATAAGAAGTCAAGACGACTGTATGAAAATGCAGAAGGATCTTGGGCATTTATATAAATGGTATGTCAAAAATTGCTTGAATTTAAATGTTCAAAAATGTTTCACAATCTTTTTTTCGAGAGTTCCAATACAGACAAAATAAAAGATCTTGGTGTCATTATTGATAATAAGCTTACGTTTGTTCATCACATGGAACACATAGTAGCGAAAGCTAACTCGTTAGTTGGGTTTATTAAAAGAAACTCAAGGGAGTTTTCTGACCCACATACTCTATTATACCTTTTTATTGCACTTGTTAGGTCGATACTTGAATATGCTGATATTATTTGGAGTCCAATCTTGATCGGCTTGAAAGATTGCAAAGGCGCTTCACTAGATATATATTTGTTAAAATGCGTTGGAATTTTGAGCCATCTTACAAAGCAAGATGCCAATTGCTTCGTATATTGAGTCTTAGTGCAAGAAGGCGTTGCCACGAAATCATATTTATGAGAGATATTTTATGTTACCGGATCTAAAGTCCCCTACTTTTATCCATGCTCCCTATTTATGAACCGGAACGGCCATTCAGAGAACGACATCTTTTCTTTCAAACGGGACATACTATAGAACTAACTATGGTCAGAATGAACCAATTTCTAGAGCTCTTAAGTCCTTTAATAAAGTTTGTAGAGTTGTTGATTTTCACATCTCAAGAGAGTGCTTCAAAAACATTGTATTTTGCCTTTTAGAAAATTAATTTCCTGATATTTTATTAGTAAGTTTAATAATTAATGTTAATAGACAAATTATTTACCATTTTGAAATCTGTTAGGCTTAAGCTGGTTGATGAAATAAATTAATATAAAAAATATAAATATTTAATTGAATATAGTTTTCTTGTAAAAACGGTTGAAATTTAGTTAAACTAGTTTATTTTTCTAATTTTCCAATAAGATTGATTGTAAATTAGGAAAAATGAAAGCCTCTCAAAGTTCAAACTTAAAACAAGCTGAAAAAATATGTTTATCACTGTGTTTTAAGTTCTCAAAAACCATGATATCTGTTGGAACCCACTTTCTGGGTTAGGTATAAAAATCATTGAAGTCTGGAAAAAATATTCACCTTTAACAACGAAACATTTTCTTAACATTTGATTAACATTTAATTTGAAGCAAAGATTTTTTTTTTACTTTGAAGTTTTATTTCTCAAAAACCTTTAAAAAAAATATCTAAAAGCGAAAACTAACTAAATTTGAGAATGGGACTTAGGCCTAAGAAAAGAAAAAGCTTCTGTATATGATTTCGTTGATTTTTGGTAATTTTTGTTAATTTTTTTTCAAAATGGTGGGCGTAACACCCTCTTTTAGTTTTTTTTTTCTTGTCTTGACGTTTACTACTCGCTCTTTGGCCATATAAATAAAACAAATACAACGATATGGATCCTGTCCGTAAGGGGAAAAATCGCAAGAAAATGGAATTAACTATGGTGCGATCATTTTTCACAACTTTCGACGTGGATTATCACGACAAAAGTGCATTGGTGAACTTAAATCTTTGTATGGCGATGAAGCACCATCTTAAAGCACTGTGAAAAACTGGTTTAATGAATTCAGTCATGGTCGACGCTCGCTCAAAGACGAATTCCGTGAAGATCGTCCAAAAACAGCCGTTGTGCCAGAGAACATTGATGTCGTGCGTGAACTGATAATGCAAGATCGTCATGTGACATACCGTGAGATAGAGGCATCCCTGGGCATTTCTCCCACCAGCATACATTCGATATTGCATGAAAACCTGGCCGTAAAAGACGTTTGTTCTCGTTAGATCCCTCACAATTTGACAATCGGCCAAAAAAAGGCTCGTGTCGATTGGTGCAAAGAAATGTTAAAAAAATTCGATCGCGGTGCTTCAAAAGACGTTTATAAGATTGTCACAGGTGACGAATCATGGATCTATGCGTATGAACTGGTCATGTGGCGACTGTTCCGCTTGAGCAACATAGGACCGTCAATTCGGTCAATGCTGATTGGTACACCGCAATTTGTTTGCCTGAAGTCTTCGGAGAAATTCGAAAAACGAACAAGAGAAGACGAATCATTGTTCACCATGACAATGCGAGTTCTCACACATCGGCTCAAACCAGCGCCTTTTTGACCGGCCAAAACGTCGAATTGATGAGTCATCCGCCGTACAGCCCTGACTTGGCACCCAATGACTTCTTTTTATTCCCGCACATCAAAAAAAAAAAATGCGTGGTCAACGATTTTCGTTGCCAGAACATGCTGTTGAAGCGTTCAAAAACCATGTTTTGGAGGTGCCTAAATCGGATTGGAAAAAGTGTTTCAACAATTGGTTTGAGCGCATGCAAAAATGTATAAATCGTGCTGGAGAATACTTTGAAAAACAATAAAACCACTTTTGATGATAAATATTCGCATTTTCATTATAAGGCCAGAAATATATCCAGCAGCCTACGTACAACCATAGTCCTCAGCCTTCTTTTTCGCATAATTTTTCGCATGTTTTTCTTCAACTCACAAACTTTCCTTTGAAGGCAATTGTTGAAACTACTTACAGTAGTGCCTACGAGTACTTTCCACCACAGTCGTACATCTAATAACAGCATTTATGTGAAGTCTTGAGCAGATTTCTGCCAAGGTCGAGTAAAAGCACAGAACACACAACCCTCTGTTGCACTAAGTTGCTCATCATATCATCTGCGTCGAAGAATAATTATCATGTCCTTGCGAAGCAAGTTAATTATTCTTAAGCAAGGTTTCACGCGAGAGCATCACTTCAAAGTTTTTTTTTTTTATTTTGAATCGCATGAAATATTAGCTTCGAATGCAATAAGCCATAACCTCGACCCAAAATTGCAAAGAAGAAAAAACAAGTGAAAAAAAAAAATTGTTCTGCATCTTTGGATGCATTCGGGTATGGAATGCCCCCTAGCTACTCACATTAATAATAAACCACTGTTGTCTTTATTGTTCGACTCCTTGGCCTCCACCTCTATCGTGTTTGGATTGTTTCTTGAATGCAGATACATTTTGTTCGAATTCAAAGTTGGTACGAGTAAACTGCGTCTTACAGGAAGAGTTTTGAAAGTTAATTAACTAATTAAGGTGAAGTCCTTGTGCTGTGCAATTTTTTGAAAAATTAGAGTCTGACTGATTAAGGAAATTCTGTATTTGAAAATAAGCCAAGCAGAACTGTCGGAAATTTTTGGATTGTGGTTTCACAATTCAAGCATGGCTGCAAGGCAGTATGACTCGCATGGAGTTATCCAAACTCGAACAACTAACGAGCTCAAAGATGTCTGCATTTTTCTTTTCCTTCAAGTGTCTTTGAAAGAAGGAACCGAGTGGGGTCAAATAATGAGATTGTAAAAATGACTTCTTCGGATTATTCGATCATATCAAAACGCACTGTGTGTGATGTGGTGCCATCAAGTAGGATGATCCAATTCGGGCACACCAGACAATTTTTGGAGGAGTATTGAAATTGCACTCTGAAAGTTAAACCTTTAAGTTGTAGCAGGCATGAACAGCCTGATTTGTGTATGTGCCAGATCATCCGCCTTCTGTCCCAATTTGCATTTGGTATGAAAGCTTCAGACTATTAAAAGTTTTGAGCATATTAGATGAGTGGTATCCCTGTAGTCTTGTTGTTCCAAATATTATTCTAACTTTCTTCATGATTTCGGGACATGTCCTATCTCAAGACTCCCTGCCAAGGTGTCTGCTTACTTTACGAACTTTACGAAGCACAATTGGGATCTCAACTGTATCAATAAACCAGATGAATCTCAACAAATCTCAACAACCTTTTCAGATAATCAATATTTTGTAAGCAATTCTTTGCAACTGCCTGGCTTGATGGTATCTTCCTTAGAGCAGTTGTTGTCTGCAGGCGTTTTGAAACCCGAAAAGTGAGCCTCTACCAAATTATCCAATAAATCTTGGCTACTTTTATCCCAAGTTCATGTTTATTCTTCTTGTAGCTGGAAACCTTTACCTTATATGTGAGAATCCTACAAAATCTTGTGGCTTCTTTTGCCTCCTCAATTGATTCAAAGAACTGTTTCCACGATTAGTTTAGAATTAAGTCCTATGATAAGCTTTCCCAACTTTTTTATTGCCTGTGTTTCACAATTCCACCATGAAGGTTGTTTTTTTTTACAGGGTGTATTTTCAACAAGACAAACCCTCTTCAGAGCCCTGTAAGCACAAGGTTGTTAGGTTAGCTGTTTCTGATAAGTTCTAAGCCAGTCAGCCCTTTAAGAATTTCACGAAATAAATAGCTTGTCAATGAGTATCCATCTATGACGAGAAAGAAATGCCTCGTCTTCAACTTTCCATTAGTCAAAATTCGGCTACTAAGTTTTGGGAGGCAGCACCCTATTCCCTAGCGGAAATTTGTGAATAAAATGTGTGGAAGATGGCTTTGCGAAAGTCTCCGTAAACTTTGGATTTCCGCCATTGTTTACTCGCTGTTTGGATGTTATAAGACTACAACTCAACGTAACTACTCAAACGTTGATCGAGGCAACCTATCGATCGGACCACTTCTCGAGATTAACCTCAATAGTAACCGAACTTTCCCACCAACAGATCAAGCTGTGTAGCATGAGGTAATACCTTGTTGGAACCAATAATCCCTGATGTCATTCCCATATAATTGTGACGAAAAATAGGTCGCCAGCTTGGTCAAATGCCTGATACTTGACATTACGAAAAGAACATAACAAAATCCTCCACGGGACTTCTTGCAGGACTCGATTTTGACATGAAAGTTTTCGATGAATTTTTCACGCAACGAATTGCGTTCTGTGAGATGTGAAACTGATTTGCTGTGCCCACGTGTCCAACAAATGGTCTGTTAACAGTCATCTGTGGTTTTTTATTTCCCTGAATTTGTTTATCAAAGTATCAACCGAACTAAAAATGATGCGCATTTGGTCACCCAAACCTTTGATGTCCAAGCACCAATTCCGCGCATTCTTTCCGCAATCCGCCGTCAGCAGGCTTCAATTTTTACGTTAGCTACAAATCCAAATCTACCTGTGCCGTAAAACAATCCCAAGTTTTGTGCCCGATAGATTTGGGTCCTTTTCAAGACTTTCACCACAGACAGCAAATTTTTGTTTAGGGCGTACATCTTGGTGATGGAAAAGCCTAAAACATCTGCAACAGGGCCTGCAAAAATAGCTCACTTAATAAGTCCAAAGATCGAATCCAAGAGTATGTATTGAGATTTTATAGAGTTCTCGAAAATAGTCCAATCACCATTTGCCATTGGGAACAAAGCGAAGTAATTTCACTAGAGTGATCGCTCAGTGACAGTTATCTGGTCAATTGGGTGGTCATGCTACAATGATTATCAGCTTTTCGTGCTGTAGTTTCGAGCGCGCCTTGTTTAAATAATTGTTTTGTGTTCATAGTCCGTCATTGGCACTGAAAACAGAGTGATGAGGAATTCCTTCAAAACACACAAAATTGCACTTGGTCGTACATCTGTCGCCAGTGAATAATATACTGCGAACTGAACGAATGCTACTTAGTCAATACTAAAACCTCATTTCCTATTCTGACTCCATCCATGAACCAATAGAATTCAATCTACACCCAAGTTTTGAACCACTTCACAATTTTTTAATCATTCTGCTCACAATTTTTGTAGTACACACTCCACGATTGTGAAGCGATCCTTATTGTAAATTGGCAATCCTAAAAATGAAAAGTTTACAGACTCTGATGACAGTTCGATTAGACGTATGTGATTTGATTGGATGTCAAGTCCTCTCGACGAGGTGGGTAATCTTGACTTCCAGCATATATCCCTAATCTTCAATGTGGGAAGATATTCTTGAAATGTTTTTCCTTCAAAAATAGTGTGGAACATTGATGCGTTACCACGCTTCTAAGGGTATCCTGTAAACATCGCATTTACTTTGGCAACACCCATATACATCCACTTCGTATCGCACAAATCAATTTGCTAAAATAATTGAATCTAATCACATGTTTGTGTCTTTTCTACCAAAAACAAAACGGAACAAAAAGGACGATTGACAAAACTAAACATCGACGGCGAACTACCAACGTTTTCTGCCTCAATCAAAGGACGATTAAAGTGTAGCTTTTAAATAAATCTATCTCAGTTTAGGTGGAAAATGATTGTCCTTATCAATTCAAATCACAACAAATACAATCGCTAAGGTTTACCTACCCACATCTGCCTCCAGGACAAAAATTACACCCAAAGAAAAATGTGTGTCCTGCGTGCAGCTGAAGCTTTATTTGTGAAACAATTTGTAGAGTCTCCAAACGACAAACGCAAAAAGGATACAAAAAAAAACCAACCTCCCAAAGATACAGATAAAAGTGAAACTAATGGCGGATCAAACCGAAGGATATGCGAGAGCGTAGTCTCGTTACTCTCAGCGAAAATGGATGCTTTCGAGTCCTCGAAACATACATAAATTCCTTGTTTGTGCGTTGGATTATTCCTGAAAGTGACGCTTGCGTGTTGAAAAAAAAGCTCGTGTTCATTCATTAAATTTCAGACGACAGAGAAGGTGGAATAAAGCTCTCCTTCGTGGCGAAATAGATTGACATATTTTCTGAGCGAGACAATGTGTCCTGTCGACGAGAGATACATACCGTGAGAGAGAGAGAGAGAGCAAGGATATCAGCACATGCCCTACCCCACAGAGAAATTTTATAAGTTTGGCTGCGCCGCAGAAAAGTTAATAAAAGTCGCCCTTAGCTGCTTCGAAATAGGTGGCATCCTTTCGCTCTTGCACTGAATGGATGAAGGATGTTTTTTTGAGTTTTTGGTCCTTCGGACATTTCGGCATAAGGGTGGAAAAAGAAAATTGCTTCTTTCGTGACGGGATAACCTATCTTTTGACGACGACGTCCTTGTTGGCCATTAAGGGTTTGTTTTCTGTTTCTTGTTTTTTTTTTTTCGTTTTGTAAGGATTCTGTCTTCTACGTTTTACATTTTTCATTCAGAGACTTTGTGGCAAGTGGCACAAAAGGCTTAAGGGGAACGACGATGGGTGTGGTAATTAAGGAGAAAATTGAAAACGCAAACGAATTGAATGTATTCAGAGGAGATGTGCTCGGAGGTTTGAAGATGTGCTTTGGTTTATCGGGGGGGAGTGTGGTCCAGCCAGCAAGGTAGCCACGTAGCGAAGCTCTTTTAATCTTTTCTTTAAATAGGAATGTCCTTTTCTGTTAGTAAGTTTCTGTCTATTTAAGAGCAATTTCTCCATAGGTGGCGGAGTTTTCCATGGAAGTTATTCCAAAACTTCCGAAATTGCAACGTTTTAATTTTAATCGGGTCACATACGAGTATAGACTTGAGGCATATTAAGAGGGTCAAAAGACTGAAGACTAACGATTGGCGTTTAATAGTGGGATGAAGCCCTATTTCGAGCGGCCAATTTGAAAATTTACCAGACTCTTATCATCAAATAGCAAACCAAGAAAAATTTGGGCACTTGGGAATAAAATTGGTCCCTTTGTTGGTATTTCGTAACCTTTATGAAGAAGGAGTTTGGGGGAAGAAGAGCTTTACATAAAGTAAAAAGATTCCGCGTACAATGACGCAGATGATGGATGGACATACACAGGAGGGACATCTTTGTGAATAACCATTATAGTGGTGACGGATCACACAGAAGCTTTCTAAGGATCGAGTTGACTTGAAGGAAATTTTTGTTAAGGTCCAGTCCCGCCCCTGAATGTATCGCCATTGAAGCAGTAATTCCGTAAGATTCTCAAAACCCAAATTGTCTTTTGAAATAATGACGTGGCGTACAAATAGTAAAGCACTATGAATCTTCTGACTCCTCGAAAATCGTGTCTTCAATTGTGTCGTGTCTTCCCTTGATCCCAAGCTTGGACGCATCGCATTGCATTGGCGTTCTAGAGTCAAAGTACTCCAGTACCTTCCCTGTTTCTTCTCTTTGAGCACGCTCTTTTCATTAATCTAGCCCAAGCTGTCTTGCATACACAATCGCTTGATCCTTAAAACAGGAGTTTGGTCCTATTTGCCGCCTCGTATCCAACAGCTTTCGGCTGGCTAACTGGCTCTGCAGGTAAAACTTACTTATCCAGCCATTGATCTTTTACCGAACTGAGCCTAGATTAGACTTATCTCCCTGGCGGCGACGATTGCTTCATCCTTAAATTAGAGGTTCGGTCTTCCTATGTCTCATGAACCTAGTTACTGGAATTCAAGGTAAACCACAGACCCAGCCATAGCAGTTGATGGTTTTTTCCTTAAAGTGCAGGTCTACATTTTGTTGTGTTTCTGTTGTTTGGTTAAGCACCCAATATTCGATTCCAAAAGAACTTGCTTGTAGAAAACGATTTTGGTTCTTCTACTTTTGATCCTAGTTGATTGGACAAATCTAGGGTGAGTCTTGATCGATTTGATGAAAAGGTAGTGAATATTTTCCTGAAATGCATTGACTGATGATTGATTTATCGAGCTTGAGACAATGCTTTTATTGGCCCATTTATGTGTTCAGACAGATACTTATACAAATCGCCCTTTTCGACGGAACGAGCATACACTCAAGTCACCGGCCATGCTTTCTTCGTTCAAAAACCAGGTACATTCTTTCCACCAAACCTTCCCCATTAATTTAAAAAAGTTCAGTTTGGAAATTATTTGAATAAGCAACTGAGCTTCTTCTTCTATAGAATCTATAGAAGGTGGGAAAGCTACATCCGTCCGAATCAAGGACACGATGTTCCACAATTACGGGAAGAATGGGCGCATATTTTATAGCCTGCAAAAAGGTTCTTAGATTTTTGTTAGATCTCTGTTCATAGACTCTTCGTTTTCTTCGTTTCTAGAATTCTTCTTCAGCACGCACTCGTCATCGTATCATAGGTTTCTGGTCGAAACTTGGTTGGTTAGTCCAAAATTGTTCGGGTGTTTCCTAAATGACAATGACTTATGGACTTCGCTAAGGCGCTGTAAGCTCTCATTGTATTCGGTGTGCGAAGGCGTTGAAATAAATTTTATTGTTTAGGATGCAGCTTTCAAGCATTCAACAGTTGGACTCCGAATTGATCCGCCATTTAAGAGACAGCTGAGTTGACATAAGCCGCTTAGGTTGGCACTTCGACCATCTGCTGGTAGCCAGGTTCGTTGGTTAGCGTGAGCTTTATTTGTTCTTCACCTGGACCTCTGATTGGATCATCTGTGATCCTCTATTTCCAGTATGGAAAAGATTTTACTTAAGTTGGGGGTTTTGGTGAAAGGGGGGTTGTCACTGGGATTTTTAAGCAGCGGCTTGATCTGAACGGTAAGGAAATCTTTTTGTCCGTTTAACGATATGCGAAAAATCTGGTATCAATGTTGATGTCAGTACTCAGTATTTTATGTCGAAGTCTCAGTGTTTCTGAGCAGTGGAAGAGGAATCGCCGTCTTTTCTTTTTATTTTAAGAAAGTCATGTGCTACTTTGCTAAACTTTTACTAAGTCCGTAAGGCGTTGACCGATCTCTGTTGACGCTTTGTGGTGGTTTAACTTTTCGACAATTTTGCTGAACTTATTTTCCTTACCGATATTAGCATTAAAGTGTTGCTTACTTTCTTACTTAAGGAAGCGCTATAGTCCGGAATGGACCAAGGCCTCAACCAACAAGCTTCTACAATCAGCTCGGTCCCTAGCTATATGCCTCCAGTCACCTTCGATTGACATCCTTTTCCACCTGTGTGCGCCACTTGTTTCGTGGTCTTGTTCGCTCATTGGACTTTTATCGTTTTAGCTAGATCGATACCGCTCTACAAACCGTTCAGTTAGTCGTTGAATCTTCTCCTCCACTCATCGTCTATGCGGATGGGACCATAGATCATACGTAGAATTTTTCTTGAAACTATTGAAGAAATTCTGTATTCTCTGAATTATAAGCGGAACAAAGAAGACAGAGTTCCCAGCTCCTTCAAAGTTCTAGCTGTCGGTATTGGTTGTCCTTACTTGATGATAGCATGTAGTTCGTAGTTGTAGTTCGTTTTGTCCTCGTTTGCCACCGAACTCAACTTCCGTCTTAAAACTCACAAAGGCACTGTTTACCTCACAATGCGTTCTGTTGATTATGTTCACCCAATGCAAAACTGTCATACGGACGGTCTGGTTTGCTGCACACATAAAGTTAACCACTTTCAGATTGATAAGATGTTTAAAAAGGATTGTCACGGTGGGGCTCATATATTTGCCTGGATACCTGCCCTGCCTTTAATCAAAGCATAAAGTTTTAGATCTTTCTTAAGAAGAATTATTCCCACAGAGATGGATCCTCGTATACGTAGTTTTTTCGATGGTCCTTGATCGTTTGCTTGGCTGTGTGGTGTCCTTGAAATATTTTTTTTAACGACTGAAGAAGTCCAGAGGTCTCCGTGCACCCTTTCCTTGAATTACGCGCTCACGAGAAGGTTCCTTCCGGTGTATCCAGATTTGTTTTAAAGGTTGCGTAACTCAAAAGGAAAAACGGAGATTTATAGGATTACTTCGCTGTCTGTTTGTCAATATCCCTTTTGTCAGGTATAAGTGGAGATACGAGAGGTAACCCAAAAGCAATGATAACGAATATAAACAAATTTTTAAATATAGTCCCCTAACAAGACGCCACAACAGCGGCCATCACTTCGCTATCATCTTCGAATTTGCTGCCCGAATGTGTTCCGTGAGCCAAGGAAAGAGGTAGAAATTTTTGTCTTGATGCAACAGCACGCGGGCTCCAAATTTGCCGCATAGTAAGAACCTGATAAAGTGGCTCCCTTTTTGAAATATTTCACAATAATAATTCCTTCAGCGTCCCAAAAAAAAAAATGCTATTACCTTCCCACTTCTCTTTTCTTCGGCATCGGTGAAGAAGGTCATATGCAGGCCATCGATTGCTGTTTGATTTCTGGATAAAAATGGTGGATTCACGTCGCGTCCTTTCGCGAAAAATTCTCCTGATCTGCCTGTAACTTTTCAAGATCAACCCTCGAAATATCGCCGCGTTTCTTCTTTTGCTCGTCGGTTAACATCCAACGCACTGATGCCTTCCTTCATATGTAATTCATTGGTAAGGATTCTTTGAATAAACGAGATTCATGTGACCTCAGCTATATGCTAGCCAGTCACACTTCCATCTGCAAGCGTTACATCTTTGATCTTTTCCACTTTGTCTTCATTGATGGACATGGATTGACATCCTTCGCGATCTTCATCTTCAGTGGATGCTCTTCCCAGATTGAACTACTTAGCTCAGCGTGCAATGGTGGAATATGGAGGACCAGGAGTGTATCTTTGCTAGAATTTTTTTTTTAAACAGAGGCACGAACTGAAAACTTTTTTCCGAAAGCCCTAAATTTTTTTGTTGTTAAATCACACATGTTTTTTTTTTCAATTGCATGGTGGTATGGAACCCTTCAAGTGCAAGTCTGACTTGTGCGTGGATATTTTTTTTGCTTGACATTTGAAAAACTCTACGGTCTCTTGTCAATATCCGTTGCTTTACATTTTTGTATGTTTGTATATCCAGTTGGAAAGTTTCTCAGTTAAGAATCAGCTGTATTGAAGGACCTTTAACATTCGTCCGATACTTGATCGCAGAAAATCTGAAATACTAAATTGCGTCCTGTTTTCTCACAGGTTGGTCTCGCAAAATCGCCCTTGTTAAACCTCTACCTTGAAATCTACTTATTCTATTAATCAAAGCATCCCCAGCAACTTTATTTTTCTTCCTAGTCCTCTGTGATGATCAAGTGACAGCGTGGCCCAACTCGAATTTTGGTGACAAGATTGGGGTACGTCAAGGCTCGGCCCGCCAATTCCTCGGCTCGAGTTTTGTGCGAGATGATCGATCGCCATTGCGATCGTTGCGATACGGCCAACAGTCTCGGCAATCACGTCGAGGCGACCGCCATGATCAGGACCACGGCGAAATTATGCACACACAACATCAGCATCACGCGGAAGAAGACGAAGACCTCTTGGGTCAGTTTGAGCCGTTCCCATCGGATTATCCACCACATCCGGACGACGATTACATTGGGCAGGACACTCACAATTACATTGGACATGGCGTCTTCACCACTGAACCTCTACAACCGGGCAGACCGCTTGACAAGTCCGATCCTCGACCGCGAGTTATAAGCCCGCGAAAACCTTTCATACGACCGGATCTCTATGGTGTCAAGGAATCGGGCGATCGTAAGACGGAAGGATCCACTCGAGTGATGGGGACGTTTTTTCACGCTCCCGAACGAGTACGACCGCATTCGACTTTGATGGACGAGGACAATATGAGCGACCAGATTCGCCGAGACTGTGCAACGAAATGTGAGGACACCCAGTGGATGTGTGCGACGTCGTGCTCTTGCATATCAAGGATCGAACGCTGCGACAACGTGAAGAACTGTGTGGACGGATCGGATGAGCAGGAATGCGATGGGAACGATGACATGATAAGTAAGCTGCAGATGACATGTGAGGCCAGCGGGGAACATGCCATGTGCCCGAAGACATATCGTTGCATTAACAAGGAGTGGCTGTGCGATGGAGACGACGATTGTGGCGATTACTCCGATGAGACGCATTGCGGTGAGTATTGGCCGGCTTGAGATTGTTTCGTATAATGAAAAGGTTTCTGCCTCGGGTAGGTAACCGAAGCAACTGTACTGATGATCAATTTGAGTGTTCGAATGGATTCTGTGTTCCCAAGAGTTGGGTCTGTGATGGCGAGAACGATTGCAAGGACTTTTCCGATGAGGGCAATTGCTCAAGGACAACGTAAGTAGTCGTTTACATTAACCGTAAGTCCTGATGAACTTCCCATTCCATTACAGCTGTTCGGCGGAACACTTTCCCTGCGACGATGGATACTGTGTGTCGTTGCTTTTCCGATGCGACGGTGATCCTGACTGTGCAGATTCGTCGGATGAGCGCAACTGCCAGGCTGTGATGAACAGCTGCCCCGAAGGAGAGTTTAAGTGTCGAGGCGGTCTGGGTGGCGCCGGTGGTCCTGGTGGACGATGTGTCTTAAGCCGATTCAGATGTGATGGCGACAATGATTGCGGCGACTGGAGTGACGAAGAAAACTGCCCCAAGAAGCCTTCAAGCTGCACATCAAATGAGTACAAGTAAGTTGGTTACTTGGAGTGACTCCTGCAAGTCTTTGAATGATGACCATATTTTTTTATTAGATGCGAAGATGGATCGTGTATTCCGAACCGTTGGAAGTGTGACAAGGAACAGGACTGTGATGGTGGTGAAGACGAAAAGGATTGCGGCAACATGAACGGCAGTCATCCAATGACCTGTGCGCCTGATGAGTTCACGTGCCTCAATGGACGCTGCATACTGGTAAGTCTGCTTAATTCACGCACAAAGTCCAGTTGAATATCTTTTCGGTTCTTAGTCCACCTGGCTTTGTGACGGATATCCTGATTGTTCATCAGCTGAAGACGAAGTTGAATGCCATTTGGCCTGCGATCCGGGACAGTTCCTTTGCCCGGCAAAGAAAAACATCACAAACCTCAAGTAAGCTCGTCCTTTCTTATTCATTTGAGAAGAACTCTTTAAAGCGAATGTCCTTTTAGAATTTGCGTTCATCAAAAGCACGTGTGCGATGGCCAGAATGACTGTCCGTTGGGCGAAGACGAGATGAATTGTCCACGAGTGCGAGAATGTGCCGAAGGAAGTCGGTGCGAACAACTTTGCATCACAACAGCTCGAGGACGCGATGAATGCGCCTGCCGTTTGGGTTTCCTCATGCATGGAAATAAGAAGAAGTATGAAAATCAAAAAAAGATCCTTAACAAGTCTTCTAAGGACGCTAATTTTTCCTTTTTAGCTGCACGGACATCGACGAGTGTCAATTTCTATCCAATCCTGTGTGCTCACAAAAGTGTCAAAATACGCACGGCAGCTTCATTTGTTCGTGTGAAAATGGCTATGTCCTGCGGCCAGATTTAAGGACATGCAAAGCACTTGGCGGTGCCATGCAGCTTCTCGTAGCCAATCGCCTTGATATTCGCAAGGTGACCCTCAGTAACAACAAGTACACGTCGCTGGTGAAGGGTCTTCACAATGCCATCGCCTTGGACTATCACTACAAGAAGGGTCTAATGTTTTGGTCAGATGTTTCGACAGATGTCATCAAAATGGTTTATATCAACGGCACCCTGATTCGGGATGTCATTAAGTGGGGCTTGGAATCACCCGGTGGCATTTCTGTAGACTGGATTCATGATTTACTCTTTTGGACGGACTCTGGAACACGAAGGGTAGAGGTGTCAAATTTTCAAGGAAATCTGAGAGCTGTTATAGCTGCCAATGACTTGGATAAGCCGAGGGCAATTGTTGTGCATCCTGGAGAGGCAATGGTCTTCTGGTCCGATTGGGGTGAGTTTGAGATTCTATGCGATGGGAATTTTTATGAAACGACGATTTCGAGTAGGTCCGAATCCGAAAATCGAGTGCACATACATGGACGGATCCCAGAGGAAGGTGATTATAACGAAGGGTATAACCTGGCCAAATGGTCTCGCAATTGACTATCCAAGTCGGAAGCTGTACTGGGCCGATGCGAAGCAGCATGCTATAGAGAGCTCCAACTTCGATGGAACAGATCGAGTGAAGGTAAGTTTGTTGTTTGTCATTTTCATGAAAGAAACTCAGGGTTTTAAGGTTAAAGTGTTTTGTGGTGAAGATCGAAGTAGTGCTTTGGATCGGGGTGGACTTTGAGTCTGCTAAAATTTTCCTGGAGTCTTATGCTGAGATGCTGAACGAAGTAATCTATTATAACAGTGCAAGAGGATTTAGCAACCATTGGATAAGAGACTCGAACAACTGCTTTCCTCATAGTTTTCTTCTACGCGTCTTTTAGAAACTTGGCTTGCAGTAATTTACTTTGGGATGTTTTTTTCTTTTTGATGTGACCACGTCTCACATGAACGACTTTTTTTCAACGGCTTTAAACCTTATCTAAATGTTTTGAGTAGCCTTGGGTGTGCCCTTAAGAGCTGGAGGCAGAATTTACCTACAAAAGAGTAGGAAAGTTCAAGGCTGAATAATAGTTCTATTGTCTTGCTTGACCACATTTCGTCCTAGAGCCTAAAGTTAACATTTTTTTTCTTATTTAAATGCCTTTAAATTTATTAAGAAGCTTGGAAATGGATTAATCAGATGGCGTTTCTATATTTTATCTGTGATAAAGATTACTCTTTGAGGGGCGCTTAAGTCTGTGGCTTTAAAAGAAATGTCAAAAAAAGAAAGAAGAAGCGGTTCAATTGGACGATTTTATCAGCCAAGGCTATTGCCATTAACGAGGCATAAAGTGACCGGGAAACGGATTATTCCAAATGATAATAGTCGCGCGAGATGTAACAGTAACCATGTTACCCACGGCATCTTCAAAAAAATCAGGCTCCAGAAGAACTCCGGCGAGAATGACGCACGGAGCATCATGCAGTAGGGTATTTTGGATTCTCAGTGTCCTGAAAGTACATATTTTGTTATTTTACGTATTTGTCCAGAGAGAAAGTGGTCTCTTCGCTGGTGCTGCATTTCAAGTGAAACCATTGAGGCGTGTGATTAAACGGCAACTGCGAGCTTAATTCTCACACGAAGGGTTCCGCATCACCCTTCATTATGCAACTTTTTATGTTTCTTAAATTTTAGATTCCTCATAGCATCGTACGTATGAATGTTCGACTTAGCCAATTTCTAATTCCAATATTTTTAAACAATAATTTACTCGCTCTCTGGAGGAAGTAATCTCTACTCACCATGTGCAGTATGAAACGGGTTATCTGCCTAGTTTATGGTGTAATTTTGGCAACTAAGTAATTGCAGATTTTTTTAAGAAAAAAAGACAACATTTTCATGGAACGAAATAAATTTATTCTGTATTGCATTTACCATTTTGAGCAATGACCTTTTGCCATCTTTCAGGCAGCGTCACAATTCCACGTTCATAAAACTGCTGGCGTTTATCAGCAAAACACCGAACCAGGTACGATTTGACATCGTCATCTTTATAATTGAAATGTTAACCATTCAAGGAGTTTTGCAAAGATCAAAATAAAAAGTAATAAGATGGCGCAAGGCAAAACATCCCAACCAAGCTCCAATAATTTTGCCGAGTGACCAAAGATGTGTGTGGCCTTGCACTGTCATGATGGAATACAACACCTTTTCGATTTGTCAATTCGGGCCGCTTTTCTTCAACTGCATTGTTCAATTTTATTAGTTGCTCAATGTAGGCATCAGAATTGATCGTTTGGTTGGGTGATAAAAGTTATCAGCACCAAACTGTTAACATAACTCTCTTTTGATGAATATCAGCTTTTGATGTTCTTTGAACTGGCTTGCTCCACGATCTTTTCCGATTGACATTGTTAAAAACAACCCATTTTTCATCACTAGTTGTCAATCATTTTAAAAATGTATCATTTTCATTACGTTTCTTTAATAAATTGCAGATGTTAATGCGTTGTGTTAAATGAATTTCTTTCAGTTCATGAGGAACTCATATATCGAGTTTTCGTATTTAGCAAAGTTGGTTTAAGCAAAGCAATCTCACGTGTTGTACTGTGACGATCCGGATCGATTATTGCTTCGATTTGGTCGCCATCAACTTCAACTGGACGACCAGAGCGTTTTTCATCTTGGAGTGAAATGTCAGCACAAAGAAATTTGACAAATCAATTTTGACACTGTCGTTCTTTTAAAGCTTCGTTACCATAAACAGCACGCAACTTTTTGTGAGCTAGCAATGCGTCTTTTGCCCTCCCGAAATAAAAAAGCAAAATGTGACGAAAATTTTCGTTTTGATTTTCCATTTTTCAACAGACGCCAAACAAAAACTAGAAAACCGATCAAAAAAAGTTTTTCACCGATTGACAGTTGAAGTCAAATAACAAAATGTGTTTGACATTTCGATTACGTCAGCAAATCTAAAAATTCAACTAAAGCCATCTATGAGTGAAATCCACAATTACTTAGTTGCCAACCTGATAAAAGAATACGTTTTTTTAAGATGACCCCCCATTTAAGCTTTATATCATATTTGCTGAATAACTAACTATTATCATTGAGATGATAGAGCCCTGTGACAGAACAGACATACAGATGAACCGCCGTTGGAACCCCTTGGGTACGGAACCCTAAAAAGTCATCAAAATTATTCTGCTTATATTCTTATAAAGCATTTTAAACTAATGGTGCTGCCTATTGGGCAACTTTGTTTAAATAACCAACAGCGAATTATTCCAGCGTATAAGTTATTCTACGTTACAAATGGATTAGAAAATTAAACCAAAAGCATCTGAGATATAATTTAACATTCCTCCAATTCGCCTCGTCCTTCTCTTCGCACTGGTCAAACTAATATTATAAAGAAGAAATTTAAGTATGTAAGTTTGTATGTATGAGGTTATTTTTTAAAAACTACCCATCCGATTTCAAAAATTCTTTCACCAGTATTTACAACGCACCATTAGATTGAACATGATCTATAAATTATACCATTTAAATAAATGGATCGATGGATGGTCGCGACCAATTAATTTTAAAAAGAGTTTTTGAAAAACACATAGCTTTTTGCGAACGCTGTCGCAACGGTAATAGATATTAAATTAATTTCTGTGGAAAAGTTTTAGAACTCAAAAAGTTCTATAAGAATGTCCACGATGGCATACCTCTATAATTTGAGGTTAATGCACAAATACCATCCAAATTGTGCTGGCGCTCAGCTGACAAAAAGCAGAAAGACTTAAATAAATTATACGTGCCATTAATGTACCATTACCAGTACAAGGTAAAGTTTTGTATTAAGCAGATAATGTTCGAAACTATTCTTAAATTCTTTAGTTCGCATAAAATTAATTTTACTTATTGCCGAGGAAATTGTACATAGTTTTAATTTGCCTTCTACATAAAGTTGTATTGACAAAAAGGACGATTTTGCGTCAACGGATGACTGAGTTTTACAACTTTTTTATGTACACGGAATCTACGCGGATTATTTTGTTGATGGAGATGCCTACTTCCTGCTTTGATTCCCAAACTGTTTTTTTTTTTAATGGGCCATCACCTCGGAGCTCAACCATGTTTTATGATTTCTGAATCTCTGTTCCTTTATCACATACTTCACTATTTCACCATTAAGGTAGTTGTCTCCTCGGCTAACAATGTGTACGTATCACAACCACCTTCAAAAAAACACCCCCGAGAAAAAATAAATGCTCAGAAGATCGTTCCGCAGAGGTTTCTGAATGGATGTCGATAAAATGTTCTTCATTGTAAAAGACATTCGAATAAAAAGTTTCGCCGGTAAAAGAGGTTCGGAAGGCCGGCAAATATAACAAAGAAAAAAAGGGGGTCCAGAAGGAGATAAACTCCGATCTTTGAAAATGTATTGAAGATGTCAAGTCAATATGGCTCAAGATTCTCATCTGTAAACGTTTGAGAGGATTTCAAAGGTTATTCAATGCCCTTTCAGTGCAAGGCAAGTTATCTTCTTCCGAGACTTAAACATTTTCTCAATGTGGTTGCCACTGTTTTTGTTCTACGAGTTCAGGTTTCAAGATCGGGGTTTTAAACATTTCATAACGGATTTCATTTTTTCTGAAGTCTTTTGAAGTTGTATTGTGATTAAGTTTGGATGCTTCGTTGATATCTCCAATATTTGATCAGTAAATGATGGGGCGAGGACGAAACTTTTCTAGTTGTAGTTGCAAAAGTCAAACCACTGCCATTATCGTCTGCGTATCCAATCAGCTTAACAAACTTGAAAAAAGTATTTCTTTCCGGGGCATGATCTGCTTTAGAATTTAAGTTGAAATCACATAACAGTGAAACTTTTTGCGGCGTCCTTTGCTAGCCAAGAATAACACTCCAAACTGCATAGTTGATCGCATTTTTTCAAGCCTTTTGCCACAAACCCGGACAAGTTTTTCCCAGATTTGTCCCCTTCCAAGGTGTTAAGCTTTTTTAAGTGTTTTACAAATGTTTCTATATTTCGTTGGAGAACTACTTCTTCGTCATTTTCATACCCTTTCACTCAGTTTTGGTCTTTATATTTGCCACTTGTTGGAAATGCTGTTTTTAGGGTTCCGTACCTCGAAAGGAAAATACGGAACCCTAATGGCATCACTTTGTTGTCAACGCCCTTTTTCTCGGGAACGCGTGGAGGTATCAAGCTGGATTTTATATCAAATACTTAGGTCTACTGTCCCTTGGGGCTGTGGAAAAAATCAAACTTCTAAGCCGCTTATGCCACAAATGTTTGACAATCGCAAGGGAATCAAAACCTACAGGGTACTTCCCGTGTACTCAGAATCTTGGTACGAAATTTGGTACGAAGTAATGTTTTTTTTTTATAGATTGTCTTATATACCTACAAGTTTGTACGGAACCCTCGGTGTGCAAGTCCGACCCGCATTTGGACGTTTTTTTTTCTATGTCTAGACTTTTTAAGATCATTTAGCTTGCCCAGCTCAGTACTCTTCTCTCTCCCTTAGCATGTTTACGTCATCGTTCTTCATTATGCTTACCGGCGGGAGTTGGTTGGCAAAAGTGGCAGTGGCTCATTTGTTAAGCTGTCATTCAAATGCTCACTATAAGCTTTACTTATTTTTGGTGCATGGCCAAAGCTGCTACTAGAGTTTATATAAAAGGCTTATAATGTTTAATATGACTGGGTTCGACCATCTGTGGATATCCACGCTGATATGTAAAACTTTGTGTGTGCTTCGTTTCGCCGCAGAGTCTGTGAGCTGGAAGACCGTTTCGACTGTCGTTTCTCTAAAGGCTGCACATTTCCTTGCCAATTTTAGAACTGAAGCTTCGTAGGCTCCATCCAAGATTTCAAAAGAATTTTTCTTTCATTCAGTCTTCAACATTTGACACTGACATTGTGACAGATATATCCTTTACATGCCGTGTTTAGAGGTCAATGTATATCCAAGATGGATTGCTCTTTCAAGGTTGGTACTGCTTGGTCGCGTCTTACGGCGCTTTTGCCTTACCTCGGCTATATTCTAATCTTTGGGCGAACGGAATTAAATTGATCCGGCTTCAGGATCGCATATGGGGCTCAAAAATTCGATACGAACGATATTCGATTTTTGTTCAAATGGTTTAACTCTTCGGTGCGTGTTTGGGTATAGGACTTCACTATTCTTTGTTTCTACGGGTTCTTCAATAAGGAACCTTCGAGGTATGGTTGTGGTCAATGCTGACAATACTTGTTTATGAGAACGAGTAATTTGAGCCATGAAATTCCATTTTTGGAACCTGTCCAGGCAAAGACAATGATTTTCCTCAAAAGCTTAGTATCTTAAAAATATGCTTCAAGATCCAAGATTCAAATTCTTGCTCTTCAGTGCATTCTCTGATTTATTAGAAACAGCAGATGATTAAACATCGTTCTCTTTACAGATCCTTAGCAGTCACTTACCGCACCCATTTGCGTTGACTATATTCGAGGACACCATGTACTGGACAGATTGGAACACCAAGACTGTCTCCTCGGCGAATAAAATCTCCGGAAAAGGCTTCCGTTCAGTGCACGAAAGCTTCCGTTTTCCAATGGACGTTCATGCTTATCATCCTGCTAGGCAACCCGACTACACCGATCGCTGTCAAAAGGATCGTCGTGGTCTTCGAGGAGGATGCACACATCTCTGTTTGCCAAATAAGACTTCTCGTCGTTGCGCATGTCCAATCGGCCTAACCCTCAAAGATGATCAGTAAGTTTTTTTTTTTGTTTTCTCAATTTTAAGCCGGGCGTCAACAGTTTTTTCGTCTCAGAAAAACCTGCAATAGCGCTCCAGATAAGCTTATCTTAGTCGCCCGTCGAAAGGATATTCGCCTGCGACAATTGAGTACGAAGCCAGCATCAGCCAATGACATCGACATGATTGTTCCATTGGACAACTTGAAGCACACCGTAGCTCTGGACTGGTGCAGTGAGACTGACTTTATCTACTGGACAGACGTGGAGCGTTCGTCAATCAACAAGGCCCATCTCAACGGAAGCTATCAACAAAAATTGGTCCACTCGAATCTGGTATCTCCAGCGGGACTTGCCTTGGACTGGATCACAAATAAAATCTACTGGACCGATCCGGCAACGAACCGCATTGAAGTCGCCCTAACCGATGGTAAAATGAGGTCGATTCTGATCTGGGAGAGACTGGACAAGCCGCGGGACATCGTTGTCAATCCTATAGGTATGGTAGTCTTTATCTTCTCTAAGAATCACCCTTCATTTTTCTCTTTAAGATGGACTCATGTTCTGGTCCGATTGGGGCGAACTACCGATGATCGAGCGAGCTGGAATGGATGGCCAGAACAGAGCGGTTGTAACGATGACAAACCTCAAGTATCCCAATGGCTTGGCAGTGGATTATGACCACCAAAAGATCTACTTTGTCGACGGAGGATTCAAGACCATCGAGAGCATGAACTTCGATGGAACTGCAAGAAAAATTATAATTGGTAAGATGATCCTTCCCATCAATTGAGTACTCATTCTCATTCAATGGAATTTCACTTAGGCACTGGCTTGGGTCATCCCTTTGGGCTCGACATCAATGAGAACAAGATTTTCTGGACCGATTGGGACACAAAGTCAGTCCGAGTGGCTGACAAGCTGACGGGGAAGAACATCAAAACTATTATTGCCAATACCAGTGATCTGATGGATCTTCGAGTGTTCCATCGATCACGCAGGAGAATGCAGAACACCTGCGGAAGCTTCAATGGGGAATGCTCACATTTGTGCTTGCTGAATCCGACTGGATATACATGTGCATGTCCAATCGGTGTCAAACTATCGGTAGGTGTTTTTTTTCGTTGATTTTTTTTTTGTGTCAGTCTATTAAATGAGTGTTTACCTTACAGGAGGATAGGCGGACATGTTACAATGGACCCTCCAGTTACATACTCTTTGCTCATCGCACGGATATTCGACAGATCTCATTGGACTTTGCTCATATGATTGATGTGGTTCTGCCGCTGCCACCGATTTCAAATGCCGTTGCCTTGGACGTGGACCAGCAAACGGGACTGATCTATTGGTCGGATACGGTCGAGAATGTCATCATGAGCTCAACGGCGGATGGCTTGCATGTGACGCAGATTATTGGCGACAGTTTGGATAATGCTGATGGACTGATCATTGATTCTGTTGGTAGAAATGTGAGTATGAGGATTTTGAAATTGAATGTAAATAGAAAAGGAGCTAAGTGACTACCATGAGGAACTCCTGAAGTAGCAGTAAAAGAGTTAGATAGTAACAAACATAAGAGGACCCTATCTTCAACTCAAGATAAACGATTCTGTGTGTTATTTTCGAAAAGGTTTTGCTGAAGTCAGTGCTTATAGAATCGACTTGTGCACCTTCGTACAGAGATTGAAGGGCTTAAGTTGTGAACTTTAAAAAGTTCGTAGTTGTAGGTCTTTCCTGCTCGTGCTCTGTGGACAAAATGGATTCACAGTGAATGGAAACTTGGTTATAAATGATGATGTCAAAGAGTTCAGCAACGGGTTGTTACTTTGAGGAGTAATCTTTAAGCCCCTTCAGTTATACGGGGGAAAGACATATTGTCGGCCAAAAGCTGAAACAGAGTATGTTTTGGACAGTAATTCAGGTAGGAGGAAAAAGGAGGAATGTTTCGAATAGTACTTAAGGTAGGAGGAAGAAATCGTATAAAGGTATAGCTCCTGGTTGTTGATCGAGTGGTTAAAAAATTTGCAACTATTTCAAGCCCAACATTTAAAAGTCCAACTGATGTCATTATTTATGTTATTTGATACAACATCGTTCAAATATCCGCCGTAGCTTCTCTGGGTGCCGCACATCCGAAGTGTTCAATTTTTCATAACTCTGGTGCACAAATCAGGCTTAATTTGACCGATGGCATGGGTTTTGTTGGCTTTGAAAGCCGCTCTGTCCTGTGGCTGATAGACCTGTGACTTCAAAAAACCCCACAGGAAAAAGTCTAAAGGGATCAAGTCGCACGATCTCGTTGGCTAGTTCACATCACCTCCACGTGAGATGACCATGCCTGTCCAAATTTCCAATTTGGCGTGAGCTGAGGCACTTAGCGCCTTTATGTTGAAACTACATGTCGTTGGTGTCCATATGATCGAATTCAGGCCAAAAGAAGTTGGGAAACAATGACCTATTGCGCCCATCGTTGACGGTGATGGCGTGGCAAACGTGGTTCTCAAAAAAATATGGACCGATGACGCCGCCACCCAACATTTTCGAGATGCATTGGACGCTCTTGGATCTCATGTAGATTGGTGTCATCCCAAAATCTACTATTTTAATTGTTGACATAGCCGTTCATCCAGAAATGGGCTTCTTGGCTGAAGATGATTTTTCGATGAAAATAAGGGTCAGTTTCCAACCGCTCCAGAGCCCAATCAGCGAACACACATCGTTGTCTATGGTTGCTTTCCTTCAGCACCCGGATCAGTTAAATTTTTTATGGGTGCGGCCCAAATCACGACGCGAAAATCACCAAGTTGTGGTCTGCGAAAGGCCGAGTTCTTGAGATTGACTCGAAATCGACTGCCTCGGATTCTTCTGCACACTCTTACGGACAGCTTCGATGTTTTCGGTAGATCTTGCGCTTTGTCAACGAACGTTTAACGTGCGTCGGTTGAAAGTTTCTTAAGGCAGTGGACTTAAATTCATCCATCACACTCCGAATAGTCCTCTTTGAAGGACGATTAAGACGAATGTGAAATGGGCGAAGCACGAGGTACGTTGCCCGAACGGAACACCCATTTTGATAAAATAGTTTTGTTATTTACACGTGTTGTTGAAAGCTTTATCCATTGAAGTGATTTGGAAAAACAAACTGAATAAATGACAGCCATAAAAAATAAAATGCTAGGTGCTATGTTATTTTGCCCCACCATTAATTTCACTTTGGGTCATAAAAACCTCCTTCAATCCCTTTACAAATGCACTGCAGACAAAAAGATAAGATACAAATGTTCTTAGCTGCCCCCGTAGGAATATATTTGTTCTCGCATTTTTGGATCATATAAAAATACGACTTCAGTATTTAACTATAATATTCCATAATGTGTTAGTGTTGTACACGTCATTCAAAATCATGAAAATTGAAAAAGATTTTTAGGATTCAAATTTCTGAGACAATTTTCCAAGCACTTTCGTGGAAACGTGGATGAAGATTATTCGAAATGGCGTCGACTTAATACTGTTTAAGTCTTTTAGTTAGTCTTAATAGTTCATAATTAACTTAAACTTAATTTAGTCAATTGGCTAAATAAAAAATGTTAAGGGGAGAAATCACAGTAAAATTTTTAATTTTTCGAAAAAAAATTTTATCGCTTAAAGGATGCTTTAGGGTCTTAAAAATAATATACCAAATGATGGAATACGGCAAAAGTGTCCGAGTGACCAAATTTTGTCACTCTGCGGTAACGCCTCTCCGGTATGCTCATATATTTTCATATGGTTTCTCAGTACTTAAAATTTTAAACGCGTTTTTCTCGAAACCAATTTTTTTTAGCTCGCCGAAGACATAACTCGAGCAAATCTTTACCGATCGACTTGAAATTTTGACATTACCTTCGAAATATCTTTCTCCAAGGAGCTACGTAGGACCTTTTATTTTATATGGCTTAATTTTTTTTTATTGACGATTTTATGGCGTTTTTTTTTTGTGTTAAAAATTTAACTTTATTTTCAAACATGCACCATTTTGTAAAAAGTCAATATATCGAAAAAAATCCTACGTAGTTCGCTAGCTGTTGTTATATGAAAACCAAAAAATTTTGGTGTTTGCTTCCAGTTCAAAAATTAAGGAGTTTACGTCTTCGGCCATCGACACGCTTTCAAAAATAGGCGCCTTGGGGCATATGCTGCGCAGCCGCCATTTTTGAATATTTTTTATTTAAAAACCTACTTTACAGATTTTCGATTGATACTTTTATTCAGCCAAAATTAATTCCCGAAAATTTGCCTATTTTTTTGTGTGCTACTGTGTTTCCCCCCTTTAATGAAACTTTTGAAATTAAATTAATATAAAAAAAAAATCTTTTTCATGAATTTGTCCGGAAACTTTTGAACGGCAGTGTTTGCATTTATACATATTTTTCTATCAAATAAGGTAGTTGAAAACTATATTTTAAACTATAATTTAATGGATTTCGATCCTTTTTTTATTGGAAAACAAAATTGTTCCTTTTTTTGAGAGTTTTTTCGTCATAAATTTTAAAGCATCCTGTCAAATTTAACCAAAAGCTTTTCAAGGGATTTGGATTGGACAAAATGGGACTTAAAAACAAAACTGAGCGAAGTTGATTTAGGAAAGTCATCGGTTCATTCTTTGTGTTTTTCCGAGATGACAAAATTTTTCCAGGAGCACTGATGGGTTCGCCGTACACCCTCTCTGCTGGTGTGACTTTCAGGTCTTCCTTGAATAATGCTCTGAGTCCCAATAGTACAATAGGAAGTTTTTCAGTCCATGCTGGTGACTCGATAGCGGCTTTTAGTTGCCGGTGGAATATCTCGATCATGCCATTGGATGCTGGTTGATGACGAACAGTATAGCAAGAGCTTGAAAAAGATCAAATAAATATTGTCTGCAACGATCTGATGTTACCTTGAGTGGCATTCCGAAGCAGGCTATCCAATTTGCGAAGAGAGTTCTCGCTAGTGTCTCCGATTTTGAATCTTCTAATGAGTAAGCTTCAGGCCAGCGAGAAAAACAATCACCGATGGTAAGACAGAATCTGGACCCTCTTGAATATGTTCGAACCTGGCGATTGGTAGTTCGAAGGCTCCAATCGGCGATGATACGAGACGTGTAATCATAGATCGCTGTCTTGGAATACATGACTTCGCCCACAGTCTGCAGTCTTTATTTATCGACGGCCAGGCATATCTCGAAGAAACCTGTTTTTCTGAAGCGTTAACCCCGGGGTGGCCTAGGCTGTGCAAAGAATTTCATACTTGGCGACGGTAAGGTTGTATTACAAACGGTCCCGCAGTGCCCTGAAAGATGTTGCAATACATTTGAAGTTGGGTATTTTGAAGCGGAGCTTTGACAACCTGTAATGCAGAATCAGATGTTAGAATGTCAGATGTTAGAACGTGTTTGGGTTTGAGATGCTGCAAGTTCTTCGAAGTTCATTGGTCTGCTGATGCCCTCACCTCGTGAGAACGTATCAGCAACCACGTTCTCCATCTCAGCGATGTGCTTCACGTTGGTTGAAAATTGACCAATGAAGTCTAGACATCTAAACTGTCGATGTGATGCTTTTTCAGGCTTCTGCTAAAACGCGAACATTAACGGTTTGTGGCTTCTGGCTTCTAAAAAAAAAACTTGAAGTGTTTTATAGCTGAAAAGATTGCTAACAGCGACAGTGGTTGCCAGTCAATAGATGTTTTCTGCTGTAATACTGCTTCCATGCCACAGTCCGATGCGTTGGTAAAAAGTCTCCTCATTCAAGGGTTGGATCGGGATGTGCAGCTTGCATGAGACATTGTTTGCAAGCGTTTAGATGATTGTTCTGTTGCCTTTGTCCTTCGGTCCTTTGAGACAATCGTTTAGTGCAGACTACATTTTTAATGAAACGTCTGTAAAAATCTTTGGAACCAAGGAATCTTCTAAGCTGTCTTCCAGTAGCTGGCTGTTTCCAATCGGTGATAGCCTTCACTCGTTCTTCCGGCGGTTTCATGCCATCGGTTGCGATTAATTAACCTAAGAACATGATTTTTGGCTTACGAAACTTGCACTTTGCTACGTTCACAACGATGCCATACTTGTTGAGCCGTTCGAAAAGGGTTTGGAGATGTTGGAAGTGTTGATCTTCGTCGTCCGATGCCTTGCGGAGCCCAAACGTCATGAACATGAACTCAAAGAGTCCAAATGGCGTAATTGCGGCTGTCTTCTTCATTTCGTTCGACTCTATGGGCATCTGGTTCAATGACCTCACCAGATCGATCTTGGAGAACATTTTTTCTTTCCAGCGAGATTAGCTGAACTGTCCACCAAGCACAGAGGGGGGTAGTTGTCGGGAGATGTGCGATCGTTCAGCGTGCGATTGTCTCCACACGGACGCCAGTCTCCCGTTTTCTTAGTGACGAGATAAAGTGGTGCTGACCAACAACTTTTGAACATTGTTTCGAACTCACTCATCGCGATTTTCAACTTGTCTGGAGCCATACGTCGTGCTTTACAACTGACTGGAGGACCTGTGGTTGTGTTCATATGATGAACAGTAGAATGTTGAAATTCCTTGAAGGCTCCGTCTGGTCGAGTAAAGCTGGGAAACTGTTTGAGATGTCGCATTTCAAATTTCTCAAGCACCATTTTCGTTCCCTTGAATCCTCTCACTGCTCAGCCTTGTGCATCCGTTTGCCAAATTTTCCATCCTTGTTCGGACTCCATCCATGTAGCAACTGCAACTAAATTACATGCACACCGTCCTTCAATCCTTCTCGTACCTCATTGTCAAACGCAAGGGAGGTTTTGAAAGAAGTATTTTCGAAAGCTAGTAAGTTATGAAAAAAGTGCTGTTAAATCAAAAGGTGGCAGAAATTTTTACTTTTCCATTCCTCGTAAAGAAGACGAGTATGCTGTTGGTTGCGTGGGTCACTCTTTAAAGGCTCCCAAGGACGCGGCATGTATAGTTTCACTTCCCACTCTGAGACAGAATTGATTTTCTAGAAAACATATTGTTTGTTCAACCCACATAGCCAGGGCTCTATTTTCACATTTTAAAATACCGTACTGATGTTTGCAAGAACACTTTAAGACCGGATTGGCTGCGTATTTTTTGTTTCTTTAAACATGCCAGGAATCGTATTTGTTTAGGTGGAAAATACGAAATAAGTTTCCCTATTTGGTCTCTGTTGGCTGAAGTTAACCTTCATTTTTGTCGTCCTAGATTTACTGGACCGATGCTGGCCGCCACACCGTTGAAGTGAGCAATCTCGATGGAAAGAATCGTCATTTGATCGCTTGGAAGGAATTGGAATCGCCACGTGGCATAGCACTTGACTACGAAGCCGGTCTACTTTTTTGGACAGACTGGGGACACTTTCGTAAAATCGAGCGAGCCAACATGGACGGCGAAGAACGCAGTAAAATTGTAACCAGCCAACTGGGTTGGCCAAATGGTTTATCAGTGGACTTTGAGTTGAAACGAATCTTTTGGGTGGATGCTCAATTGAAGACGATCGACTCGACTGATTATACCGGTAATCAACGCCAGCTGATCATGGCATCCTTACATCATCCCTATGCGCTGGCAATTACCCCAAAACATATCTACTGGACTGATTGGAAGTCAAAGGCTTTGCATATGGCCGAGAGGAAGAATATCTCCATCAGGACCGACGTAATTGTAAATGTCGATGGTTTGATGGACATCAAAGTTGTAAAGGTAAGTGTAAAAGGGTTGAAGGGTGAATTGTCAGATGATGAAAATGGCTTGGAAATTGCAGACGAATGTAACGCTACGTGAGAACGTTTGTGGGAAGGACAACGGAGGCTGCTCGCACTTGTGCTTGAGAAATCCAAGTGGGTTTTCATGCAAGTGTCCCATTGGACTTAAACTGAAGGCAAACAGCTCAACGGAGTGTCAAACGTTGCCGGATGTAAGTAGAAGCGAGTGCTTCAATTGACAGCCCATTGAGACACCTTTTTTTGTAGGATTATCTGCTGATAGCTCTGCGATCGGGTATTGGAATGATCTCGCTGAATACCCGTGACTTTATGGACGTGGTTCTACCGATCAAGGGAGTGCATGGCGGAGTTGTGCTCGACTATCATCACAACCAATCGTTTTTGTTCTTCGCCGATGTCAATTTGGATATAATTCGAAGGGTGAGCCTTTTAAATTTCTCCGACAACAAGGTGATCGTGGATTCCGATCTGCTGACTCCGAATGGCATTGCTGTTGACTGGATTGCGGACAATATCTACTGGTCGGACACGGATCGAAAGATCATTGAAGTGTCTCGATTGGATGGCAGCTCGCGGAAGTCTATACTTTCGGACGGCCTGAATGATCCTCGCTCACTGATCGTGCATCCAAAGAAGGGGTAAATTCTAAAGCAGTCTTTTTGTACATTCAGTATCCTTACGTGGCTATATTTCGATATACAGATTCCTCTTCTGGGCCGATTGGGGATCTCCGGCTAGGATTGAACGGTGCCTGCTCGATGGAACGAACAGGACGCCCATTGTCACTACAGATCTTGGATTTCCCACTGGACTGGCCATTGACTTTGAGTAAGGCAACAATCAGTCAGAATTAATTGAAGTCTTAATTTGTTACAATTTCAGTTCCCGCCGCCTGTACTGGGCTGATGCTCTGCAAGATCGCATCGAAATGGTCGACTTTTATGGCAACAAACGAACAACCGCCATTTCATTCGCAACACATCCCTTTGGCTGCACGTTGGTAAGTCCTTTTTAATTCATTCCCATTCAGATCCCTTTTGATAAAGTTGCAATTTCAATTTCAGTTCGACACGATGATTTACTGGACTGATTGGTACAATAAATCCGTGTTCCGAGCTCGCAGGACACCACGCGGCACCTACACCGATATTGCAGAAATGCGAAACTCGTTGAGTGGAGCCCTGGACATACGATCTGTATCGGCCAAACGCCAACCAAATGATTGGAATCAATGCAAATCCGGCAATGGAGGATGCTCTCATTTGTGTCTTTACCGGGGACATGACTATGTTTGCGCCTGTCCTGATATTCCGGACTCTAGACCTTGCAAGCTAGCTCCAGCTTATTTGGTTCCAGGACCACCAGAACCACCACCAGACTATACAGATGAAGTAACGGCTGGAACAAGTCATTCGGACGACGAGTATGGTGCCGACGAGCAAACGACTCAGGAGCGAATTGTGATTGTGGCAAGCGGAGTCGTTACAGTACTCCTGATATTGGTTGTTGTGGCGATTTTAGGTAAGACTTGAAGGAAGGCTTGAAAAACAGTGGTAACTGATTATGTACTCTGTAATTTATAGTCCTGGTGTTGAACTCGAAGAAAAACAAACCAAAGAGGCACTCGAGAGGATCCAGTCGGTCGGTGTTGACGTTCTCGAATCCTAATTACAATGTTGACGGCACACCTATGGAGCCCAAGACTACCATCTGGAAAAGATTCAAATATGAAAAGTCACAGGTGAGTCATACATACAAATAAAGGGTGGGGCGACAAAGCTTCCTGTTATCAAAAAGCCCATAAAAATCTCAATTATAAGAGGGTCCAGTCTTGACACTTCAAATCGCATCCTATTAAGTTGTTTTCTTAGAACAGCCATCGACGACTTTGAAGTGCGAGATGTTCTTCAATACTGTTGAATGGGTCCTAATAAGCCAATTTGTTCACATAACATACTGTCTGAATTTACTGTCACTGTAGCCTCATGTGCTTCAAAGAACCAGGAAACTACAAACCCAGCCGAGGAATTGTAACAATTCTGTGACAGTAAAGATCTTTGATGCAATTCTCAGAGATTTATGTTAGCCAAGTAGCGCATGTTCTAATTTGTGATGCATTCACTTAAGTTCTTCCCCACAGAAGAAACATTTTCGTCCTCCGGAACATTTTCCAAAAACGCCTCACAAGCGATGCTCCAAGAATTGAAATGAGTTCGTGTACATTTGGAGCCACTTTATTCCACTCTGTTCGTTAAGTTCCACTCATATTAATATTCTGAATAATAAGTTGCAGACAGCAAGTCATTCATACAGTTTGAAAAATGAGATAAGGGGACAAAACGGAGCCCTGGGGGACACCAACATTTATATGGTGGAGTACAGATTTAATTCTACTTGATTTGATTTGCTAAGAGGACAGATAAAAATCTATTGAATGAGAAATTCATCAGGACCTCATTCAGACGGGTTAGACAAATGCTTTCATTTACTCACAAAGAAACCAGAGGCATAGAGCGGATAAAAAAGCTCACGCAATGGCTATACCAACGCGGAAGAACACGTCTTCAAAATAATAATAATTGTTTTTTTTCACCCAAATGGTCGAAGGTGCAAATACTACTGTTTCCAAAAAATAAGGTGACATTGTATTTATTTTGAAAATTCTTTATTTATTCTTCCAAATCAATTTCATCTCCTTCAAAGTAATCCCCTCCCGATGCAATGCACTTATGCCAACGGATTTTCCAATCTTTGAAACACTGGTTGTAGTCACTTTCCGGGATGGCCTTCAGTTCCGTCTTCGCTGCGGCTCGAATCTCCTCTATCTTATCAAAACGGTGTCCCCGCAGCGGTCTTTTGAGCTTGTTGAACAGCCAGAAGTCGCACGGTGCCAGATCAGGTGAATACGGTGGTTGCGAAACGATATGGGTTGAGTTTTTGGCGAAATGATCACGAATTACGAGTGCGGTATGGGATGGTGCATTATCGTGGTGTAAAAACCAAGAATTGTCTTTCCACAAATCCGGCCTTTTTAGGCGGATAACGTTACGCAAACGACGCATAGCGTTCAAATAATATTCCTTGTTGACTGTTTGGCCGGTTGGAAGGAATTCATAAAGCACAACACCACGATAATCGAAGAAAACAGTCAACATGACCTTGATTTTTGAGCGACTTTGGCGCGTTTTTTTTGGTCTCGGCTCTCCTTTGGCACGATATTCGCTCGATTGATCGGTTGTTTCGGGGTCGTAAGCATAGATCCAAGTCTCATCGCCATGTCATGCGTTTCATGACATCCTGGTAGTCGGAAAGCATTGTTTCACACACTTCAACGCGACGCCTTTTTTCCAAAAAATTCAATGTTTTCGGTACCAGTCGAGATTTGACGCGCTTGAGGCCCAAAGCATCCTTCAAAATGGTATTGACTGAGCCTTTCGATAAGCCAACTTCATCAGCAAGGTCTCCAATCGTTAATCGATGGTTTTTCAACACCAAATCTTTGATTTGTTGAACGTGAGCTTCATCGGCTGAGGTTGATGGTCGCCCAGAACGCTCTTCGTCTTCGACACGTTCACGGCCGGCTTGGAAATCACTATACCACTTGTAAACATTTTTTTTAGATATAGCCTCATCATCAAAGGCTTTCTGCACCATCCTCAATGTATCCGCAGCAGAAAATTGATTCCGCAAACAAAATTTAATGCAAATTCTTTGCTCAATAAATTTCGACATCGCAAAAAACGAAAAACTCACTTTTAGCAGCTCACAAAACGACGCGTATCTCAAACACTATGAATATATTTTGACATGAAATTTCACAAAGATGTCACTGACAGTACTACCAACCTAAAAAGAAAGAAAAATTTCCAAATCCTTCGACGCGCGCAGTTTAAATTCATATGTCACCTTATTTTTTGGACACAGTAGTATGTGAAACATGTAAAAATAGAGCCATGACAGCTCCTCCTAAAATAATACATAATTCCGCAGTGAAGTTGTGGTTTCCTGATGAAGAACTTTTACCTAATTCTACACAAATCTACGCCGCCCCAATTTAATCGTGAGTGGTTGTTTAATTGTCGCCTTCCTCAATTCTTTGAACTTTCTATTCGATCGAACTTTGTTCCTCATGTTGTCATGCGAAGCATCTTCGCCTCCGCAATTTGTTCTCATACTTTTTGTATAATTTCCAACACTTGTGGTTGTTTTCTTAGTTTAATACGCCGTTTCATTGCCTTCGAATTTTTACCTGACAGTCTTCACTTTGTTTTGTTTTTCTAGGACCGAGTGTACGAAGAACGCAGCCTCACAACTGAAACTGCATCATCAAGCCTGTTTGTACCCACTCCATCTCCAATGGCATCGCCAGCAACAAAAAATAATATTCAACTTTCTACTATAACATAAATCAATCTTTATTTTTTTTTTCTAATTTAACAAAAAAAAATAATTTCAATTTTTATTTCGATGAAACAAGAGCTGCTATTTATTAAACAAAAAACAAAAAAAAAACATACTAGACGTAAGTTTTCGAATTTAAGAAAAATTCATTCTTTCTCTTAAAACAAAGCCAAAAAAAAAACTATTACAAAATTGAAAAAAAAAACTGAAGACAAACCCCCTGTATTATATAAATGACAAAAATTCAGAAAATGCACGGTTGTTTACTAATGAAAATTTAAATAATTATGTGAAAACAAAATTGTAATTTAAAACATAAATAAAAAATAAAACTGAAACAAAACAATTTCGGATAATATGGCAAAATTAAATATACGTATTTTTGTACAACAAATTGAAACCATTTTTAGGCAATTCTCAAAAATTCAATTTATATTCCTTTCACAAAATTATTCATTATTATTTTTAATAAAGAAAAAATAAAATAAATAAAAACTATAGAAACAACTCTGCAATAAACTGAATTGGAATTAAGACAAAACAAAAAAAAAAACACAACCAAAGATTCCTACAGCAAGAAAGCATAACAAAGCCAACCAGTTACCATGTGAATTGTTAAATTTTTTTTTACATGTAAATAAGTGTATATATAAACAAAAAGATGTAATAATATTTTTTTTTCTAAATATAAATGGATAACAATTTTGTTCAAATACTTTTTTTTTAATATTAAAAATTGCATTCAATTTAAAAAAAAATATATATATATATATATATATAAAAAAAGAAAACAAAAATTGTTTTAAATTGAATACTACTGTGAATTTCAGTGCCAAAGGGCTTCAAAATGAAAACCATCAAAGATAACTAAAAAAAATAAAACACTTTTAAATGACTAAATTAAAAAATAATGAAAAACTAAAAATTTTCTAGTGAAGTAAGTTAAATGGATTTAATATTTTCAAAAACAGATTATTTTATATTTTTTAATAAATAAAATCAATAAGGGAAAGTGATCAAAAAAACAGTTTCATTAACAAACTGATTTATTTTATTATTAAGATCACATACCACACAATAACTATTTTGAATACAAAAAACAAAAAAAAATAAAGAGAAAAACACAGACACTATGTTTTATGAGATGTTTTAAGGAGCTTTTGTTTGCAAATAATATTTTTATATTCAGAACTCTATAGTTGATTAGATCATTAGCTTTCCCCATAAATTCATATCGTGGCGTCGTTTTTACGAATTGTCAGCCTAAATTAAAAAGTATATTCTTCAATAATGCTTCAGCTGATTAAAGGTTTTGAAAACTACTGAAGTAAGATTTTTTTTGTTTGAATTGATTGCAATCCTCATCAAAGCCACACAAAACACTTTTGAAACGACTCCTTTACCTTAAAGTTCGTTTGTAAGGATGCCGTCTTTAGAAGTTCCAAAGGGTTACACTTTTAGTCCCATTTTATTTCTTTTTTCAATCAAGTGCAGATGTCCAAAAATACGTGGCTAAACCATGGTTGAAAATTTTATTCACCGAATTTTAGAGGATCTCTTTTATACTATATACCAAACTCTTCAATGACAAGACACATCAGACGTTACGTTCAATTTGTGAATTTTGTTTCTCTAAATTTCATCACGTTCATTAAGCTTAGATATTCAAATAATAATCAACACTCAAAGCACGTGTAAAATGGCAACTTCTGAGAGGGTGACCGACTGCTTGAAAAATAAATAAAATCTCAAGGCAATTATTCAACACAGCAAGTGGTATATCATTCACTTGACACCTAGCTCCTCTCTGGCTCCATTAAAAGGTCTCCTTTTGTCTTAGATAGTCCAGTAAAACCTCGAAACGAAAAATACTATTTCGATAAATAATTCCACTTCCAGACAGTTTATTGATGTTTGATGGAACAGCTTCATTTCAACTCTGACATTTCTTCTGATTTTTGTTTTACGTACAAAGATGCCGTTTGAATTCCATTTGACCTTCCGTACAGGATTCAATTCAGAAGGAACAAATTAAAAATCAATTTCCCAATTCTTATTAGCCTTACTTTTCTGTTAAAGAACCCAAACAATTGGTTAAAAATAGTTTTTTCTCCCCATTGACTTGTACTCATGAAATCCACTGGACTTCTGAAGTGAATGCCCCTGGCAGTTATTGTATGACAGATGCAAAAATTATACTTTATAAATTATCCTCAACGCCTTAACTCTTAATGAACCTTACAATTAAAAAAAAATTCTGAATATGAATTATATGCGCAACAAAATAAAACGTACAACCTCCGTGCGAAAAGAATTTAAAATTTCTCATAAAAAAAAACAAGAAAAAAAAAAGATGAAAACACGAAAATAATTTTATTTCTTAATTAAAATAAAAAAGTATATATTTTTTTCAATTATATTTTTGTTACCACAAAAACACATTTAAATAATAGTAAATGGTTGTAATCTCTACAGAAAAAAAAAAATAATAATAAAAGTAATTTTTAAACTCAATGGTTAGCTAACAAAAAAAAAATGCATCGGAAATAAAATAAAATAAATAAGTAACTAAAGAAAGAAAACAAAAAACAACAACAACAAAAGTAGCTTAGACATATCTCCATCCAAATGACGAATGAAGTATAAACTTGAAAGAATAAAAATTATATAGATAAATTTATTAAATCAAAAAATAAAAAATTAATTAATTGTATATATATTGTACGTTATAAGGTGGATTTTATATATTTTATAATTTTTGACAAAAGAATATTTAAGAAAATGATGACATATAATGTAAGCAAAATTGCATTTAAAATACACGAAATATTTAGACTTGCATATTTTTGAAAAGAAATTGTTTTGTTTAATAAAATATTAATTATTGTTTTAGTTTTCTTTCTTACTAAACGTTCTTTAAATTTTGTCTTTAACATCAACGTGATTTTATGACTTAAAAAAAAAACCGAAAATGATAGACTTAAATGTATAAATTAAATAAATGTATTTTTTAAGAAAGGAAATGCAAACTTCCAATTCAATCCGAATAATGTCCTCATATGTTTTTGTAATAACATATATTTTTATTCCTTAAGTTAAAAGTTCATTTCCAAAACATTATTATTCTACTTAAAAATAAATTTCCGCTTCTAATAGTGAAGTTTTTCAAACTTATCCACGATCAGGAAATTTAGGAAAGAATTTTTTTTAATGAGGACACTATTCCGAATTTCTATAAATGTCCAAAAAGAAGTTTTTTGCATTTTGAGTACTTAGTTTGTTCATATATATATATATTTATATGCATATTTATATATATATGTAAATTAAATTACAAATTAAGTTTACTAATTTAAATTTAAATTTCAAATAAATGGGGCTCAGAAAAAAAAACATTTAATTTGATTTAAATTTAAAACACAAATTACTCAAAATGCGACTACTTATTTTTAAATCAAGCCAAAAATGAAAAAAAAACAATGTTTGAATAAATATAAAAAAAAACAAATACTAGGAATACGACTAAGGTGTAAGGAATTAAACTACAATTATTTAATTGTAAAATTTGACAATAGAGTAAAAACCAAAATAATTATGAGAGTAAATTATATTTAAATAGGTTAATGTAAATAATACAACAAATTAAACCTTAAAACACTTAAAAACAAAAAAACAAACGATTTTAATAACTTTTTAGCCTTCATTTGATGTTAAATATTTATTTTTAAACGCAGTTTTATTTGATTTCGAAGGCAAAACAAACACAGCAACCAGGTACCTTGAGAAATGTTCTGGAATATTTTTTTTTTTAACATTTGTTTATATTTTTATACAAGCATATGTATATAAATGAAATAAGGAATTTGTAGGAATCGAAATATGATAGAAATAAGAGTGGTTCTGTATTGGGTAGCATCATTCCTATTTCAAGCTTAGAATTTTTTTTTTATTTTTATGCAGGATAAAAAACAACAGTCGGCGCTAAGATTTTTGTTTTTGTTTTTTTAAATAAATATAACCATCATCGTTACGATTCTATTCACATCCCATGCTGTAATTTTTTGAAAAGTTTAATGTTCAAATTATACCAGCAGATAAAGACTTCGTTGAAAGAAAGTCGTAACAAC
Source organism: Orthonevra nobilis (assembly GCA_963555765.1). Classification (NCBI taxonomy): domain Eukaryota; kingdom Metazoa; phylum Arthropoda; class Insecta; order Diptera; family Syrphidae; genus Orthonevra; species Orthonevra nobilis. Next base: position 27,756,904 of record OY743224.1, read on the forward strand.
TACAATAGTGAAGCTCAAACAATTCAAAAATTTACTTAAAAAAAGAACAACATTAAATAATTTTTTTTATTTCATATTGCAGATTTTTTATATTCAAACGCAACTTTTAAAATTTTTTTTCATGATTCCAGACTCATTTCATAGCCCACCTCCGAAAATTCATCAGCTTATAAAAATATTTGTATGCATTTTTCTCTTATTCACCATTAACACAATTAAATAAAAAAAAATATAAAAAGGAATTACTTGCACGTTATAGTGCATTTAGGAACAAAATTCAAAATCAATATAAATTTATTTTGTATTCAAAAACAGTTCATAACAGCAAACTTTGAAAAATAAAACATAAAGTATTTGAAACATTTAAGATTTATTTAAAAATTTCATGTCTTTTTTTTCTAAAATATCACACATTTTTTTCCAAACTAACTAAATTGATGAATTTAATTAAAATTGTTAAAAAAATAAAAAAAAGTATTTTAATGTAAGTAAAAAAAATAAATTGTTTTATATTTGTAAAATAAATAATAATTTTAGTTTATGAAATAATATTTAGTGTTTAAGACAATTTACTAACATATAACAAATTGTTACATGAAATGATCTTGTATATACAAAAAAAATGCCTCCATTTTGTACAGATCATTTCACACATCTACACAAATACACATACATACACTTATGACTCTGCTGCAAGAAGCAAAATAAAAAAAACAAATAATGTTAACTAAAAAAAAATGACACACATACTTTAAGAAACTAACTAAAGAATAAAAAAAAACAAATATGTTTAAAAACCGGTGAAATAGTTTTAAGGATTTTTTTTATAATTATGTATAATTTTTATGAGACTCAATAATACTTAAAGTTTACAAAAAAAAAAAAAAACAAAATAAATAAATTTAATAGCAAATAAGATGAAAACATCAAAAACTAACATAAATTTTAAACAATTAAAAATGCAAAAAGAAAAATAAAATATAGAACTATAAAAAAAATAAAGATTATAACTAATTGATTAAAAAACGAAGAAATTGAATTGATAAGTGAAAAACGAAAACGAGCGAAGAAATAAATGTATTTTAAATGTTAAAACAAGGTTTTTATTTTTACATTTCAACTTGCGAATCATTTGCGAATTCAGCAAGGAGATGATATTAATGGCAGTGATGAAAACCACCCCATTCTACCTTAATTTTCTAGCACAAGAAAGAAACGTTGAAAATATTGTCAGGAACTGCATGTTTCATTATCTCCCCCAAGGATGAGCAATAGAATATATGAAGAATTAATGCTTTCCACAACCGCAATCCCGTGTAAAAAAAAACAACAGGACTAACATAAAACCATGTCTTACTAACGTTACAGATTGCTCTTCAAGGTCTTCAGAAGGGGTCTTAAAATTAAAGAGGTTGAAAGGTCGTAAAACCGGACTGGCTATTTAGGAAATTAGGACCAACATAAAGCTTGAAAAATATTGGTATATTGAAGCAAAAGGATGATTTTCAATCGGGCATTGATTGCATCGTTTTGCAGCTTGAATTGCCAAGGACCGGAATAGTGACCTTGATAACATTTTTGGAATATCTTGATGACTAACTTATTTCGATGTCTACGGAGGGTGAACCTAATCCTCAAGAAACAAATCGGCTCAACAAGGTTGTACACGTAATCGAATTGACGCCGACTCCACTTTTAGATGTTCTTCGCGTATTGTCTCCAAGAATGTGCTTTAAAACTCAATCTTATTATTAGCCTAAAATAACTTGCCGTTAACAAAAATTCATCTTCTTTGATGCTGATATTTGTATTGACTCCGTTTTTCCTGTCTTTAAACACCACTTTCCTGGTACATAAACGAGTGTTTAGAAAACTGGAAGAAATTAGGCTGTCTGTGGGTGGAGTGATGTCGTCGTTTTTGAATATTAGAGATGGAGTTCCACAACGATCGATTCTCAGTCCTCTCCTATTCATAATGGGGTTTGGTTGAAGATGCAACAGTGCGTATAAACGAAGATTTATTGCTTATTGCCTAGGGGTAAGAAAAAATAATTTTAAATAAAATTCAAAGAAAATTCAAGCAATTGTGATTTGTCGTGAAGTTGTTAATACAGCATTTTTTTCCTTAAGTTGAAATTTATGGTGATGAAGTATCCTTTTCCCATACTGTTAAGAATCTTGGTATGATTTTTAAACAAAGACTTTTCTAGATGGATCATGTTGCGTACTCTGTAGGGAAAGTATATGGTGGGTTGCCTCTTCGCAAATTTTCAGGAAGATGCCTCCCATTTAAATTTATAATGATATTAATAAAATCACGATGTTGCATTTAATAATGCTTTGTCCGTTGATTACATCAAGTGAAGGTTTGGCCACATCTCTGAATGTGCCTTTAGAGTTTTAAATATAACTTTCAAAAAATGTTTGGATTTGGTTTTTTTTTTTTGTTTTTGTTCGGTCTTCGAACTAAGAAGAATACCTGGTTCAGAGACTACAATTGGCTTAATTAAATCGAGACATGTAAGTCACGCAAGCAATTCTTTGTCAACTCTTTACGGCTGTGGAACCCACTCCCTACTTATACTAAGGAAATAAGCAATAAAAACAGCTTCGGGAGGGAAATAATTTGTTTCTTAAGAGGAAATAAATGCAAAAAGGAGTAAAGAATAAAAATGTGGTTTAAACTTTTCGAATTTTTGATTTTAAAAACATGAAATGTTATTATAATATTTTTTTTTGTATTTATATTTTTTGAATTTTAATTCTTCATTTAACAATTTGACTTGTAAATTTTAAATTTTTTATATTTTTCATTTATATTATTTGAATTTAAAATTCTTATATTAATATTTTGTTTATTTGTTACTTTTTAACTGGCTTAATCAATTTTTAATAATTATATTTATTTATTTATTTATTTATTTACTTATTCAGATCCACAAAACATATAAGATAAATCTTTTTAATTTGTTCATGCTTAAGTTAAGAAATAATTTACTACAATAATGAAAAACAGCTTAAAAGTAAAGATAACAATTAAGATTATAATAATAATAATAATAATTATAATTATAATAGGACTACCGATTGAAAATGTCATTATTGCAGACAACTTCATATCTATTACTCTGAGGTGAATTTTGACTATGACAGCTGCCATATCAGAAACTGCTTGTCATTGTCTTATTATTTCAGTCTAGGTTATTGGTCATTATTGAAAACACACAAGTTTTTGTAAAGCCGTAAAATTGGTACATTCGTGCCATCAAAACAACATTTGCGGGAAGTTTTAATATGCTTCTTTCATTTAAAGAAAAAAGCAGCCGAAGCGCATCAATTGCTTGCCGAAGCTTACTCGGGCTATACTATAGACGTAAGAATGTGTCAGCGGTGGTTTAAGCGGTTCAAAGATGGTGATTTCGACACCGAAGACAAAAAACGCCCCGGCCAGGTGAAAAAGTTTGAAGTCCATGAATTGGAGGCATTGCTCGATCAAGATCCGTCACAAACGCAAGAAGAACTTGCTAAATCACTTGGCGTCGCTCAGCAAACCATTTCCGATCGTTTGCAAGCAATGAGAATGATCCGAAAGGTAGGACATTGGGTGCCGCATGAATTGAAGCCACGAGACGACGAACGCCGAGTTTGCATGTCCGAAATGCTGCTTGAACGCCACAAAAAGAAGTCTTTTTTGCATCGAATCGTCACTGGTGATGAAAAATGGGTACATTACGATAATCCAAAACGTCGGGCAACGTATGGATACCCCGCACATGGCTCAACATCGACGGCCGTTCAGAATATTCATGGCCTGAAGGTTACGCTGTGCATTTGGAGGTCCAGAAGGGTGTTGTGTATTATGAGCTGCTAAAACCGAATGAAACAATCACAGGCGAGGTCCCCCGACGACAATTGATGCGTTTGAGCCGAGCACTGAAGGAAAAACGGCCGGAAACGGTCGCAAGACACGATAAAGTTATTTTGCAACATGACAATGCTCGGCCACATGTTGCAAATGTCGTCAAAACTTACTTTGAAACGCTCAAATGGGATGTCCTACCCCACCCGCCGTATAGTCCAGACCTTGCGCCATCCGATTACGTTCTCTTCCGATCGATGCAACATGGCCTGGCTGACCAGCACTTCCGTCATTTCGATGATGTCAAAAAATGGATCGATTCGTGGATCGTGGCCAAACCGGTCGAATTTTTCAGAACGGGTATCCATGAATTGCCAGATAAATGGGAAAAATGTGTGGCTAGCGATGGGCAATACTTTGAATATTAAATTTATTGTTTATTATGATTTTGGAAAAAAAACGACATTTTCAACCGGTAGTCCTATTAATTTAAGTAGATAAACTACAGCATTTCTTAAAAAGACAGTATCTTGTTTTATTACATGCATGACATTAATCTAAATCTAAAATGATATGACATGATAGAGAAAAAATATAATTGAGACTAAAGGTACATTTTCACTTGAGATTAAAATGTCTGCGAGCTCTCAGGCTAATCCGAGAGTTACTCTCACAATATAAAATTTGTTCGTATTTTTAGAGTAGCTGTCGGCGAGTACCGTGAACGAGGGCGACACGATAGTAATAATTTTATAACGTATACAAGAATTAAAACAAAATTGTAAAGCCGGAGCGGATAATATATACTAGAGCAACTGACCACATTTTTAAACCTTGCAGTTCCTACTTAAAAGCTTATCTGCCCCTCCAAGTCAATCGAATTTGGTTAATTATTTTAGTTTGTTCAACTGGCTATTGACATTTTGCAAGATATCTGCATTGCGGCACTGTAGTTGTACATTTTTCCAGCCTCCAAAGAAAAATATGAATTTTCTAAATTGCTCTGGTGTTGTTCCAAATTGTTATTCTCAAAACTCCTTGTTCTTGTTTGTGTCGATCGAACCCACGTTGAAATAATTAGCTTCGAAAATCATTAAAAGCAGTCACTTTATATCCGTCACGATCGGGATAGAGATGCATTGGTTTTCGAAAACTCGAAAACGGTAGATAAGAGTATGACTTGACGCTAGTTGATAACTAAACTGTTGAGGCTTTTAAAAAAATTAAGTTATAACAAAACCATCATCAGCCATAAAACACTACGGGACTGGCATGTTTCTATCGGAAACTTGTTCTCGATCGGGGAGCATGTTTTTTTTTTATTGTGCTTACCACAAAAGCTGCTGCAACTTTTTGCTTGTAGGGTGGGAAAAGGATGTCACTCTGAAAACTGCAAACCGATCAATGTCACAAAAATAAACTAACAATAAGTGGACACGGCTCTGGGAGCTTTCACCGAGAGTTTCCTTGTAAAATGATAGCGGAAGACTCGCGAAAGTAGACTCGCACAAAATTTTCTCCTCAATGGAGAGCCTCCTGGGAGTTTTTCTCGAGATTTTACCAGCGATACTGCTCTCAAGTGGACATGCACCTCATGTAAAGAAGACTAACACTTTCATATTTGGTGCCCTTATATACTTTTCTAAAAACCAAGGAATGCAATGCTCTATTCTTTGTCAAACTTTCTTCCAAACATTCATAGGCAATGACATTGTGAATGTATCTTTATACATTATCTTGAAATGCCTCCAGAAACTCTGCAGGAAGTGTGTATGAAGAAGCAGCAGCCTTATTGTGCTTGAGTATTACTATCGCTGTTCTTACTTCTGCCTAGAAAGTTGTGAAAGTGATTGTTATTGTGAGTCACCGCAAATGTGGTATGTAGCCCATTTTTGTCATTTAATAGGCATTGGAATAGCTTTATCTATTCCGTCCCTTCTTTCTAAGGTCATGGAAACGCTGATTAATCGTCAGCTTATGAAATATCTTGAATCACGAAAACTTCTTAATGACCGGCAGTACGGTTTTCGTAGCAACAGGTCCACTGGTGATTTGATGACTTGTCTCACTGAAAAGTGGAACCAATCTATACATAACTTCGTTGAAACAAAGATAGTTGCACTCGATATTTCAAAGGCATTTGACAGAGTCTGGCATCCGGCTCTTTTGTGGAAAATGCGTGCATATGGGATCGGTGAGTCTCTTCTTCGATGGATTAGAAACTACCTTTCGAATCGTACAATACAATTTGTATTGGACGGTTTCAAGTCTGAAATTCACCATATATGTAAATGCTGGTGTTCCCCAAGGCTCAGTTTTGTCTCCGACTCTCTTTTTAATTTTCATAAACGATCTCTTGTCTATCACATCTAATCCAATATATTCCTTCGCAGATGACAGTACCCTCAGTTTCTCATATGCGTTTAATGATTCACGCCCCTGCTCTTCGGACGTGGACATCGAACGACAACGTATATTTAACACATTAAATTCTGATATTGACAGCATAATCAAATGGGGTCTAGCCAACCGAGTAGAATTTAATGCTTCCAAAACACAATGCTGTCTTATGTCATCAAATCGAAACCCTTATACCCAGCCATTGTCCATGAATGGCACTTGCGTCGATGAAACCGAAAAACTTTCAATGCTCGGTATGCGCGTGAATTCTAACTTACGCTGGAATGACCACATATTCGATGTCGCCAAGAATGCAGCGAAATGTTTAGGTTTACTAAGCCGGTGCAAGAAATACTTTACCCCTTCTGACTTAGCTACAATTTATAAGGCTTTTTTTCGGCCAAAAATGCAGTACAACGCTCACATCTGGGCAGGTGCACCTAAAACCACTTTGCACCTGCTAGATAGAATCCAAAAGCGTGCGGTAAAACTTATAAACGACAGCACTATAACAAAATCAATAAACTCGCTGGAACATCGAAGAAATGTTTCCTGCCTGTCGCTCTTTTACCGCTACTTTTTCCAGCAATGCTCCGAAGAAATAGCTAATTGCATTCCGCCCCTCCACCAATTCACTTGCAACACCCGCACATTATTGAATGCTCATCAGTTTACCCTTAAGCCTATTTTCGGGCGTACTGTGAAATTTAGAGAGTCTTTTATAGGCCGAACATCGCGCATGTGGAATGCGTTACCTCGCTCTACTTTTCCTCGGCACTGCAACCTCAAACATTTTAAGACCAATGTGCACCGCTACCTAATTTCTCTCCCTTCTAACTTTCCTTCTGCTCGTGCTGTGTAAACGCACTATAAGGGTCCAACCAATCCCTTGAGCACGTGCACTATTTAAAAAAAAAAAAAAAAAATCTGGAGTCCCTCAAGGAAGTCACTCAGGACCACTTGTGTTCTTGATCAAATATTTATTGATTTGGATTTGTCTATCCTTGCCGATGATATGAGAATCTCCAGGATCATATCATTCCTCAAAATTTGCAAACATCCTTGTATATGTGTTAGCAAATCCGTTGGTCTAGCTAATATAGTCTCAAGGAATGGTCCTTTTACTACTGGAATCGACTTCCTGTTTGAACAAGCCTCTATTTTGAGTTTTTAATTTATCTGTTGTTACATATAATGACTTTCATTCCTTTCGTGCTCTTTTCATCACTTCTTTAAAAGCCAATGTCCATCCTTTCTTCGTTCCTCGATCGGGTCATGCGGAAGTTTTGTCCTTCACGTCACGTCTTCTTTACCATATGTTTCGTGCTTCCTTGATTGCGCAGTTTAAAAATGATCTTTTGCCTCAGAAGGTTTGGGATACTTGATCAACACAGTTGCAAGCAGTCCCATACCACCAAGCAATGTTTAAGCTGTGACCAAAGCTACTACTTTGTAGCGGTCCCAGCCGATTGCTTTTTGGATCTTCGAACCGCCGGAACCCTTTGTAGATGTTAAGGTATGGCAAACGATTAATCAGATTTTACTTACTATCGAATGTCTTCTTTAGGTACTTTGAGTTCGGCCGTGTAGCACTTGAGAAAGGTTTTGTAAGTCCTCAGCTCAGATCTGCGCTCACGAGTCCTCGATTGTCAAAAACTTCTCAGTTTCAAACTCTTATTTGGATGGGAAAATCTCCTTGTCTTATGCGTTTGAATTTTGAAGCTGTTAACCCGAAGAAAGTCCACAAGCTGCACTTAGTGAATAGACTGTATTTTAAAAATAAGCCACGCCTTACGGGTGGTCTTCTCACTTAAGACATGTCTCAATGTCAATGCAATCCTTTTCTTTGAATGAATTCCCCCTCCAACAACATAAATTCGCATAAAATAAAATAAATGACACCGTTGTAGATGCCAGCGATTAAGATCCTTTAACGACTCACTCTCCGTGCCGATTAAATTCATCAAACACGCCCTGGAACCAATTGCGCAGCAAAATCACGCAATTTTCCCATGGAACTGGTCGCCAAAGCTGGCAACCCACATCCACGCGGCACACGCACTTTTCTCGTTTTTACCACCAAGACAAGACACAGATTCCTGAAATGCCTTCTTTGCCCGTCGGCCGGCTTTAACATCGGACCAGACAAACAAATGACGCACTCGCCACGCAGCTAGATTCCATTCGTAGGCTCGTCGTGCGTTGTCACTTGGTCCCAGAGGAGTAATAGAAAAGTCTACCGCATCTGGTGCTGGACTGGACCTGGACTTTCGTGTGCTCCATCATTGCGAGCGGTTGATTTGCAAAATAATTCACACGAGTGTCCAAAGGTCTAAGAATCTACACCACGGGCAGGCAATACAAGAAAGGACGACGAAGCGAGACAACGGTGCGAGGGCGGCTTTAACTGGGATCCAAGATGAAAATCAAAAAAAAAAAGACTGAAGTGTGGAACAGAGATGGCGAGTGAGACCAGAGGAATGCATACAACACAGAGTAACTTGGACTGGTCCTGAATGTTGCTGGAATCTTGATCTTGAGAATGCGAGACAAGACCGAGGTGCCGCTGCGCCTCACCGGACGCGCACCAAGTTTACATTTTTATTTTCAATCGACCACGATAATCGAGAAGGAGCCAGAAGACTGAAGACTGGTCAGAGTAGCGCAGTAGGGCCTCCGTACGTGCATAGATCCTTGTTGCTTTTGTTTTTTTGTTTTTGCGAATTGGTAACCGTCCATTAAGCTGCTGCGGATGCTTCTGGTGCGCTTTTGTTTTCCTCTTGGATGCTTTGGGTTTTCGGTGCGGCGACTACGACCACGACAGTCAGTCACTTCCAGGAATTCATGTGGAGGAGAACAAAAAGATCCATCCGCCGCATAAAGGCCATTTCGCGGATGGGGATGGCCATAACGAAAATTATTTATTTCAAGTTTTAATATATTTTTTTTTCTTCTTTTCTTGTTGCTGTTGATTTCGTTGTTGGTTGATCCTCGGTGGTCAATGAAAGACCGCACAATAAGACTGGAAGATGGAACGTTCAGGGTCCAATATGACCGGCCAACCACTCAGCCAGTTCTGCTGAATGCGGTTTTCCTTGGGCAATCGATGGCAATTCTTTACAGGTCTTCGGTCTTTCTTAGACGAATAAAGGCAAAGGCAAGCGGTGACTCCCAGGGTTGAGATTCTCAAAAAATTTGTGGGGGCAGGAAGGATGCGCGAAGAAGAAGAAGATCAAGACGACCACGACGACGACGACGATGATGATGCACTTGAGTAATGAATTTTTGGGTTGTAATCGTATTGGGAATGTGATGAAGATGGAGATCGACCCATTGTCTTGGGTATTGTCTCTTCATCGATGTAAAAAGGACAAGAAAATGCCAAAAAGGATTTCCTTTTCTTCTTATTTTTGTATTATTATTATTTTGATTTTTTTTTCATTCCTTGTAATAATAAACGGTCTACGTTTATTTGGAATTTCTTTCAAGTATTTTCGTGAGGCTCCTGTGGACTGTTTGTGGATAAAGTTGCTGAGACGACGATAATTCAATTGAAAATTGGGCAATGGTTTGTGTGTCCCTATGTGTGTGTATGCGTGATGGCAGGCGAGACAGCTGAAAATGCCGATCTCCGATTTTTAATTGGAATGTTCAGGAATATTTTGTTGATGGATCTTTTAACAACGTTTGAATTCAATTGAAACTAATACGAAACTTATGCTGTGAATTCTTAAATACTAATGCCAGAGATGCTTACATTATTGCTGTCCGCCGGCGCAGTTGGTCATGCGCCTGTTTTTCAAGTGGATCAATTAATACTCGAAAATTCCCAAATTCGATCTCTTCGTTGCTCGTTTGGTTAAGAAATCACCGTTACTAAAATAGCTATTATTGAAAACATGTTAAAAAAATTTAAAAAATATTTTTTTTTCCGAAAACACAAAGCTTAAGCCTTATTTTATTGAAATTGACTTTAAAAAAAAATTATCACTTATCGTATAGTAATAAACTTTTTTTCCAAATTCCTACGCTGTAAACAGACTTGTCAGGTCCAAAAAAAAAAAATAATTTCTTCGAATCCCGAATCCCACAAAAAATAAATTGCGTTAAAAATATCCTTTCCCTCGTTCCTCGTAGGTAGGTAGGTAGATAGGTAAAAGTGGTGGTCCAGGAACCTAATTAAACATCGCTTCAGATCACTATGCAACTGGAAAACTGCGCAGAGTGAGCATGGAAATATTAGCAACGCCTTTACTGCCTTGAAAATGATGATTACAATTCGGCTGAACTTTCTCTTCTATTTTATCATACCGGTTTATTGCAGGAAGTAATCAAGCTGAACTATTCCTTTTTTATGTCTGTATGTATGTGGGTTAGGTAAAAATTATATTTCTTAAAATTTTTGCATTAATAAAAACGCAAACTTGTACATAAATAATTATTTTGTTTTTAAAAACCTTGCAAGAAGCACAAGCAAAAATAAAGAAAAAGAAATACTACTGTGTCCAAAAAATAAGGTGACATTGTATTTATTTTGAAAATTCTTTATTTATTCTTCCAAATCAATTTCATCCCCTTCAAAGTAATTCCCTCCCGATGCAATGCACTTATGCCAACGGATTTTCCAATCTTTGAAACACTTCAGTTCCGTCTTCGCTGCGACTTGAATCTCCTCTATCGTATCAAAACGGTGTCCCCGGTGCGGTCTTTTGAGCTTGTTGAACAGCCAGAAGTCGCACGGCGCCAGATCAGGTTAATACGGTGGTTGCGGAACGATATGGGTTGAGTTTTTGGCGAAATGATCACGAATTACGAGTGCGGTATGGGATGGTGCATTATCGTGGTGTAAAAACCAAAAATTGTCTTTCCACAATTCCGGCCTTTTTAGGCGGATAGCGTTACGCAAACGACGCATAACGTTCAAATAATATTCCTTGTTGACTGTTTGGCCGGTTGGAAGGAATTCATAAAGCACAACACCACGATAATCGAAGAAAACAGTCAACATGACCTTGATTTTTAAGCGACTTTGGCGCGGTTTTTTTGGTCTCGGCTCTCCTTTGGCACGATATTCGCTCGATTGATCGGTTGTTTCGGGGTCGTAAGCATAGATCCAAGTCTCATCGCCAGTTATAATGCGTTTCATTACATCCTGGTAGTCGGAAAGCATTGTTTCACACACTTCAACGCGACGCCTTTTTTCCAAAAAATTCACTGTTTTCGGTACCAGTCGAGATTTGACGCGCTTGAGGCCCAAAGCATCCTTCAAAATGGTATTGACTGAGCCTATCGATAAGCCAACTTCATCAGCAAGGTCTCTAATCGTTAATCGATGGTTTTTCAACACCAAATCTTTGATTTGTTGGACGTGAGCTTCATCGGTTGAGGTTGATGGTCGCCCAGAACGCTCTTCGTCTTCGACACGTTCACGGCCGGCTTGGAAATCACTATACCACTTGTAAACATTTTTTTTAGACATAGCCTCATCATCAAAGGTTTTCTGCACCATCCTCAATGTATCTGCAGCAGAAAATTGATTCCGCAAACAAAATTTAATGCAAATTCTTTGCTCAATAAATTTCGACATCGCAAAAAACGAAAAACTCACTTTTAGCAGCTCACAAAACGACGCGTATCTCAAACACTATGAATATATTTTGACATGAAATTTCACATTTCACTACCAACCTAAAGAGAAAGAAAAATTTCCAAATCCTTCGACGCGCGCAGTTTAAATTCATATGTCACCTTATTTTTTGGACACAGTAGTACATTATGGACTGCTTCAAGCGAGGAAAGCCTTAAACAGGATTAAAAAGCCTATTCGATGGCGCTCTTCTTGGATTCAAATCTGGATCGAAGTCTGGTGACTACCATAATGAGATGAACTTTGCAAATTTCTCCAAATGGTTAAGAGAACAGATTCTGCAACAGCTGGATGAACCGTCGGTTATTGTAATGGACAATTTAAAAAACCGTAACTTTTTGGCTGGTAGAAAATAATATTGCACACAGTTTTTCAAAGCTTAAAGTTGAACTATATGATATTGTAAAACGAAACAAGAAAAGACAAGAAGACATGAAGTACTCAGGCTACCACCATTCCATCCGGGCTTTAACCCAATTGAGAATATACTATATATAGGGCAGAATTCGCAAAAATCACGGTCGAGGAGTGGAAAAGTACCTGCAATAAAGCCATAAGAACAGAAGACAATTATTTCGCATATGACCAGAGTTGGGATACCTTCACTGAAAGAATTGTCATCACCCGGCGAATACTCATCAAGTGAAATAGAAAGCTGTGTATTTGAGAAATCTCTAAATCCAACCTGAGGTATTTAAGAAGGACATTAGTTTCTTAGCAGAAATCACATCAATTGAATTGAAGAAGGGTCTACCAAACGCTCGCTGTCTGGCTCTAGCAAGCTCCGAACAGGCGCAAAGGAAGTGTGTAGGTGTTTCACTTGCAGCTGCGACAGTATGAATTGTGTAGGTGGCCTAGCTTAGCGGCATGATCTCCAATCGGCCAGTGTCCTGTGCAGACCGCCACTAGTCTAGCAATATCATGACGGGTTCGCCGAAGGAGATCTTTTGTTTTTGATTGATTGTATTCAGGCCATATTTTCCTTGATGTTGCACAATTCGTAAGTCTGACCCATCTTAGGTTTGCTACTTCAAGGAAGTATGAGGATATATTAGCCTTAACTGCTTGTAGTGAGATGAAAACCTCACCTGCAAGCGAGCGCTGAAGGGCAGATCCCTTTCTAGCGAGTTCATCGGCCATCCCATTACCTGGGATGTCACTGTGACCGGGAAGCCATGTAAGGGAAATGAGTTGACCTTCTAACGAAGCTATTTCAGCTCGGCATTCCTGTACTAATTTTGAATGTGAAGTAATAGAGGCAATAGCTTTGATAGCTGCATATGCCAACCTTCTGGCTTGAAAGGATATTTGGATGTATTTTGATTTGTCGACATGCTTCCCGGATTGCAAAAAGTTCCGCTTCGAAAACGCTGGAATAGTCGGACAGCCTATAGGCTTGACTGATGTTCAGGGGTTCTGTCCATTTGAAATCCTTTCATATCTGCCCACTATTCCATTTTTCCCTAAGGGCCGACCACAATACTCGTGATCCGTATGTTAGAATCGGGCGAACCACCGCCGTGTACATCCATAGGATCAACTTTGATTGGAGGCCCCATTTTTTGCCAAAGGTTCTACTGCAGGCGTAAAAAGCTATGCACGCCGTCTTAACTCGCTGATCAACGTTTAGCTTCCAGCTGAGTTTAGGGTGTAAGGTAACGCCTAGGTACTTAGCGCTGGTCGACAGATGAATCGATTGATCCTTCAGGCGAGGGAGTGGGAAGCTGGGTATCTTGGTTTTAGTATTGAAGAGCATCAGTTCTATTTTGCTTGAGTTGATACCAAGACCGCATTTTGAAGCCCAGGTGCAAACTTTACCCAGTGCGCCCTACATAATCTCACTGATCACAGCCGGAAACTTTCCTGATACTTAGATCAACAAATCACTCGCGTAGCCAACTGCTTTCGTCTGACAGGATGGTAAATTGTTGAAAGTATCAAAGTGTGTCAAGATGAATGGTCTTTCATTAAGCTCTTCCTATCAAACAAATTGTGTGAGGAAAAAATGTAATGGGGACGAATCGCACGATCTCGCTGGCCAGTTCACATCACCTCGTGCCCTCTAAACGCTCATGCAAAAGCTCCAATATGGCGTGAGATGTGTTGCACGTAGCGCCATCATTCTGAAATCACATGTTGTTGGTATCCGTGTTATCCAATTCAGACCAAAAGAAGTTGGGAAACATCGACCTACAGCCCAAAGTCCACAACAAACAGTGACTTTTTTTGGATGCATTGGACGCTCTTGGATCTCATGTGGATTGGTATCGTCCCAAATTCTACTATTTTGTTTGTTAACGTACGTATTCATCCAGAAAGTAGCCTCATCGCTAAAGATGATTTTTCGAAGAAAATTGCTGCCCGAACAAAATGCATTGCAGCTGAAGTGAAGCAGCCGCATAAGTGTTGCGCTGTCAAACGTCGCGGAGCAGCACTCACAGAATTCGCCGCTGCATGTCAATTTAGTGTCACTTCAAACTCAGCTGTTTGAAACTGTATTGTTTCGAACATTGGAAGATTAAAGGGTCCACGATTTGGCCTGAACTCAGATTTATAACAAAAGTTGTGTACTGTCGGTTTATAACATTGACTGACGGCTAGAATATTTTGACAAATATTTTTATTTCTATCAAACACCAAATTGGATCTATAGTATAGTAAAATGGATGAACAAGAAAAAGATGTGAAAATGGGATATAATTTTTGAAAAAGAAAAATCGGAGATGGTTCATGTGCTTTTTGTACCATGAAAGGAGTTCCAAAGGCTTCTTGTCCTTTCGCTAAGGTTAAGAAAATCTATATGTTTTTTTTCGTTCTTATGTTTCTTGGTTCTGCAGGTATCTGTCCCAAGGAGTATCTGTGTCGACGGTTCGCGAAATAATTGTGCAAGTGTGTCAGAAACTTTGGATTTTATTATCGCGTGTGCATGTCCCAGAACTCAGCACATGTGATTGGGAAAACATCAGCAAGGAGTTCAACGATCTTTAGAACATGCCTAACTACGTTGGCAGTATTAATGGAAGGAAGATCGCAATAAAGCGTCCGCAAAACACAGGATTCAAATATATAAACTGCTAGGGACATTTTAGCATCGTTTTGCTACCGATTTTACATTTACGGCTGTCGACGTTGGAGCATACGGCAGCCAGAGCGATGCAGGGATTTTTCGCAACCCTTCTGTTGGGAGAAAAATTTTCGAAAACGCTGTGAAGCTACAACGAGCGAAAAAACTCCCGAATTCGTAAGCGGTTGTTCCATATTATTTTGTTGATGATAACGATTTTCCCTTCAGAAAAAAATCTGATGAGACCCTTTCCCGGAATTCTGCTTGCGAAAGTCCATCAATTTTTATCCTGAAAATGCGGACATGGCCGTTATGGATACTTTGTACAATTGTAACTCTTATTGTCCTGAAAATTACTCCGACTCATACGACGCGAATGATGAGCGCATTGCAGAATATGGCGCCAGCAAAGCCATGATTTAATGCCCGTTCTTAGATGTGAAACCAACAACAGAGCAAACAGCTTCATCCTTCTTCAATGGGGGACAGGTTTTGAGCCATTCCAGTCCCAGTGGAATGTGCATTGTGGCAACAAAAGTGTCCTCAAAACTGCTTGCCCAACTTTATTGGGCTTTTCGCGAAGAAGACGATAAGGAGGGCCTGGAACGAGAAGGGCTTTCCACATCGAACGGACTACCGAGGTCTAAGGGCCTCTCCGCAAAAAAGGGACCAACAGCAAGGATGGGGGTTTTCCGGTATCGTTGTGCCTGCGTACTCAACTTCTACCGGAGAATACTTGCTTGTTGTAATTTTGGAAACATAAAACGTTTATTTTATTTATAAATTGTGCTTATCGTGGCTTAAGTTGACCTTTCAAGAACCAACTCGAAGCAGTAAAGCTGCAGCGGCGGCAAGGATGCTGCATCACTGTGGCCACACTTTTCAGATTGCATACAATTCTACTTTTTGACAGGAGCTTAGTCCACTACTGCTGCGTGTCAGCAGCCTCATTATGTTCGAATAGCTAGGGCTAGTTTCCAACTGCTCCAGAGCCCATTCAGCGAACACACGTCTTTGTCTATGATCGATTACCTTCAGCTACTGCGCTAGTTAATTTTTTTACGGGTGCAGGCCCAAATCACGATGAAAAATGCGCCAAGTTGTGGTCTTCGGAAGACAAAGTTCTTATGAGCGACGCGATATCGACTGTCTCGGATTCTTCTGCACACTATCACGGCAAGCGGCAGATCTCAAGTTTTTGGCAGATCTTGCGTAACGTCGACGTTCGTGTGTTGCTTGACCGTTTACTGAATCAGTGGACTCAAATTAATCCATCACACTGCGAATAGTTCTCTCGAAAGGACGATTAAATGGATTATATGGTCGAAGCGCGTGGAACGATGCCCGAAGGGAACACCCATTTTGATAAAACAATTTTATTATTTGCACGTGTTGTTGAACAATATTTCGGTCCATGGTGATTTGGCAAAACAGACTGAATCAATGACAACCAATTTGACAGATGAAGCTTCAACAATGGCCCCGTTCCAAAACGCCGTAGCGCAGATCCGCTACGCGAAAAATGTACTGAGATGACAGTTCTTACCGTAGCGGATGGTAGCGAAGGGTAGCGAGACGCTACGGGGAAATTTAGCAAAGATTTCTTCGCTTCGCAAGGAAAGCTGTCAAACCCCATTTGATTTGCTGGGAAACGTGACGTAATTTTTTCTGTTGCTTCAAATGCGTTAAAGAGAAATTTCCCCGTAGCGGGTCAGTATACCAGTTTAGCAAAGGCGTGCTGGAACGTGGCCAATATGTCCGCTATCAACTGTCAACTTGGGGACCCAATTGGAAAACCCTTTAATAGCCTTTAAGAAACATTTTCTTAGTAATATTATTTTTAATATTAAGGTCCCGCAAATCTAATCATTCAATCACAATCATTCCACTCTACATTCACAGCAGCACGACTGTGACGACTGATTTGCCGAAAACTCTGTTTTCTTTAGTCTCTGTCTCAATATGGATTACGAATCAGGTGCAGGTGATCACGAAAGCTGCATCTGCGCATCCTTTAGTGATGCCTTAAAAAAATACAAATTGGTTTCTGGAGACACCTTTTTTCAACACAGTCTCTTTTTATTTGTTCTACGATCCTCCTAGTCATACAAATTGGCCGGCACTGCTTCTTGTTTGCTCTCCTTACATCTCTACACTTCCTGTTTCGGACATATTTTTTTCTGTATCCCCATCGTCAGCCGTCCTTCTCATAGGTGACTGGATCTATAAATTTAATCGTCAGCCATGTGACTAATGATGATGGACTCATGATGACAATAACTCCTCTGGCCACGACGCACGACACTTGGCACTGACGACGACCGATGATGATGATGACGATGATAACATTTATACCATAAATAGCGCCATAGTTATTCGCAGGACATTGTCCAGCAATTTTAATTGCTGAAAGGACACCACAAGCTGTTGGAGGCATGACCCGTCTGGCTCCCTACTTCTGCTCTGCACTGGGGGCCGTGTGAAGCAAGTTCAGTGATGGAGCAGCATTCCATAGAATTCCGCCGCAGCCAGTGCATCAATAAGCGCACTCGTATTAAATGAATGCATCGACTGCTGCTGCTCCTGCGGTGGTGGAGCTGGTGCTGGTGCTTGTGGAATTCCTTCACTCATTTTTTTGTTTTTTTTTTTGTAGCTTTGTTTATTTTTTGTGCGGAAGATTGTGGGCATTTTTGAATTTTTATTTCGTGTAATTTGAAGCCGGCCTTTTTTATATGAGTGCAGTAGTTTTGGTTTTTGGTCGTCGCGTCGCGCGGTCGACAGAGATTAATGTTGTCTTGGGCATCTCCGTACGCATACCAACACGCATGCATAGCAGCACGTAAAGATTTGATGGGATCGTTGTTTTTTTTTCGTGCAAGTGGCGGCTTTGCAGGATAATAAGAGTCTTGAGTCTTCTATTCAATTTCACCGAAATGATTTGAAGCAAATCGATTTGGTGAAAAATTAATGATCACGATGACGCGTTAGGTTTGGCTCCTGTTAGGCAGAGGAAGTGTACGAGTGGCACAGTCTACGAATAAATTTTAAGTAATTGTTTAAGACCTAAGAATCGAACATAGGGAAAAAGTGGGTGATGGGGCGGGCCATTGGTATTTAAAATGTTTTCAAATGTAGGTCCTTAAAAGATGAAATAGTGCGAGCTTTGATACTTGAAGGGATCAAAATAATAGCATCTCCTTCTTCACAGATTGTGTAAGGACATCTAGGTTTTTTTTTATTACTTTTTGGAGATCATATCTCAAGCGCGGCGCCGCACAGTGGGGCAACTTATACAGAAAGTCAGAATAAACTTTAAAAAACAAAACGTTTTTTGTATAAAAATTTATTTTTTTAAATTATTTATTTAAATTTTGTATGAATTTTTTCAAACATGTGAACATTACTTTTTCGGTGATAAGGGAAAAGTTTGATTCCACATTGAAATTAACGTTTCTTAGTAAAGCTTGATTTATTAAGGAGGAATTCCCATTTTTTATTAATTTTTTAAACATTTGGATATTTAAGAAAACGTAGTTAATAAATTCGAATGTATTCCCGAAATGGTCTTATTTCTGTTTAAGTTCAAGTTCAATAAATGAGTTTCTTTCAAAGATGGAGTTGCTTCTTATCATGATAAGGTCGGGACTTGAAACATTAGAAGAAAAATTTATCTTTAATCAGACCTTCCAACAATGGAAACAGAAAAGTAAGTAACTTTGTTTCGAAAAATATTAACAATTTTTTGCTTACCACACATTTTGCATTACAGAAATTCAATATAACGTTTTCTTGCTTCTAAAAAAATTAATTTATAATTATGGAAATGTATTTAAATATTACAAGAAAATAAGTTGAAAAAAAAATAATGTTATGCACTAGAAAAAATATTAAACAATTTGATATCATAATTTACTTATTAAATAAATTAATCAATAAATAAATATAAAAATGTTTTAGTATCTAAATTAATGTACATAACAATAAGTAAGTATAGATGTAAATAAATAAACCAATATTTGTATAAATTAATGAACAAATTACAAGTTTACAAAAGTAAAAATATAAAATATTGGTTGGGTTGGCAACTAAGTAATTGCGGATTTGAATCAAAGATGTCTTTAGTTAAATTTTTAGGTTTGCTGACGTAATCGAAATGTCAAACACATTTTGATACTTGATAGTTTTTTTTTTGATCGGTTGTGTAGTTTTTGTTTGGCGTCTGTTGAAAAATGGAAAATCAAAGCGAACAATTACGTCATATTTCGCAAGCTCGCAAAAATGTTATGTGCTGTTTATGGTGACGAAGCTTTAAAAAAACGGCAGCGTCAAAATTGTTTTGCCAAATTTCTTTCTGCTGATTTTTCACTCAAAGATGAAAAACGCTCTGGTCGTCCAGTTGAAGTTGATGACTACCAAATTAAAGCAATAATCGATCCGGATCGTCACATTGCTTCGCTTAAAACAACTTTGCTAAGTACGAAAACTCGATTTATGAGTTCCTCATGAACTGAAAGAAAACCATTTAACACAGCGCATTAATATCTGCGATTTCATAAAGAAACATAATGAAAATGATCCGTTTTTAATACAATTGAATTGGTTATGAAAAATGGGTTGTTTACAAAATTGTCAATCGGAATAGATCGTTGAGTAAGCCAGATGAACCAGCTTCATCAACATCAGAAGCTGATATTCATCAAAAGAAAGTTATGTTATCAGTTTGGTGCTGATTACTTTGAAGGTTCACCCCCCAACCGAACGATCAATTCAGATGTCTAAATTGAACATATAACAAAATTGAACGATGCAGTTGAAGAAAAGTGGCCCGAATTGACAAATCGAAAAGGAGTTGTATTCCATCATGACAATGCAAGGCCACACATATCTTTGGTCACTCGGCAAAAATTATTGGAGCTTGGTTGGGATGTTTGTCCACATTCACCTTTTGCAAAATCTTTGCAAAACTCCTTCAATGGTAAAAAATTCTATAATAATGATGACGATGTCAAACCGTACCTGGTTCAGTTTTTTGCTGATAAAAACCAGAAGTTTTATGAATGTGGAATTATGATGCTGTCTGAAAGATGGCAAAAGGTCATTGCTCAAAATGGGCAATACTATACATTACAGAATAAAGTTATTTCTTTCAATGAAAAAATTGTCCTTTATTTTTAAAAAAAAATCCGCAACTACTTAGTTGCCAACCTGATATATAGTATAATAAAATAAGTACTAACAATAAACATATAAATAAGTTATCAGTTCAAGGATTAAACAAAATGTTAAGTAATTAAAAAATTGCTGGAGAGCATTATTAAGTCACAGGATAATTTTCAACAAAAGCGCATTTATTTATGAATCCTTCTCTAAGTCGTTAATTTCTCGCAGTGATCAATTCTATATTCATTTTTTTTTTTTATTGAAGGTCTAACGTGGAATGATGCCATGGAAGTTTAAGTATTAATTTAAGTAAATTGTTTTTTGTGACTCTTGTAATTTTTTGATTTGACACTGTGCACAACTACCCCAGTTCTTGTTAACAAATGCGTACAACATTTTTGTTGCTAATCTAAGTTTGTGACGGCTTTTTTGTGTCAAAATTTATTTTTTTAATACCTTTCAAAGTTGCTCCATTTTAATGCGGCTCCAAAGATTTGCATTATACCGTTTGGGAGAAGGGAAGGACTTGTATTTCTAATAAAAAAGAGGGTTTGCTTTCGATAATTTTTATTACATGCTTTAAGAGAGGAAGCTTATGAGATGAAAATAAAGTGAAATCATCTGCAAAGACAGCCGCCTCACAGAAAATCAGACGTGAATAAATTTTAAAAAATGAGGTCCTAGGACAGAGCCTTGAGGAATACCAAGTTAAAAATAAATAAGACTTGATAACTAGATATACAAAAGACCATTATGCAAAACGGAATCGAATGTCTTTTCCATGTTAAAAAACGAAATCGAATGTCTTTTCCATGTACTCGATTTCTTTTGACGAAGTTGCATATTCGGAGAACTTGTTGGGAAGTACAATGATAAGGAAAAATGGTTGCACTCAATTAGGAATGAAATCCAATTTGAAAAACAAAAAATTATTAATGCGCATTGGCTGCAAACATCTTCTAGATTAAGAAACCCCATCAAAACAACAAGGCCATCGGCTAGAAAAGCCGTTTGAAGAACGCTGTGATCACAGTAAACGCTGTGGAACAATATAACAGAATCATTAAGAAATGTAATGTCCAGTTCGCAAGAAATTGGATTTATATTTTTTGTGGCTACGATGTAAATGTTGAAAAGTTCAGACTATTCTCACTCGAGACTGTCAATTACTTTGCTAATATTTAACTTTGGTGTAACATGCTACCAACATCCAGATGTCCAACTGTCCAACTGTTTTCAAGCAAATGTTCCCGTAAAAAATTCAATGAAGATCGTCTTAAAATAAAATCTTTAAAAATTACTTTCATAAGATGTTTTAGAATTAATTACAACCCCAAGCATTTGAAATTCTGAAGTCAGTATATTTGATGAATCGGAATTTAAGTGTTCTTAAATGTGTTTATAAATTTAAACAGATGATTTTTAATGCTTTAAAAGACATAATTGTTTATGTACCTAAGAAAAAATGCTTCTAGCATAGTCCATCACAGAAATTGACTCCAATTTTTGGGGTATCTTGTCCCACTGTGAACCGCCATTCTCAATGACAATATTTGCTCGTTTGACCGAGTTTTGGAGACGATTTCGGGAAACAAGTTTTCGAACTCTTGCCGGATATTCTCTTAGAGAGCTTTTAGAGTCTGTGGCTCATCCTCATAGACCCGTGACATGAAAAAAAAACCCAAAAGAAACAAGCTTTGATAAAAAAAAATCAGGGAATCTTTCGAACAGTGCATATCGCAAAGACTTTCAGTCATTCAACGACATAAAAACGTGACGTTCAAAATAGCCATGGGCGCGTGAGCCGTTTTTGTGGTGACAACGTCCCGAAATTCTGTCGTTTTCGAAAAAATCAGACCATAAGAAAACTCGATTCGTTCGGATGGAAATAGACTTCTTCACTTGTCGTTCACAGTGTAGTTTGGTGTTCTGGAGAGCTTGAGCGTAGCTTAACATGAATGACAGTCTTAAGACAGTAGCTGATGTTCTCTCTGTACTTTGGAAGGAAACGTCTTAAAATGTTTCACTAAAATGCGCTGTCTAGTAAAGGTTGACGGCTTATCCGTTAATATTTAGCCACGGCAGCACGGTACGAGCCTCTTTGCACGCGTTATTCGAGTCTCTTCGATGTGAAAAGCTTAATGTTTTAGTGTATCTACGCCGCCGAGAGATTATTTCTTAAAAAAATTTCACAAATATTTCTCGAGCCTGATGAGAAGCAATTCAAGGCTTATCGTTGTGTATTCTGCATCTGTTGAACTCTCACATATCAAAACAAAACAGCCAGTTTCCGCCATATACAAAAGTCAAGGCCACTTCCGATAGATTGATTCATTCTGTGTCACCTTAACTTTTAAAGCGTTTGGTATTTAGGATCATTTTATTTGCACAGTCCTCCTTATAGAACTTCAAACCATGACGCAACTGATAGACCCTTAAGGTCCAAATTTCCAACGCAGCAGAAAATGATTGGGCTGGGTTGGATGAGATGAGAAAGAAAACTCTCCTTACTGTATTAACTACAGAGAGGTTATTCAACTTAACTTCAACTTATGCTACGTGAACCCTTGAACCTATGTCAACATCCAAATAGATACTAAACCATGAGACCTACTATAGTCCTTACATCAGCCAGATCCACGTGTGAGTCTTGGGAGGTTGGTCAGTTCAACACCGCTCAAGTCCTCGACTTCTATGAAGAAGTGCTTTTCTAAGAGCTGCCTTCTTTTCCTTGCTAGAGCTGGGCGATCACAAAGGAAATGTCGGAAACTCATCTCCGCAGCTTCTGCAAAAGTCATTGTGCGGTATGTTCAAACTCATTGGACATGGCTAAGTGCCTGATAAGGACCCCTACTAAGCAGTGATGTTGATATCTTCTTGTTCAACATCGGCCATTAAGCCCTTGCTGTAGCTCCAATACCAAGACCAAGCCAATTGTTCTCGCATCTCCGAACTCTTTTTCGCAAGACTGTCCGCTTTTTCATTTCCTTGGATTCCCATATGACCCGAATTCAGTCACGCAATTCAATAGAGATATCTCACTGATGCGCTGTGTGCATAATTTAAGCAGCTTCGATGTCAGAATGCCTGATGTTATGGCCTTAATTGCCGCTTGGCTAAACGATTTGTCGGTACCGCCTCATGTACCGCAGTCGCTTCGTCTCGAAATATGTTGCAGTCGTCTCTTAATGCCACGGATTTTTTGAAGAGGTTATCAAAGACCCCCGCGCCTTTAACCGTGCTCGTCTTGAGCCGTCGGTGTATAGGACCATCTCTCCTTATACCATTACCGTTTATTCCTGCCAGTATTTTCGAGCCGGAAATCGTTGATTAAAACTCTTCTCCGTTGTTAGGGTTGGAGGAAATCAGTCTGTTTGAATTATATTGTGTACAACCGCCCGAAAACCCCATCTCTGAGCCACAGGGTCAATGAGGCTACACTACTGTTGCAGAGAAATAAAAGAGGAGGAAGGATGAGGATGCCTGGGTTTGCTCTGTGAGGTTATATATTCTTCTCCAATGATTTCCACCCTACCAGAAAGCCGTAGCTAGCATACCACCTGTGGTTTAAGGCCCCATGTTTTGCTCCTTCTGACTATTACATGCAGCATCTGAGGCGCCTATTTCAGTCAGTGAGGTCAAAAGACCTACTTCTTCGCCTAGCTCGAAATGGTTGTGATAGAATACTACCTCGTTGAATCGGAAGAATTCGGAAGGAGGAGGTATCAATACTCATTGTTCTTGA
The DNA here is from genome assembly GCA_963555765.1 of Orthonevra nobilis. Classification (NCBI taxonomy): domain Eukaryota; kingdom Metazoa; phylum Arthropoda; class Insecta; order Diptera; family Syrphidae; genus Orthonevra; species Orthonevra nobilis. Next base: position 27,780,779 of record OY743224.1, read on the forward strand.
AACGTTTTGGATTGTTATGACCTGGAAACAGATAAGAAAGGATTGGTAAGCCTGCTGTAGCATGCAGCTTGTAATTTCACTGAATCGTTGATAAAATAAATCGATCAAATACACAAAGTTAGTGACATCACATCGGTCTTTCTATTTTGAACGCTGCCTAGCAGGGTTATGTTACTGCTTCCGTCCTTTTCCTTGTCACTTCAATTTCTTGCTTTTCTCTTGATCTGTCTTCACATCGATTTTATTGAAAAGAAAAGAAAAGATGATCAGAGCTCTTTAACCACACTCTAAGGAAGCTGTTTTGCGTTTGCCAGAAACCAGAAGGCTCATCTACTCTGACAAGCCATGTTCTTAGAAAATTGTTCATTTTCAGTTAAGTATCTCATTTGCTAGTGTGTACAAGTAGCCCTTTACACTTAACAGTACAATCTGGAAGTGGCGTCTTGACAACTTGCAGGAGAGGTGCATTCCAGTAAAACTCTGAAACAATTTTATCATTCAAAAATCATCAACTAGCTTCATTTCGTCGTGGCAGCCCATGTCGTATCACCTTGCTAGAGCCGGGAATCACTCGTGAAAAAAAATTGTATAGTATTTGCCATTTTCGTAGACCCATTTGCGGACCTTCTTTGCCTTATTTACCTTATATATTTTCAAGCCAAGCACAAACCTCATTTTCTACATTCCCACAATGTTGCATCTCAACTCGCTTTTCATAATTATTTTTTGAGAACAAGTTTCGAAAAACACCAAACAACATGTTGCCGACCCGTACACTGTATTGCAACACCTGTCGTTTGCTTGATCACCCACCGAAGAATTGTTATGATCGCCTGTACGCATTGCGTACATCCTTAACAGTCATTCCTTTGTTGTTCCACTTTTCCGTTTCACCCAGCCAGCATTAAGTCGTGCAAACGTAAACAAAGGAAATGACAGATGCACCTGTAAGAAAAAAACAAAAGGAGTTCCGTCGCTATCCCCTCTGTGCACAGGTCAGCATTTAGTTAATTATAAGAGGATAAGAGTCCTCTCGATGCACTTACCACTTCATGCATACGAGTGCAGTGAGAAAACGATGCGACGCGACACGACGACGCTTTATGGTGGCCTAAAGAGCACGTGTTACGACGCTTGGAATTATAATTTCCTGCACCTGTGCTCTGTTGAGACATAAATTATCACCTGGTCCTCAAAAGGACGCACAATTTGATTTACCAGAGAGTTTTCTTCTTGTTTTTGAGTACAGTCAGATCAAGCAAGGACTCATGCAAAATTGTTGATGTCTTGATGGATTCAAGAATATGCTGACGTTAGATAGGTACTTGTTTTGTGGTTGTTTTTAGGATGGGATCCATTAAGTTACCAAGGACCTATTTTTCTAATAAAATAGAGCGAAGCGGCCGTCGGTGCTATGGAGACAGATCCGCAAACTTCCAGTAAAGCTTTTTTCGAGCGATACTCAGTTGAGCTTGCCAGTATGCTGTGGCCAGTTATGGACCATTTCCAGGTCTTTGTACTATGAGACCATGCGAGGCTGTAGATCTTATCTTGTCAAAACAGTACTGTGGTTGGCGAGAAAAGAGTATATCTGAAAGCAAAATCGAACTTCGAAATTCGAGATATTTTTAAGACGCATACCCAAGAGGAACGAGGCAAAACTAGATATGCGCATTGCTCAATATAATGCTTGCCATATAAGAAGGATATAGAGACAATGACAAGACATTAAGAGTATTTAGGGCTCAACCATTTGAATCCGACCATTTTGGTCACTCTATGCTCAATAAGGCCAAGAAGGCCAACTGAAGTTTAACTGTAACGTCCGCGTAAATATGGGCAGAGCAGTTGGAAATCTAAGACGGAAGTTTGTTGACATACACCAAAAATAAAAGAGGCCCAAAATTGGACCCCAGAGGTACACCACTGGCGTTTGCCAGTAAATAAGAAAGTCAGTCTCCAACTTGAACTGCTTGCCTTGTTTTATTTGGGAAGGAATAGATTAATTTTGTTGCATCATTTGAGAGATGGGTTGATGTGATTGACGGTATCTTAAGAGAAAGCAAACTTTCGACTACTATCAGGGAAAGGGTCTTCATGATCCAGTTGATCGATTTATGATAGGGAAAGAACAAAAAAAGAATGTTTTATTGAGGACATTTTCATCGATATCGTTAGCTGGTCAGACAATTGGCTAACTGGGTTTTTTCATAGTTGACGCCCCTTTAAAGATGAACTTAGTTGTTGAGAGAAACGGCAATACGTTTTTCAGATAAAACTCTATAACGAAGTGAACGATGCAATTCATTCGACCTATACTGTTTCCAAATATAGTAAGCCTTATCTCATTGCTCCATTAATTGTCCTATATTGCGAGTAAATTATTGCTTATTTTTTGTTTTACTAATATTTTTTTTTAAAGGAACAAATTAATCAAAAAGATGACTCACTTTTTGGATTCAGAACTCAATCTGATCATTCAATGACGGCAAATGAAAAATTGTATCTCAATTTATGCATCGTGTAAGCTAAATTTAAGAGGGTAGTTTCTAATAGAGCTTCAAGAACTATCCAGTACACTGACTTTATACACCCGTTGACGAGTGTATTGATAAAAACTGAAATTACTTCAAAAACGCATACATTATTAATTGCTTACAAAAGTAATGGCGATAATTTTGCTCTCAAGCATTTTTTCTCCAAACCATTTTGCAGGTCCTGCACACTCTGCTTGGATTTGAGTGACTCTAACCAAACCTGCAAAGTAATTAAGTAATTTTGGACTCCATTACAAGTACAAGTTCAATTCCTTGAACTTAAATTCCTTGGAATTCCTTCCTTCCTTCCTTCCTTCCTTCCTTCCTTCCTTATAACCTTTAAAATTACTTTTAACATTGATCTAAGTACTTAAGTACTTTTCAATTCCTTTAAGGTATATTTGTTTTAATTCCTTTTAAGCTCGCAAAGCCAGTTTGAGTATTTTTTTCTCGTATTTTTGAATCACTTAGAGATTTGCGAATTTAACATTCATAGAAACAACTTAAGACGCATTTATCCGGACGGGGATGAAAGAGGTCTTAAAGAGCGACACTTAAGGTCTTCGAGAGAGGGCTTAGCTTTCTAGGCCAGAGGTATTCTTCGTTTGATCTCAGGGCTTATGTTATTATATTTATATGTTTACAGCGAAGTCTAGGTAGACAAAGTCCCTTACTCCCTCAAAGTTTTAGCTGTCGATGGTAACGTTCTGACCCAGACGTCCGACTTGGGTTACTTTTCTTGATGACAGCATATGCTTTTTTTGCCCTCTTGTGTTGACACGCTACTTTTGCCCAAATATGGTATTAAAGAAATGGCATGACAGTGCATCACCTTGTCTTAAACGTTGATTGACATCAAGTGGGTCGGTGGCGACTGCAATTCTACTATCATTTTTCCATTTTGAACTTTGCAGGCTTTAGTCTGTAACCCTGACCATAAGATATTTGTTTTATCTGTTAATTGAATATTCGAACTTGTTTCCTGCTTCTCATGCTCTTTCATAGACGTTGGTACAGCTTGAGAATATTGTGCACGAGATTAAAACAGTCAATTAGAATACTTGCTTTACCATCCGTTTGTTCCAACTTACGACCGATTGCATTTAGTGTTCTGATCAATAGAAAACAAGAGAGGGTAGTTTCTGAATTCCATTTAATGCTTTAACTTTGTACGGGAGCTCTGTTTACCAAAAGAATGGAAATTTTGCAATCAGATTGTTACTGAAATAGTTTTGTCTCTGACCAAAACGTCCAACTTAATAAATTAGAAAAAAAAAATAGGACCGACGACCAAATTCTTAGCCAGTCTTCTGTAGGCACACAGACATCGCTCTAAGACCAAAGAACTCAACGTTAAGATAAGATGTTTCAAATTTGGGGTTAAATTATGTGGTCAGGAGGTAGACTTTTATGAGAAGTCTTGAATTGTAGGCATTTGAGTGAACTGCTTCATCGAAAAAACAACGCGTGCAAAAAGCTTTCGACAGCAGTCAATGAATTGACAAAACTGGCATGCATGTTTTATAATAACCATTTCTATACTATCATTAAAATTCGTTGCTTAAACTAAGCCAAACGATTATTGCCAATTATTCGACACGAAAAGTTAATTGCATCCCAAGTGATATGAGAAAATTAAAGATAATAATGATGACCAAGTAAAAGGATGTAAAACAAGATTATTCTTACTCTACTGAGAAATCAAAAAATTCCACGGAAGCACCCTTTCTCTTGCAGCCCTTTACTAAAAATTGAATCACCTCTTTGGGAAGAAATAAAAACATTATGTTCAAACGCATTCTTTCAACTAAAGTTTTTTTTTTCTCAAAAATTGAAAAAATGAATCTTTCCAACTTCCCCGTAGTTCAAGACATTGCATTTTGGTGTCAGATTGCTGGGAGGGTTGAAATCGCAGGTATTGCTACGCGCCAATTTTTTGAGACCCCCACTTTATCAACTGATAGTTTTTGAAATGTTCAACTTTTTTTATTAACTTCCCATCAGGAAGTTCTTGTAATCGGTCCGATTTTCGAAATTCAAAATTTTTACATTTCTCCACGTTTGGCGGTCCCAGTAGTCGGATTCCATGATTTTTAGAAAGATGTCTGTGTGTGTGTGTGTACGTACGTAAAAAATTTTTTTTTCTACAATTTGAATGCCAAAAGTTTCAGCAATATTTTGTTTGTTTAGCCAATTGACTAAACTAAGTAAGTTACTAACTATAGAGACTACCAAAAAGACTAAAACAGCATTTACTTGAGGCCATTTCATACTATACATTGATGTGCCCCTTTCTCTCTTTCCTGATCCAAATTTCCACGGAAGTTCTTTGAAAATTGTTTCAGGAATGTGAATCCTGTAAGTCTTTCCCATTTTTCAAGACTCAGAGTGACGTCTGCAACACTGACACATGAAAACATCCTTAGAAAATTATGGAGCCACCAGTTATTTTGTTCAAAACCTGCTCGGCTGTAGCTTGACGCTTTTTTATCGTTATAAAATATTAGCAAAAAGAAGCTCAAATTACATGAGGCAATTGAATTTAAAACAAAAGCATCGAGAGAAACCTAAATGACAAAGTTAAAACACATGGATAAAACTGCATTGCTGCAAGGAAGACCATAACATCCGATTTAGTTTATTTTCCACTGTTGTGGTTTTAAATCATGAACCCAATCCTAGAGGTCTTTCAAGAAAATGACACAGAGATAAAACAAATCTCTCGGAATCGGCGTGGAAAATCCTATCAAAATCTGCAAAGAAAACTGGACTGAATGTGATCCTCTTTAAGCCATATATTTACCAGACAGAAAAAGATCCTTTGCTAAGCAGTTACCAGCTCGGAAGGAAGAGGCGGAGGAAATCTCTGGATTGAAACTATGTACTTTTGAACCCTTTCAAAATGGACATAAAATTAATTACGTCTTAATATTCCGAGCAGTGGTTAATATCTTCCAAAGAAAAGCAATCACAAATTTGATTGATTAAAAATAATTCCAAAAATACATGAAGTTTAGATAAGCAGTTGGTCCTCAAACTTTTAAAATATGAATCCCTATAAACAGAGTTCTTACAAAATGTAATACTTTTGAAACTTATCTATATAATATTTGATAATTTTGGCTGTCTGATTTATAACACTTTATTGAAGAAGTTGAAAAACAACTGCCAAAAGCAAATACAAATTCAACTTCCAATGTTAAAGTTGTTGTTATGAAATCGACTTTCGCGACTCTAAATTTAAAATACTATATCTTATCTTCACTTTGAGTTGGATACTCTTAGAGGGATGACTGGCTAAGATTTTTGGTCGTTGGTCCTATATTGCAATCGAAAATGCTTCCATTGAGTCGTTTAATGCAAGCCATGGACAGCCAGCCAGCAAAAACAATTATCTCAAGGTTAACAACCCCAAACCGAAGCCTGCAAAATTCGAAATGGAAATATTATAGTAAAATTGCAGTCAATGCTGGGGACTTGGAAGAACCAACAATGCCATCTTCCTGACCTAGACGAAGTACAGATAGCAAGATAGAACTTCTTAAAGCGGCGGCGATGACTTAGTGTGGAGTATGCACCAACTCATCTGAAATACATGGTCAGAAGAAAGCATGCGAGATGAATGGAATCTCAGTATTGGTTGCCCAATCCTGAAGGAAGGAAGCCAATAACAGAGGTATCAATCTCCTCAAAATTGCCTTAAACATCTTTTCCGCCGTATGATGTGAACGTCTGAAGCAGTTCGTCAACATCCTGATAGGTCCGTATTAATATGATGGTTTTGGTGTCTGTTAGGTCCACAGAGACGAGATTTATGAAGTCATGTCTAGGTTTGGCATCCCTGCCAAGCTCGTACTTTTGTGCAGGATGGCGGTGGAGAAATCAAGCTGCTCCATTGAGGTCGGCAAAGACGTCATCGACCAACTTGATGTCAAACAACGTTTTAGACAAGGTGATGCAATGTCTTGCGATTTCTTCAACATCAAGAAAAACCAAATCCGACGTCTGGGTCAGAACGTTACCATAGACAGCTATAACTTTATCTATCTTGGCTCCGCTGTAAAAACAGATAATAACACCAGCGCTGAGATCAAATGAAGAATACCTCTGGTTAAGAAAGCTAAGCCCTCTTTCGAAGAACTGAAGTGTCGCTCTATAAGACCCATATCATCCCCGCCCTACTATATGGTGCAGAAGCATGTACAAAAGCGGATGAAGGCCCCTTAGGTTGTTCCGAGAGAAAAGTGTAATCTTTTGTCCCATCTGCATTGACTGTGAGTGGAGGAGAAGATTCAACAACGAACTGTATGCTAGGAGTTGTACAACGACATCGACTTAGCCAAAAGGATAAAATTCCAATGCCACGCGGACTGTAACGCCATCCCAAGTTAGTATTTAAATGATTAATGACAAAAAAAGTCCAGCCAGCTGTCACGTTTAAAAAAAAAACGGTTAAAATTATTTTAAATTATATTAAGTTACTACTGTGTCCAAAAAATAAGGTGACATATGAATTTAAACTGCGCGCATCGAAGGATTTGGAAATTTTTCTTTCTTTTTAGGTTGGTAGTACTGTCAGTGACATCTATGTGAAATTTCATGTCAAAATATATTCATAGTGTTTGAGATACGCGTCGTTTTGTGAGCTGCTAAAAGTGAGTTTTTCGTTTTTTGCGATGTCGAAATTTATTGACCAAAGAATTTGCATTAAATTTTGTTTGCGGAATCAATTTTCTGCTGCGGATACGTTGAGGATGGTGCAGAAAACCTTTGATGATGAGGCTATGTCTAAAAAAAATGTTTACAAGTGGTATAGTGATTTCCAAGCCGGCCGTGAACGTGTCGAAGACGAAGAGCGTTCTGGGCGACCATCAACCTCAACCGATGAAGCTCACGTCCAACAAATCAAAGATTTGGTGTTGAAAAACCATCGATTAACGATTAGAGACCTTGCTGATGAAGTTGGCTTATCGAAAAGCTCAGTGAATACCATTTTGAAGGATGCTTTGGGCCTCAAGCGTGTCAAATCTCGACTGGTACCGAAAACATTAAATTTTGTGGAAAAAAGGCGTCGCGTTGAAGTGTGTGAAACAATGCTTTCCGACTACCAGGATGTCATGAAACGCGTTATAACTGGCGATGAGACTTGGATCTATGCTTACGACCCCGAAACAACCGATATCGAGCGAATTTTTTTTATTTGTATTTGCGAAGGTTTCCTTCCTAATATGGTTTTTATAGTTTCAATTAATTTTTGTCTATAACATGAAGACAATATTTCAGTTGAAAAATACAGTAGTATTGTAGATCTGAATTGTAAAATGTGCGGTAACACCTTCTTTACATATAGTATAATACAATATATTCTTTCACTCGTAGGAATTCGATTTCTATTTACCCGCACATATGTTTGTGAACAAAATAAATGTTCATTGCTCTGAAAAGTGTTTTATGATTGAGTCGGTTAATAACTAAAAGTATCTCGGGGTCACCAAGTTGCAAATTGTATCTAGTTTAATTTTATTACTCTAGGCATGCAAACTCAAAGCTGCAATATCGTATAATAAGTTGGGCAGGCCCCATTTTTCTCATTATTTGTGGCTCGAAAATATTAAAGGGGATATTCTAGTCAAGAAATTTAAAAAAATCGATTTTTTCAAAGTTTTATTATTCAAGAATATATCTACAAGAGGATTTTTCAAAATTCAAATTATTTTCGGAGATATCGGTATTTTGCTAACCCGGCATCCAAACTGGTTCGGCCGGAACTAATCGAACAAATGACAATAGGGTTTCTCCGTCTATCTGAATCCATATTTCTCAGTAAAGTATATCATCAAAGGAATTATTGACTCGATGTTTAGGCTCAGAAACTCCAAATAATAATGAATCTCTAAACTCTTTGACTTTCGATCGAAAACATATTCATTCCGGACCTCAGATGATTGAGTCAGCGACATTTATTGCTGTTTTTATTTTAAATGAAGGCTTCATTCCTATTTGAAAAATGATGAAACTTATATGAATGAAAATTGACCCGGAAGCTCATTAATTTGCTGTGCAACGAGACAACGCTCGGATTGACCGCTCCAAGATACGAGCATCAAACGCATCAAAGGAAGCCAGAACTGCTCAATATGAAGAGAGAAACGCGAAAAATAGTTTTTTCGAAGTCGAGGACGGTCCGATGTATGAAGCAGGAATGGCAGATTGAATAAATTTCAATCTACAATATCATTTCATGACTCAAAAAAAGTGTTACAAAAAGGTTTTTTGTTTTTCAGGCTGTCGCCATATTTTGAAAAAAAAAAATCTTTCCAGCTTTTCCGTAGTTCCAAACATTGCGATATTATTCTACATTAATAACCTTTTTTTTGGTTTCAGATAGCTTGGAGGGTTGAAATCGTGGGTATTGCTACGCGCCAATTTTTTGAGACCCCCACCTCATCAACTGCTTAAATTTTGAAATTTTCAACTTTTTTTTTTTTTGATTTTTTTCTGTATTCTTTTTATGTTAATAAATAACTAATAAAAAAATGGAAAATAAAAATATATTTAATTCATTTCTATTACACTTCGAAAATTACATGAAATTCATGGCTCTAGACTAGAATACCCCCTTAATTAGACGAATCTCTGCCAAAAATCGTCTTCACCACAGTTGGCGAAAATTACAAGTCTTTCCATTTCAACACCTCTATGTTTTCGAATTTCGTTTTTAAATCGAAGCTTGACTGTTTCGAACAGAAACTCGAGTATCTGAATTCTTAGCATCAAATGCTCGACTCAAATTCTCGGGTTTCTCGTTGTTGGATGGGAGTTGTGAGGATCAGCAAACTTGATGACTATGGGTCAAAAAAGAAAATTTTTGAATTTGGGTGTCCCCGGAGAAACAATGTTTTCAACTCCTGCTGAACTTTCTCCATTTTGCGAGAGATAGAATCGGGATAAATAAAATGCCCGGGAGAACATCTTTATTCCCTGGAAAGGCAGACCCGTCTTTCATCAAAGATCCCAATGGTGTTAAGGTCTTTAAGGTTTATTCAACAGATGGCTGCATATGGTCAAGATAAATTTATTCCACAAGAAGCCGCAACAGGTGTTCGGGATGTTGATCTCGCGAAGAATGTTTGCGAACAACTAAGTTTTCTTTGGCACGGTCAAAGTTGCACCTTATTCGTCGACATCTTCTATAGAAGGTATGAACTTGCATGTTCCATGCTTGACCAAAAGGACACACACTTTGTTAGCACTCTACGGATGAACAAAAAATATTGCCCGCTGGAAGTTATGAACGCTAAGCTGAAAACAGTTGAAATGGTAGCCTGAGAGAAGGAAAATGGAAAAAAAAATGTAACTTGAGCCTATTTTTCTTTTCAAACACACAGTATAGAAAACATTTTAATATTGTCCTTGTTCACATTTTTAAGGCTGAACATTTTTATTAACCTACTTCGTTGAAAACTATAATTGAAGTTATGATTTTTTCTAATTTTTTAATTTGATTTTTCGTTTGGTTATGATTTAAATTTAAAAATGCTCGCTTATTTTTCACCCCAAGCTTAGCTCTATTTTTCATATTCACTTGGTTTCATCTGCATGCATTTAAATCTAGCTCCATTGGTTTAACGCGAGATTAAAACGACTGAGCCGCTATGAACTTGTTTTAATTATTCGAATTCTGTCCAAGCCGAGTGAATTTAAGATTTTACTCATGTCCAAATGGCTCCTCGGCCGCAGTTGTAAATTGGAAGATTCCATTTTCTCGCACAATTTGGGTTGGATCGCCAATATCAATTGAGGAATCCATCGCTTTACATCCTCTCTTGTGTTTAATGTTTGTGTAGCTGGCACAGCGATAAACGGGACTAAACTTCAAACCTCTTACGGCATCTGCATAGTAGAGTACAGATCTTCCATGAGCGCAGGACCCATCCAAATCTAGTCCGCAACCAGGTTGGTGACGTCCCCAATTAGCATAGAAGGAAGCGCTGCCCACTGGCTTTAGGGTGCCAATAGTTTCACCGCTCGCTTGAATCGTTTGTACGTAGTCAGCGTCACTTGAATTAAGTCGTTCATTTGATTTTAAGAGAGGTCTAGCTGGATCAAGGCCCACTATGTAAGGTAGTCGACCCGTTGTTACGAACTTACCACAGTATCCAGCCACATGGGCTCCCAAACTGTGTCCTATAACCACCAAAGACTCAAGGCTCATTCCCGCCGTTTCATTTAAGAAATCAACAAACGCAGCCACGTCAGCTCCGATCTCTGACACTTTATAACGCGATTGCATGTATTCCAGTGCGGCGTTTTCCTTCCAATCGACTGAAATTATATTAAACTCTCCAATATCGAGGTACGCCGATTGTATTTTAATATTTGGCGTCTTCTTTGCAGATTGGTTGTAGCCGTGAATCATGATTCTAAAAAGAAAAGAGGTTGCATATAATGAACGACTGCGAATGAATGCCTTCAGGCATACCTTGTTGGATTTTTTGTATCAAAATTTGACTGCGTGATACTTTGTACATCACCCGTGAATAGTTCCTGGGGTTCTAACTGGTTAGACCGAGTGAGCAAAAAAAATCGCGTAGGAGGCGACGATCTTTTTACTCTGCCAAGTTCGTTAGAATCTAGCAAGCCTGGAAATTGTTTGGAAATCTTTTTTCAATAAACTGTCTTTTAAAATTATAGAACAAATTTCACTCACCGGCAACTGCTGCCCAGACGAGGAAGTGACAAACTGCTCTCATTTTTAAAAAATAATTGTTAGCAGGGTTGTGTTACCATTTCTTTTATAGTACTTTGGGGGAGATCCGATAGGAATCAGCCGCGTTTACCCTCAATTTTAAGTTAATGGGAATTGATGTCTGATCAACAAATTGTTGAAAAATCTATTGTTTTGATTGGAAGTGATGTTGTTATACGACTACTTTAGTCTAACGTGCTATTATTTTTAGAAATAATTCCAGTTTGTCGTCTTCAAATTAACTCGGTAAAGGTAGAGATGGACTTTGGTTGGTTGACCTATGGGAACACTCAAATGTCATTCGTTTTCACGCAATTAAATCACTTTCAGCACAAATTTTATATAAGCGGAATTAAAGACATAATAACACACGGTTGCGCATCGGTATTGAAATAAAAAAAAAAACATTCTTAACCCATTACTTCCCAAGCATCAAAAACATTGGAATTTTTTGATTGAATCTTTAAGTTAAGACCCAAATGCGTTAAGAAATTCTGATACAGATGTAAAAAATCCTTATAAGACCTTATAAGACCTCATATAAACGCACAGAGCTTAAAACCAAAACTTGATGAACTAAGACACATATTTGTAAGATCTTCAATCGACATAGTGTGTGTCTCAGAAACTTGGCTATCACTTAATGATAGCGATCAAATTTATGGAATAAATGGCTTCAACATTTTTCGATCAGACAGTCAGAACCCAACTGTTCTATCGAGTACTATATATCTTTGCGGAAGTCCTTTTTAATACGGAAAAACTTCTGCTCGGAGCAAATAAGTCACACCGCTTTTTAACGTCCTGGACGAGATTACATGCACTACCCCCAATATTGTTCTCTGTGGTGACTTTAACTGCAACTTATAAGATTCTCGCAGCTTAGGAATGTTCTTAGATTATGTGACGTCATTCAATCTGACCCCAGTTAATTTAACCACTCCGACACATTTCTCTGTTGATTCATCCTCTCTTATCGACATTTTTCTCGTGAGTAATACCGAAAATACTTCTCCTACGACGACCAGCTTTCAGCGCCAGGCTTTTCAAGACATGACTTAATTTATCTGACGTATGATATTAAAAATGAGCACAGCGAACCAATCATAAAGTACAGTGACTTTCTCAATATCAACCGTGATGAACTTCTGCATGATATTCAAGTCACTCCTTGGGAATGTATCTACAGTATGCCTTCTGTCGATGAACAAATCTCTTTCCTTCAATATCGGGTATGATCGCTTTTTGAAAAACATGTTCCCCTTAAAATTAAAGAAAAAGAAAGACACTTCTTCACCCCAGTGGCTTAACCCGGAGATAATACTCCTCATGGAAAGGTACCGAGTAGACGAATTCTTAATTTAATATCGCTCACTGCGTAATAAAGTCATTGCAAAAGTACGGTCTGCTAAACTTGCTTTCTACAACAGTAAGTTTGACCGATCGGTTACCGGGAAAACACTGTGGAAACAGCTCCGTGAAATCGGCGTCGGTAAGCAGAATCCGAAGATCGCAGATGACATTGATTGTGACAAGATCTACGTAGAATTTGTCTACACACTCCAGTCAACCATTCGGTTCTCTGCAACAAACTTAGGAAGGATTTTAAATTCTCGACGCCTTCCGCTAAACTTATTTTTTCCTACTTGAATGGGAGGCAGCAACGCATAGTAGCAGGTGACAAATTCTCTAAATTGATAAACGTAAATAGTGGAGTCCCACAAGAATCTATTCTTGGGCCTTGTTTATTCTCGCTCTACGACAACGTGCTGCCCAAAATTGTAAGACACTGCAAAATCCACCTGTATGCGGATGACGTACAACTTCTCATTAGCAGCTCCCTCAATCAAGCTAACGAAGCCATCAGCCTTATAAAGGGTGATTTTTTAAAAGCTATAGGAAAGTTTTTCAAAAAAAAAAAAAAAAACACATAAAATTTAGAAAAATGCATGAAATCTTTCTTTGAATCGCTAGTATGGTCCATATAATTTAATGTTTGAAGATTATTTTATTCAAATGTTGACCTTGACTGCGCCTCAAATGGTCCATCTGCTTAGTCCAATTTTGGCATACTCTTTCCAACATTTCGGCCGGTATCTCACGAATAAATGCTTCAATGTTGTCTTCCAATGCGTCAATTGAAGCGGGCTTGTCTGTGTAGACATGAGCTTTTACATAGCCCCACAAAAAATAGTCTAAAGGCGTTAAATCGCACGATCTAGGCGGCCAATTGACCGGTCCCGAACGTGAAATAAAATGTTCACCGAACTCGCCTCTCAATAAGTCCATTTTAGCACCGTCTTGTTGAAACCACATGTCATGCCAGTCAAGCTCTTGCATTTTGGCCAAAAAAAAAGGTGGATATCATCTCACGGTAGCGCTAACCATTCACAGTTACGTTACGATTCGCATCATCTTTGAAGAAGTACGGTCCGATGATGCCCGTAAACCGCACCAAACTGTGACTTTTTCTGGATGCATTGGTAGCTCTTGCAATGCTTCTGGCTGATATTCACTTCAAAATCGACAATTCTGCTTATTTGCGTATCCATTGAGCCAAAAATGAACTTCGTCGCTGAACACAATTTTTCGGTAAAAAAGTGAATCTTCGGCCAACTTTCCAAGAGCCCATTTTGATAATAAAATTCAATAATTTGCAAGCGTTGTTCGTTTGTAAGACGATTCATGGTTAAATTATAGACCAAACTGAAGATGTTTGACAGTGAAACAAGACACGAAACGTGCGTCAGCTGTTTAAACCAGTGTTGCCGAAAAGATAATAGCTAAAAAATCACCCTTTAAATGAAGATCTCAACAATATCTACCAATGGTCACTTAGACATGATTTGCGTTTAAATGCTGATAAATCTAAGGTGCTTGCTATTCACCGAAAAGTACAAGACGTCTCTGGATTTCAGAGAATCCGTTTAAATCATAGTCCCATAGAGTGGGTTGCTTCCGCCAAAAACCTTGGTATGACCTTTAATTGTACGCTTACTTGGGATACCCATATCAAAAATGTTCTCAGTAAGGTCTATGGTTAGATCTCTTCTGTTACCAGTGCTGTTATACGGAAGTGAAATATTTTGCAATCCCGACTTTAAGAGTAGGAGAAAACTGAATGTAGTTTATAACAACTTTGCGCGCTTGGTTTACAACTTAAAGAGACAAGACCATGTTTCATCATTCTCTAAACAAATTTCCGGATGTTCGTTTGATAGTCTACTTAAATATAGGTCAATGTGCCTCATGCATACTGTCATACAGACATGGTAGCCAGATTATCTGTACCAAAAGTTGCAACTATTGCAATCACGCAGATCATTTATGCTAGTGCAACCAAGATATTCATGTCTTGCTTCAGAACGTCAATTTTTTGTTCAGACAACTCGTTAGTGGAACTCTCTGCCCCGCAACCTAAGGAGAATAGGAAACACGAATAGTTTTAAAATATCTCTTTTTGAGCACTTGGCCATTATCCATTGTTCAATGAATTCCATTTAGAATGAATTCCATAATTTTATTTTCATTTAATATTAAAGCAACCTTTTATTTGTTTTTGCTTTTCCATTTATTTATTCATTTATTTTTATTTACTTATTTTTGCTTTTCCTTTGTATTTTTAATTTTTTCTTGCCTCTTCCATTATTGCAATTTAATTATTATTACCATATTTTAAATTAATACAAATAGTACCTTGCTTAACGTTGTTAACGTCTTACATAATTTATAAGATTGTATAATCTTACATTGTAAGAATTCTTTTGTTAAATAAACTTAAACTTAAACTAAGTTAATGATGAAATCAGAATGGTACTCGATAAAAATTATGCTACGATTCTAGCTCTTCTGGACTTCTTAACCCTTGTGTTCATACCCGGGTACCCGGGTGCCCACTGCGATGTATTTTCGTGATAAAAAGTGCCAAATAATAAAAATTTATTTTTGAGCTCTCAGATCCTCGTTATTAAGGTTAAAAGCGAACATCATCATCATGTATTTAAAAATTTTTTTTTTTTATTTTTTTAATTTTTTTCATTAGCTTAAACTTAAGCCATCGCATCATGCGCACCCGGGTACCCAGGTACCCACTGCAGTATTTGTATGGAATACGTTTGAAATTAATTGTGTTCAGGGATGATAATTGATTTTATTATTAAAACAGGGAATTACAAGACATGTTTATTGACAAATAATATTATTCATTGCATTCTATACATTTTACAACATGAGCTGTGTGTTCATCGCAAACTAATCGTTCACATTCACTGCAGCTCTTACGCGTTTTTCGTCGTCTTTTTATCGTCATTTTGTAACATAAGTAACAGGATCCAGTAATTTTCTTTCTCCCAGTTTTGTCCGTTGCAACCGATGGACCAGGGTCTTGCGTTGCCCTTGTTATTTCACGACCTATGATACTCTCAATTGCAATTTTTGTAGTATAACTACGCATCACTTGAGGATTCGTCATACTTTCTTCAATCATTGGCTTGGCAATTTCTTCACTGAGTTTGCGTAGAAACAGACGTCGTTCCGCTGTTTTCTTTTTAATCATTTTATTATTTTCATAATAAATTAGATATGCCGCGAGTGCAGCGATGTCTAATATGTTGAAGAACATTGCCATTGGCCATCTCGAAGAGCGCCGCTGACTTGTGTACCTTCTGAGCAATTTGGTCCATAGTGTCAACACCAGTTTTGTATTTGTTATAATAACTGATGATATCAGGCTTCTTCTTTGCATCATCACCCACAGGCATATCCGAATGCTTTGTTTTTTTTAGGTACGTAAGAACACATCGTTACTTTGTCGTGAAATCCAAAAACTGTTGAGTATTGCTCTCGTGACTTATTTGCTGCCATGATACCAGGGATGTATGGTTTATTACTCTTTATTGTTCCAACAATGGTAAGATTCCATGATAGCAAGTGCTTTGCAACGGGTAGAGTTGTAAAAAAACTATCCATACAGATATTTCTTCCACTTCCTCGATAGAGAGCTGCTAATTCTTTCACCACTCTCTCTCCCTGATTTTTTTCGCGGGTATCATTTATTTTGCCAGTATAAATTATCCCGTGTAAAGGATAGGCGTTTTCAGCATCACAAATCTACCAGATTTTTATACCATACTTAGCTGGCTTCGAAGGTAAATACTGAGTAAATCCTGTCCGACCTCGATATGGATATAATTGTTCATCGATTGTCAAATTTTCCGTAGGCTTGTACATCTGCGATAAATTTGCATTCAGCATTGTCCACAAATCCCGAATTGGAGCTGCTTTATCCTCTTTCTTGCGTTGATTGCGAGTATTAGCGTCATCAAATCTTAAAAAACGCATGATGTTGTGGAATCTGTTAATTCCCATTGTCGCGCGATACAGTGGATAAGAATTAGAATGCCACATATCAGAAGAATGGTCGATGTTGGAATTATTTGCACCAGCACAAATGAAAACAGCAAAGAATGAATAAATTTCTGGGATCGTCACAGGCTTCCATTCTCGCTGCGAATCTGGATGATTTTCATTGTAACTCAGATAGATGGATGAAACTTTCTTATTCGTGTGTCTGACGATAATGTCCACCATATTCTCTGTGATGATTTTCTTGAATGTTTCGCTTATCGATAAGGTTTCAGTGCTGCGATGAGGTCCACTTCGCTGACGTAAAACATTACGAGCTGCAGTCTGATGTTCATGCGGTGGCGTTTCCTTCCACACAGTTTCATCCTTCGCAATAAAACTGCTGGTTACTGATTCTACAATAAGCAATTAATACCAAATAAATTTAATATTCAAATAAAAAAATGACTTCTCCATCCATAATTAGCAACAAAATGTTCACTACCTTCTGACTCTGCAGTTTCTGCTGCATCGTCTTCCTCACTCTCACTATTGTGAGACTCAATCGCTTCTTGTTCGTCTGCTTGCTCGTCGACATCATCCTCTGTATTTTCACAATTTTGTGATTCTTCATTTTCGGAGTCGTTATCTGAAACTGGAGCAGTTGAAATGGGCTCCGGAACCCAGTCCTCGTCCTCGCTATCAGACACTCCACTTGAATCTGTATCTTCATCACTTCAAGTAGGCATCTTGTTCTGCTGCACTCATTCTGAACAATAAATGAATGTTTTGTTGTGTACAATAATACCATACAGACCATAATATAATACAATAATACTTCATATTAATAAATATTAATTGATATTTTATTTACTTAACCGAGCAAATTCTTCTCTGGATAGTTCTTCCATTATTCCTTTCCGCTTGACTCTGAATTTTCTAAACACGTCTGAATTCACCAGAAACTCAAACTATACTGAAGGGAGCTAACATTCCCTCCACTACGCGGTAGAAACGGCAAAAAATGACCTTGACATTCTTTTCTATGAAGGGAGCAGCTGCTGTGCTCCGAACAATTGAAATAGGTCTTCTACCTGAGGTGCCCTTAACTTATTTTTCATGCTAAATACATTTCTGCAGCATTTTCTGTTTTAAAACTTTCTCAAATACTTCATAGCAATGTATATTGTAGAGAAAAAATTCTCTAAACACTTTTTATTTAATCAAAATATTAAAAAATTAAAAATTTCATGAAATGGGTACCTGAGTACCCTGGGTGCCAAACGACGTTAGTAAGTTTGGGTATGAACACAAGGGTTAAAAGCATTCGACACAGTCAACCACTGTTTTCTATGCACAAAGCTTAGGAAATATTTCGATGCTCTCAACAATACTGATACAAACTACAAAGTGTTGTAGTCGGTGAACAGTGTTCCCATACTTTACCAATAAATCATGGAGTACCACAGGGCTCGATCCTTAGTCAACTGCTGTTCTTACTGTATGTGAACGAGCTACCCAAATTGATCAATTATTAAATTGGTCAACCAAAAACTATCTCAGACTCTTATGATAGATAACATAGATTCATATCATCTTCCGTCAGTTCAGCTGGCTCAGAGCACAAAAGAGTAGGTAGTTGCAGCAAAAAATCGCTTTCAGTACTGCTTATGAAACAAGCATTGTAAGTGACAGTGTTACTCATAGAGTAATGCCCATACCATCTTCCGTCAGTTCATCATTTAGCGTGGTATTTGAGTTTCTAAAATTGAAAGACTTTACACTAATATTGACTTGGTTAAGAAGTGGTGGTGCATCAATATTACCAGCAATAAGCTGGTGTAAAAACACAATATCACAGACTTCCCGACGTTTTTGTAATGAATCAAGGCCGATAAGTAGAAGACGATCAGTATAAGGTGGAAGACGAAGAGGATCAGTCCATGATAAATGCCGAAGTGCGAAACGAAGAAATTTTCGTTGAACAGACTCGAAAATTTGAACAGTTTCTGATAAATTTCACTGAAAAAATATTAAATCCGAAAATTTATTAACGCCGCTGTATGCCAAATTCTTTACTCCACCGTTTGATGAAGCCGAGAAGTGTGTTGCTCTTGTTGAATATTTGCTCAATATGTATTGAGAAGTCAAGATTTGGAGCGAATTGTACACCTAAGTCCTTTGTCAGTTATACTTTAGCCAGCGTAGAACTATTTATGGTGTACCCAGAGGAGAGAGGAAAAAGTCTTTTCGGAAAGGACATGCTAAAACATTTAGATATGTTTAATGATAAGCAATTATTGAAGCACCATTTTACAAAAGAATTAAGGTCATCCTGTAAAGCGCTGCAGTCGGATCGATTGTAGATATAGTACATTTAAATATTTTTATATCGTCGGAATAGATTAGAACATTTGAGTTCTTGAGCACACTAACAACATCGTTAATGGCTAGAATGAATAAAAGAGGACCAAGGTGGCTACCTTGAGGCACACCAGAGGTAGCGTTTATTGTTTTAGAGGTCGATCCCCTAAACAAAACTTGATACGTTCTCCCGTCAAGATACAAGGGAGTTAATTTTAAAAGGAAAAATTGGTTTGGGAGCGAGTAGGCCTGCTCATACCATCAACTTCCCATCTTAAGATAAAAAAATGTAGGTGCTATTTTATTTGCCACCACCAACAAATTTTATAAATGTTCTGAAAACATCATTCGTTCCCCAGACAAATGCATTGCAAAAAAAAAAAAATAATATACATATTTAATTTAAGCTGCCCGAACGAATAATATATTATGTTATTATTTAAAAAAAAAATTGTGAATTTAAGATAAAAACATTTCTGACACTTTTCTCTCGAAACAACCTAAGGCGCCTTCATCTGTTTTTGAAAGTCTATATGCCCCTGCACCATGTATGTATCAGGATGGGGATTTTGAGGGTCTTATAAGGCGACACTTTAGTTCTTCGAGAGAGGACTTTACTCAATTGTTTTCTTAGCCCAAAAAAACAGCGATTTGCAAGAGATATTCATCGTTTGGTCTCAGCGCTAGTTTTAGCGGAGCCTAGGTAGACAAAGTCCCTAACTACCTCAAAGTTATAGCTGTCTATTGTAACGTATTGACCAAGACGTCGTATTTGGGTGTTCTTTTTGATGACAACATATGCTTCTTTGTGCACCTCGTATACTGCCAAACTCATCTTTGGCGTTTGGAATATTTTTCCAAGTACGATGTTGAAGAACTCGCATGGAACCTTGTCTAAAACGTTGTTTGACATCAAGTGGGTCAGTGACGTCTTTGCCGAACAGAATGGAACAGATTGAGATTTGCATCTTTATCCTGCACAAAAGGACGAGCTAAGCAGGGATACCAAACTTATAATTAGATATAGTTTGTGGATCCTGTCAAATACAACCTTGAAATTGATGAAAATGTGGTGGGTGCCGAATTGGAGCTCCTAGGTTTTTTCCAATATCTGTCGTGATAGTAATATTTGGCTTATGGTGGACTTTTCTAGTCGAAAACCACATTAATACGGACCTTTCAGGTTGTTGACGAACGGCTTCAGACGTTCACATCATACGGCGGAAAAGATGTTAAAGGCAATTTTGAGGAGATTAGTACCTCTATAATTGGCTTTCTTCCTTCAGGATTGGGCAACCAATACTGAAATTCCATTCATCTCGCATGCTTTCTTCTGACCATGTATTGCAGATGAGCTGGTGCATACTCCCAACTAAGTCATCGCCGCCGCTTTTAGAAGTTCAACTTCTAGTGCAGCTATCTGCACTTCGTCTAGGTCAGGTAGTTGGCATTGTTGGTTCTTCCATGTCCTCAGCATTGACTGCAAATCTACTATGATATTTCCATTTCGAATTTTGCAGGCTTCGGCTTGGGGTGTGTAACCTTGAGATAATTGTTTTTGCTGGCTGGCTGTCCATGGCTTGTATTAAACGACTCAATGAAAGCAATTTTCGACTGTAATATAGGACCAACGACCCAAAATCTTAGCCAGTCATCCTTCTAAGAGTATCCAACTCAACGTGAAGATAAGATTTTTTAAATTAAGAGTTGAAAACCGATTTCATAACAACAACTTTAACATTGGAAGTTGATTTTGTATTTGCTTTTGGCAGTTGTTTTTCAACTTCTTCAATAAAGTGTTATAAATCAGACAGCCAAAATTATCAAATATTATATAGCTTAGTTTCAAAAGTATTACATTTTGTAAGAACTCTGTTTATAGGGATTCATATTTTAAAAGTTTGAGGATCAACTGCTTATCTCAACTTCATGTATTTTTGGAATTATTTTTAATCAATCAAATTTATTTGATTGTTTTTCTATCGAAGATATAAACCATTGCTCGGAATATAAAGGCGTGATTAACTTTATGTCCTTTTTGAAAGGGTTCAAAAGTACATAGTTTCAATCCAGACGTCATTGCAGACGTCACTCTGAGTTTTGAAAAATGGGAAAGACTTACAGGATTCACATTTCTGATACAATTTTCCAAGAATTTTCGTGGAAATTTGGATCAGGAAATAGAAAAAGGGGCACATCAATGTATGAAATGGCCTCAACTAAATCCTGTTTTAGTCTTTTTGGCAGTCTCTATAGTTAGTAACTTACTAAGTTTAGTCAATTGGCTAAAAAAACCTTATATTGATGAAACTTTTGGCATTAAAATTGAAAAAAAAAAATGTATATGAATTTGTCCGGAAACTTATAAACGGCAGTGTATATATTTATGCATATTTTTTATCTGATAAGGTAGCTATAAACTATTAATATAATTAATTTTGAACTTTTTTTATTGGAAAACTAAATTGATTTTAATTGAAGAAGTCAAATTGTCCCTTTTTTTGACAGTTTTTTCGTCATAAAATTCAAACCACCCTGTGAAATTTAACCAAAAGCTTTTCGGGTGATCTTAATGCACACACGCTTCGAATGAAACCAATTTGGCTTCGATAGCTTGATTTGTTCTCGAGTTAGGCTGTACGAAAGAATCCGCACAAACGTACGTACGTACACACACACACACAGACATCTTTCTAAAAATCATGGAATCCGACTACTGGGACCGCCAATCGTGGAGAAATGTAAAAATTTTGAATTTCGAAAATCGGACCGATTACAAGAACTTCCTGATGGGAAGTTAATAAAGTTCGTCGTCAGAAGGTATCCATTTTAAATGAGGTAAGTTAAAATGTTCGATGATTTAATCGAACCTTAACTTGGTCTGCGCATTTAAATGCTACTATAGGTAAGGTTTATGGTGGTCTACGTGGTCTTTGGGCCACACAACATTTCTTCCATACAAAAACAAAGCTGCTACTGGTAAAGATCCTTCTATTGTCAAAGTTGCTAGATCTTTTACTGTCCTGATTACAAATCGTCGCCAACAACAGTAAGGCCCGTTTGATCTTCAACTTGAAAAAAATTCGACCATGTATGACGGAGTATGTATTGTAGCTCATGTCAGATTTGACAGATAATTAGTTTTATCCTTCCGCTGAACGAATATGGTTGTGTATACGCTTGAACAACGCTGGGAAATATTGCGACATTACTTTGAAAATCATGGTAATGTTGCAGAATATGTGCGAAAATTGCGTACGGATAAGAGAAGCACCGTCGCGTCAGCTCCGTATGTTCGTTATCTTGTGAAAAAAAGTGAAAGAAACTGGCATCCTCATCGATAAACCAAAGTAGCGTGAAAAGCCAAAAACAGTGCGTATACCCAAGAATATTGCTGCTGTGGCAGAAAGTGTGAGTGAAGCGCCATCAACATCAATTCACCGTCGTTCTCAACAATGGAACATTTCGGAGACATCATTGAGACGAATTTTGCATAAAGACCTTGGTATGATGCCATACAAAGTCCAATTGGTTCAGGAGTTGAAGCCAACTGACCACCCAATGCGTTTTCGCTTCGCTAAGTGGGCCTACGATCGACTTACAGAAGATGCCGATTTTGCCAAAAAAAATCATCTTTTCAGATGAAGCTCATTTTGATCTTGGGGGGTATGTAAACAAGCAAAATTGTCGCATTTCGGGTACAGAAAACCCGCACGCATACATTGAAAAGCCGATGCACCCAAAACGAGTCACTGTTTGGTGCGGATTTTGGTCCAGAGGCATAATTGGGCCATTTTTCTTCGACAATGAGCAAGGAGTGGCCGTTACAGTCAATGGCGATTGTTATCGGGCCATGTTGAATGAATTTTTGTTCATAAAAATTGAAGAGGAGGATATTGGCAACATTTGGTTTCAACAGGATGGCGCTACGTGCCACACAGCCGAAGCTACACTCGATGTTTTGCGCCCTATTTTTGAAGATCACATTATCAGCCGCAGAGCTGATGTCGTTTGGCTACCTCGGAGCTGCGATTTGACACCGTTGGACTATTATTTGTGGGGTGCCCTCAAAGATAAGTGTTACGCCGACAAGCCAGAGACAATTGACGCTTTAAAGGACAATATTCGTGAAGCCATTGGTGAAATACAGCGGCACACAATCGATAATGTGCTTAAAAATTGGACCGATCGTGTAGGCTACTGCATGGCCAGCCGTGGCAGCCATTTGAATGAAATTATTTTCCATTATTAACCGGAAGGATTGTACTTTCAAATAAAAAAAGAAATTTGAGAAAATATTCAGCAGTTTTTTTTTATAGCATTTTCAAAAAAAAATCAGTTATTTGGCGGATCCTTTATTAATTTTGAACTTTTTTTATTAGAAAACTAAATTGATTTTAATTGAAGAAATCAAATTGTCCTTTTTTGACAGTTTTTTTGTCAAAAAATTTAAACCACCCTGTCAAATTTAACCAAAGCTCTTCATTATGCACATACGCTTCGAAAGAAACTAAATTTCGATTGCTTGATTTGTTCTCGAGTTATACTTGATGAAGAAATCCGCACAAGCGTACGTACGTACACACACACACACACGGACATGTTTCTAAAAAAAAATGGAATCCGAACATTGAGAGCTTGAAACGTGGAGACATGTTAAAATTTGGAATTTCGAAAATCGGACCGATTAAATGAACCCCCTGATGGGAAGTTACATGATTTTTAAGGCCTTATTTATTTATTTAATAAAAAATTTATTCCATAATAAAATAAAATTTAACAGAATATCATGCGTATACTCAAACTGGATTTGTGAACTTAAAAGGAATAAATAAATATTAAAAGGAACTAAAAGTAACTAAAAGAAATTTAAAAATACTTTAAGGAAATAAATATACTTAAAGTTATTAAAAGGAATTAAAAAATACTTAAATGCATTAAAAGCAATCAAGAGGAATTGAAAGAACTAGAAAAACTCACAGTTCTTAGAAATTAAAAATACTGAGGGAATTGAAAATACGTAAAGTCAATTGAAAAGTAATTAAGTACTTAGATCATGTTTATAGCATTTGTAAAGTCTTGGTACTGGTACATGATTTTTTTATGTACAAGCACCAAGGTATTTAACTTGTAGTTGAAAAGATTGAATTACATGGAACTTTGGTTTTACTTGCATTTTTGGAAATCTGACTCTAATGCTTGAGCCTTGCAACGCATGTATTCCACTCCAAGACCATGCTTATTTTTAATTCTGCGTTTTTCATCCTTTCTTTGTGCAGGCTGGGGACTCCCTCAGCGGAACAAAATAGGGAAGTGTGCTCATATTCCTAAAAATTTCTGTGAATGACATTGCCAACATTTTGAAACCTGGTTTAATTCAGGAATGACTGTTTTGGAAGCGAAAATGCGTCCAATGTGTCCGGGTTTCTGGACAAAGAAAACCTGATCTCGTACAACTTTGATGGTAGAACAAAATATCAAGTTCATTCTTTGTTCCCCTCTTGTACTTGAGTGCGGAAAATATTCAAGTGGACTGGACAGAGTCGAATCATGAGATTCGATTCACTTATTCAACTGTCCGAAAGATGATATTTCTCAACTCTGATGTCTTTCGTCAGTAGGAAAACTGAGTAGGTATGATATGCTGTCAAATGACTTGTTTCTGATGAGGCATAAGAAATACTGGCTTATCTGATTGTATTTGAAAAAAGCGTACATTCGCCTGGACATAGGTAAAAACAATAACTTCTTCCTGGTGCGGAGATCGCAAACAAAGTGCTTAATGTACAATGAGAATCCGCTCTGCTTCCGCAAGCCTGAGTTAGCTCTACAATTTTTGAAGCGTATATTTGGCTATGCATTCGCTGTCAGCAGACAGACTTTGGTGAGAAGTCTTGAATTGTAGGCACGTGAGTGAACTGCTTCATCGAAAAAGCATCGCGTGCAAAAAGCTTTCGACAGCGGTCAATGAATTGCCAAAACTGGCATGCATGTTTATAATAACCATTTCTATACTATCATTAAAATTCGTTGCTTAAACCAAACCAAACGATTATTGCCAATTATTCGACACGAAAATTAAATTGCATCACAAGTGATATGAGAAAATTAAAGATAATAATGATGACCAAGTAAAAGGATGTAAAACAAGATTATTCTTACTCGACTGAGTCATTAAAAAAAAACTCTACGAAAGCACGCCCTCTGTTGCAGCCCTTTGATAAAAATTGAATCAACCTTTTTGGGGAGAAATAAAAACATTTTGTTCAAACGCATTCTTACAACTACAGTTGGACGGACTTTTCTCAAAAATTTACCAGAGCTCAACCCACCATCTTATAGAAATCTGTGGAACGAGGAGATCGACGATTAACTGAAAAAGATGGACGAGGCAAATATAGCAGGCTTCTGACGAGACTCTTTTTAAATTAACAACGGTCTAAGACCGGGTGTAGTTATTTCGCCGATTTTATTCACGATCTTCACAAGCGATCTTGTATGATCTCTCCGCCACTCCATAGCGTACGCAGATGACTTGATAGCATACAGATCAAGTCCGAAGATCGAAGTCTTTTGCAACGTGGTTGCGTAAAGATTCAGGGATATGGAGACGGTTGGAAGTTGAGAATCAATTTAGAAAAGTGCCAGACCATTCTGTTCAGGACTCCGTTGTCTGGGGCCTCTAGAAATGTTCTCTGTCGTTAGACAAAACGGACAGCCACTGGCGAATCGATATATTGTCAGATACCTTGGGATCTGGCTAGATCAGTATCTTTAATTTAACAAACAAAAAGATGCTGGTCTGTCTCGAGCCAAAGCGGCCTTTGCTTTGACAAAGACACTGTTTCACAGCGGTCAACTTGATGCCAGGCTAAAGGTGACCTACTATACGGCTCTCATTCGGTTTGTTCTTGCCTATGGATGTCCCGTGTGGTTCAACGTGGGAACAAGCTTAATGGAAAAGATTCGGCTTTTCGAGATACGATGCCTTAAGGCGTGAAACTTTCGCACTCGAAAACCTATGAACAGTGCCTCTTTCTCGATTTAGCTATACCTACGTTGGTGTACATCGAGTGTACATCGAGTGTTCATCCAAGTGCTCCGATACCGTATGAGGAGGCATCAGTAGCCAGAAGAATGGGCAACTCTGGTCTAAAATGGACAAAACTAATAGCGTCGACAAATTGCTGCGTTAGGTTTTCAAAAGCGTCAAAAATCGGTGACACAATTGAGACCTGACAATATTAACTCCATGAGTTTTTGGCAAATTACTGGAGCACTTGCAACATCAAATGGAAGCCTCTCATATTGATAAATTCCAAGCCGGCTATTGACCACAGCAAGAGGCTTTGACAAACCATCTTACTGTATTTGAGATATGCATCAGCGAGGTTAATCTTTGAAAACTGTCTGCCTCCAGCTAACTTCCGCTTCCACTTCTAGATGAGGATTTATAGTGACCTTAAAGTCACCACATATTCGGCTGTTATTGCGTTTGGACCAATCGTAGGGTCCGGCCCATTCACTAACTATAACTGGTTTCCAATAACGTAGACGATTTGCTTCCTTTTTAAAATCTTCCATCAACGCGAAAGGAATAGGTCTAGCAGGTCTATGAGAGACAAACTGGCTCCTGTAACCATCAAAATTTTTTTTTTACATTGTAGATGTGGACCCAAATTTCCCATTTACTACCCCATTCAACTATCCATGCTACCGAAGGGATGTAGTCTTTTTCTTCAACTCGTTCCGAAGATCTTTTGTCTTGCCAACTACTTAAGCAAACTGATGCTATGTGTCCGTTGTTTCAGGCTCGTGTCACATCAATGACGAAGGCATTTGACATTGTAATCTGCTACTTGATAAATTGTATATATCTGGTTTCCGTGGCTTCCGTTCTGGATGCCGTGGTTCAGTGGTAAGTGCGTCTGCTTTTGAGCGTGGAAACCCAGGTTCATATCGGAGTATTTTTCACGGCTCCACGACTGATAATCACCCTGATGAGCATAATCTGTCAAGAATAAGCTTCTTGGGCCGTTCGGAGTCGGCAATAAACTGTAGGTCCAACCCCCGCCATTTGCGAAAAATGTAAGGAGCACACACAAATGGTGAAGCTAGGCCCTCAACGGAGCTGTTGTGTCACCATTTTGTTTTTTTAATTTTTTACCTGGTTTCCGTGGCTTTATATTTATATGATTGGTTTCGTACTTACAGAGAGTTAACATAAATGGAATCTACCGTGAAAGAATTGAAAAATGGTGTTCCTCAGGGTTCTGTTCGTGGCCCACTTTTGTTTTTAGTTAATGAAAATTCTCTTTTCAAGTAAACCTTTCACGATATCTTACACTGCATTTGCAAATGATATAGCTTTCGTTTACGTAAGAAAAAAAACGCCATTCGATAGAGTGTTCTAAAACACTGAAGCATTTATTCGCATTTCATAAGCTAAACAAATGACTTTTTAAATTGCTGGTAATATTTCAAATGATAAAAATATATTCCATTTACCCGTACATATTTTTTGAGAACAAAACAACTTGAACGATAATGTCCAATGCTCTGAAAATTGTTTCATGATTGAGTCGGTTATTAACTATGAGCATCTCGGGGTCACCAGTGACTCCAAATTTAATTGGTAACCGTAAATGCTTCTAGAAGCGCGCAACTTGTATCTAGTTAAATCTTATTACTCTAGACATGCTAAGTCTATTAATTAACTCTAGGCTGCAATATCGTATAATAAGTTGGGCAGGCCCCATTTTGCTCGAAAACATTCAATCAGACGAATCTCTTTCAAAAATCGACTTCACCACAGTTGTCGGCAAACTTGACAAACCTGACTTGGTGTCCCCGGAAAAACAATGTTTTCAACTCCTGCTGAACTTTCTCCATTTTGCGGACAATGCCTCCACTATTTTGCGAGAGAAAGAATCGGAATAAATAACATGCCCGGGGAGAACAGCTTTATTTCTTGGAGAGGCAGACCCGTCTTCCATCAATATATCCCAATGGTGTTAAGGTTTTTAACATTTTAAGGCTTTTTCCAATGGTTTTAAGGTCTTCAAGCGGTTGCAAGCTACGAACTTGCATGTTCGAAAAGAAATAAGAGAAATGTTTACCCGAGAGGAGGAAAATGTAAAAAAAGGTAACTTGAGCTTTGCATTTCTATTTAAATTTTCAATTTTTTTCTTTTCAGACACACAGTATAGAAAACATTTTAATATTGTCCTTGTTCACATTTATAAGGCTGAACATTTTAATTTACCTTCTATAACTGAAGTTGTGATGTTTTTTAATTTTTTAAATTGATTTTTCGTTAAGTAATGATTTGAATTGAACTTAAAAATTCCCGCTTATTTTTCACTCCGAGCTTAGCTCTATTTTTCATATTTGTGCACGCACTTAAATCTATTTCAGTACAAGTCTTAAATTAGATGAAGCTCCAATGGAATAACGAGAGATAAAAACGACTGAGTCGCTTTGAATTTTTTTATTCGAATTCTGTCCAAGCCGAGTGAATTACTCATGTCCAAATGGCTCCTCGGCCGCTGTTTTAAAATAGAAGATTCCATTTTCTCGCACAATTTGTGTTGGATCGCCAATATCAATTGAGGTATCCATCGTTTTACATCCTGTCTTGCGTCTGATGTTTGTGTAGCTAGCACAGCGATGAACGGGACTAAACTTCAAACCTCTTATGGCATCTGCATAGTAGAGAACAGATCTTTTATGAGCGCAGGATCCACCCAAATCTATTCCGCAACCAGGTTGGTTACGTCCCCAATTAGCATAAAAGGAAGCGCTGCCTACTGGCTCTAGGGAGCCAAGAGTTCCACCGCATGTGTGAATCGTTTCCACGTAGTCAGCGTCAGTTGAATTAAGTCGGTCATTTGATTTTAAGTAGCTGAAGAGAGGTCCAGCTGGATCAAGGCCCACTATGTAAGGCAGTCGACCCGTTGTCATGAACTTACCACAGAATCCAGCTACATGGGCTCCCAGACTGTGTCCAATAAGCACCAAAGAGTCAAGGCTCATTCCCGCCGTTTCATTTAAGAAGTCAACAAACGCAGCCACGTCAGCTCCGATCTCTGACACTTTATAGCGTGAGTGAATGTAGTCCAGTGCGGCGTTTTCCCTCCAATCGACTGAAATTATGTTATACTGTCCAACATCGAGATACGCCGAATGTAATTGCAAATTTGGCGTCTTCTCTCCAGATTGTTTGTAGCCGTGAATCATGATTCTAAAAAGAAAAGAAATTGCAAATATAACGAACGACTGCGAATGCATTCCTTCAGGCATACTTGGTTGGATTATTTGTATCAAAATTTGACTGCGTTATACTTTCTAGATCACCCGTGAATAGTTCCTGGGGATCTGACTGGTTAGACCGAGTGTACAAAAAAAATCGCGTAGGAGGCGACGATCTTACTACTCTGCCAAGCTCGATAGAATCTAGCAAGCCTGGAAATTGTTTGGAAATCTTTTTCAATAAACTGTCTTTTAAAATTATAAAACGAATTTCACTCACCGACGGCTGCTGCCCAGACAAGGAAGTGACAGACTGCTCTCATGTTTCGAAACTTATTGTTATCAGGGTTGTGCTACCATTTCTTATATAGTACTTTGGGGGAGATCCGATAGGAATCAGCCGTATTTAAGCTCAATAAATAAAAATTGACCCTCAATTTAAGTTAATGGGAATTGATGTCTGATCAACAAATTGTTCAAAAATCTATTGTTTTTAATTTCAGTTTATCATCTTCAAATTAACTCGGTGAAGGTAGAGATGGATTTGCGTTGGTTCAGCAAAAATTTTATAACAGCGGAAGTTATGACATAATGACATACGGCTGCGCATCGGTGTTGAGATAAAAACATCATGCTTAACCCATTACTTCTCAAGCATCAAAAACATTGAAATTTTTTGATCGAATCTTTAAGTTAAGGTCTAAATATGTAAAGAAATTCTGATACAGATGCAGATACGTAGGCTGCTAGATATATTTCTAGCCTAGTAATGAAAATGCCAATATTTATCATCAAAAGTGGTTTTATTGTTTTTCAAAGTATTCTCCAGCATGATTTATAAACTTTTGCATGCGCTCAAAGCAATTGTCGAAACACTTTTTCCTCCCCGATTGAGACACCTTCAAAACATGGTTTTTGAACGCTTCAACAGCATGTTCTGGCGACGAAAATCTTTGACAACACATTTTTTTCTTGTTGCGAGGGAATAAAAAGAAGTCATTGGGTGCCAAGTCAGGGCTGTACGTTTTAGCCGGTCAAAAAGGCGCTGGTTTGAGCCGATGTGTGAGAGCTTGCATTGTCATGTTGAACAATGATTCGTCTTCTCTTGTTCGTTTTTCGAATTTCTCCGAAGACTTAAGGCAAACAAAATGTACCACTCAGAATTGAGCGAATTGACTGTCCTATGTTGCCACATGACCAGTTTTGCCGAAGAAACAGGCGACCATTTGCTTCGAAGTCCACGAACTTCCACTAACAACTTTTGTTGGATTTGGCTCGTTTTCGAAGACCCACACGGTCGTTTGTTGTTTTGTTTCGGGCTCAGACGCATAGATCCATGATTCGTCGGCTGTGACAATTTTATAAACGTCTTTTCAAGCACCGCGATCGTATTTTTTTAACATTTCTTCGCAACAATCGACACGAGCCTCTTTTTGAGCGATTTTCAAATTATGAGGTATCCAACGAGAACAAACCATTTTTACGGCCAGGTGTTCATGCAATATCGAATGTATGCCGGTGGGAGAAATGCCCAGGGATGCCTCTATCTCACGGTATATCACATGAAGATCTTGCAATGTCAGTTCACGTACGACATCAATGTTCTCTGGCACAACGGCCATTTTTGAACGATCTTCACGGAATTCGTCTTTGAGCGAGCGTCGGCCATGACTGAATTCATTTAACCAGTTTTTCACAGTACTATAGGATGGTGCTTCATCGCCATACAAAGATTTAAGTTCATCAATGCACTCTCACGTCGAAAGTTGTGAAAAATGATCGCACGAAAGTGTTCAATTCAATTCAATTCAATTCAATTATTTTCTTTATACTCACTTAAAATATCACATACAAAATTCATAGTGTAATTTCATTTGTGGGGTAAATACAGTATGATGAAAGGGAACAAAAAATAAATAAAATAAAGTATATGTAAAAAGAATATAAAGAGACTCAAAGAAATTCAAATTATTATACTTAAGATAAGCTAAACTAAATTTACAACTTGCAATTCAAATATAAAAAACTGATTAGGAGAAATATCTCTAGCTTAAAAATTCATTTCAAATATTCTATTACTTTTATTACATGTTAAATCACATAGCGAAGCAGATTTTCTAATTGTAGGTGATCGAAACCGAGAAGCCAAGTTTTAATTTTTTTTTTTTTTTAAGAAGGTGAACAGATTTCTTATGCGTCGAAATTCAATTGGAAGTGAATTGAAAAGTTTAGATGAGACAATGTTATAAAACTTTCTATAGCTTGTTGTGTTGAAGGATGGGATATTTACAACGGACGTGGAGTTACTTCGATGGTTCCTTGCATTAGAATGCAATCTTCTTCTGAAGATTCTAATGAAGAACACTTTTAAGACATTGAAGAAATAAAAACGTCGCAGTGGAAGAATAAATAGATCTAGTGTATATAGCATATCGATAAGTCTTACACATTTTTCTGATTACGGATTTTTGGATGATTGAGAGTGGTTGGACCCTGTTTAAATGAGCACCACCCCAGCAGCAGATACCATACTGTAGCTTTGATTGAAAGATGCCATAATAAACCGTCTTTTAAAGATTTATAGAGCAATATTTTTGCAACCTGTAAAAGCAACGAGTAGTATTGAGCAGATATTGTTTTAAGTTTAAAATATGTGCGGACCATTTCATTATTTCGGTCTATAGTAACACCGAGGTATTTAAACTCATTAACACATTCGATATTAAAACAGCTGTCACTGCAGATGGCGTTACTACTACGCGATGGGCACTGCATTGACTATTAATGAGTATACAATTTTTACAGTCAAATGAATGAAATTTTATATCCAAATCTGGATTTTCATCGCATACTAGGTTAAAAAAACATTACTTTAGTCTTATTACTTACAAAAAGTTCGTGTTCGGAAAACCAACATCTTAACAAATGAACATCATGATTTAACTCTGCAATAAGATTCAATTTACTATCAGAGCAGTAGGCAATCCCAAGGTCATCTGCAAAAGCTTTAATCCTACCAAAAAATGGAAGCTTAAACAGAGAGTTGATATATATGGGGAATAAAATGGGACCAAGAACGGAACCCTGGGGAACACCAATGTTATTTGTTGTTGGTCTACTAAAACTGCTACCAACCCTCACAGACTCAAACCATTTGTACATGAACCCTCTGAAGCCCACTTTTTGCAATGAATTCAAAAGAATTTTGTGACTGACCATGTCAAAGGCTTTCATTATATCAACAAATAGGCCAGCACAACAGTTTTTATTATCTAGACCTGCTTGCAGAATGCAACAAAAATCCAATAATGCGTCTTCAGTTGAAAGGCCAGTTCTGAAGCCAAATTGCAAAGTACTTAAAAAAAATAATTTTGTTTAAATATGAAAGCATTCTAACTTTTGTGACTTTTTCAAAAACTTTAGAAATTGATGACAACAATGAAATTGGCCTGTAGTTTGAAATGTCAGATTTATTTTGTTTTTTATGCAGAGGCATAACCAAGGCAAATTTCAGGTCATCTGGAAAAGTTCCAGATAAGATACTCGAATTGAAGAGAAAAGCCAAGACATCAACTAACGTGGGACCAATCCGTTTAAGCAATGAATTTGAAAAGCCATCAATTCCTTTCGAATTTGTGTTTTCAAGGGAGTTGATGGTTTTCAACAATTCAAGGCCCGTAATTGGTTCAAAGAAGAAGCTGTTTCTACAGTTTTCTTGAATAGCAGATTCACTCGGACACTTACAGGTATTATGGTTGCTGAAATTGGAATCCTGCCCAATGGAAGCAAAATGGCTGCTAAATTTATTGGCTACTACCTCTGGGTCTGAAATATTCGAAATTTCATCTTTTAAGGTGATTGGGTCTCTATTGGTTGCTCTTCTGCGATTCAGAATACTATTAATCACAATCCACTCTTTTTTGGGAATTCCCTTTGCTGAATTTATTCTCGAATAGTAATATCTATCTTTAGCGCTGCGAATTTCACTATTTACTTTTTTCGAGAAACGAATGAAGCGGTTTCTTAAATTGTTATTGGATGTATCCGACACTTTTTGTTCAACTTATGTTTCAACTTAATTTTTTTACTAAGGCACATGAAATCCAAGGCTTCAGATTTCTTTCACTTTTTTTTTTAACTACATTCTGATTAGATGCTATAAGATGATTCTTAGGAATCGTCAGAAATCTGTTATACGAAGCAGAACACTGTCCCAGTTTTCTAAGCATAGCTTACTGACCAGAAGGCGATAATTTATTTTGGTTAAGTTGATCTGAGCATTTTCACCTGGCTATCCATGATTAAATCTTTCCAAATATAGACCTGTCATGCAGTGATCAGATATATGTAAGTCAAAATTTATCCCTGCAACCATATCTAAAGGAATATTTTCAAATCTAGCAAAGACGTGATCAAGGCAGGTACATGCGATTGGTCTAGTAGGCTCGGCCACAAAAGAGTACAAACCATTATCTGCCATTAGAGCTTGATATCGATTAGAGCTAGAACTAGTATCTAAAGCCTCAATATTGAAGTCTCCTAAAAGAACTAGGTTTTTTGACTGCTCATTAAGTAATAAATTTGTAAGATCATCTAAAAATACATTGGCTGGCGTAGAATGAAATCTATAGACACAAATAAACGTAAACTTTTCATCAGAAACAATGCAATCCACTTTAATTATAACCGCGCTACTGCAAATAAAAACTTCAAAAACACACTCATACAAGTCTTTTATGAAAACTCCAACTCCGCCGGCAGAATATGTATCATTAGGCTTAGAATAGAATTTATAATTTGGAATAAAGTAATCATTGCACTCGTTGGAATAAATCCAAATCTCAGACACAAACAAAAAATCTGGCAAATGTTAAAAAGCTGCAAGGTTTCCAACTCAAACATCGAAATTCTTTCGCAAGCTTCGCACATTCACGAGTTAATTCCATTTTTTTGCCGAGATGAATTTTTCAAGTCTCTGTAAATAAAATAATTCACGATTAAATGACAACACGTTCTGAGTGATGTTGTGCTAAAAAATGTCAAACTTTCCAATGGAAATGTCAGATTGCACCTGGCTACAATTAGTGTTGCCTAGGCCAGAAATATATTCTTAGCAGCCTACGTAGGAAAAGGAGTTCAAAAGTTTTGTCTTAGTCTTAAAAAACCCTCATTGTAACTTGCATGCCTTCTCAGAAAGATCGCATAGGGAACCCAATGCATAGTTCCTTATGGAGACTTGCTTTTGTAACCTAACATTTGGAGAAACTTATTGAAGAGTTTAAAGTCGCATGCTTAGATCCAAATTCCATTTTTATAGCGCTACCCTTTGTTCTTTATCTCTGCCTGCCTGCGGGCATTTCCGGCGACCACAAAGTGACTTCTCAAGTTTATCGCCTTTAACCGCAGGACTACTTCTGCAGCAGTTAAATGCATAAATTTGGCGCCTCCTTTACCGTGATTAAAGTGCCGCAAATTCAACGGCTTACCACGAGGAAATTTCAATTAAGCCTCAACTTTAAAAAAATTTCTCCACCAAAATAAAAAGCAGTTGCCGCCGCCGTCGAAAGGCAAAAAAAAAACTGGGTTGGCCCATCACCCTTAGTGTTCGACGAATTACTGTGCCTCTCCATAACCATTGCAGCAGCAAACGAGCAAGATGCATAAAGCCGATCGGACCGACCGACCAAAGCTTCAGTCCATAATGACATTGGCAGTTTAAAGCCGTCCGCCGCTGTTCGTTCGCCCTTCGCCCAGTGATCAC
Source organism: Orthonevra nobilis (assembly GCA_963555765.1). NCBI lineage: Eukaryota > Metazoa > Arthropoda > Insecta > Diptera > Syrphidae > Orthonevra > Orthonevra nobilis. The sequence goes on from OY743224.1 coordinate 27,815,784, forward strand.
GTTGATGATCATGATCGGTAGTAGTATAGTGGCACACATAACTGACGGTGATGAGCATGATGAGATGCCACTTGGCGGTAGCGGCGGCGCATCCGCCACAACAGCTTCGACTTGCACTGTAACAACGCCCGTAAAACACATGTAGCTCTACACGTAAGCATTTTTATGTTTATTGCAGAGATTTGGTTATTGAATTGCGCGCTGGCTGACCACTGAACGGGCGTCCGTGTCCAGCCATCAGCCAGCATCGATAATGGCCTGCCTGAGAAGTAGAGAGGAGATAGCGCGTAGCAATGATAAAGTGTTGCACAAACTTGAATTGCTCTTGTTGGCTACTTCAAACGGGCACCGATCTTGCAATTTGCATTCAAGTGATCCTTTCAATCATTTTACATTTTCCTTTTGTGATCTTCGTTCTGTTTCTTTTGTTATTCTTCGTGTGGAGTGGAATTTGGCAATTCCAGGAATCGGACCAGCATTTATGAATGAATGCTAAAGCAGAGCCATCAGCCGTCAGCCATGTCTGTCATAACGATCATCGGTTCGGTCTACGTTCTATGGCGATCGGGACATTTGGCGATTTGGTGATCGGTGACCGTTGATCGAGATCATTGATCGCAGGTTGAATTGAATTGAATTAGATGTTGGAGGTTTGGAGGAGACGTACTACACCTGACTGTCCATCAAAGTATCGATGGACTGATCGCGAGCACGATCATATCAGAGGTTGGTATTTTTTTTTTTTTGATTTTTTTTTTTTCAAGCTAAGCACGTTTTGGAGTTGACTGGTACGATTGTAATTTATGGCATTCTGGCAGAGTTTGCTGGATTGACTAAGATAATGTCCGGCTCGCCAAACAGGATGTTTTAATGGCAAAACAAAAATTTATGTGAATCGTAAAATGTCTGGTAATTTGATCGTTGGAATTGTCGATTTTAAATGGTTTGTCAATTAGGGCGCTGATCGGTTGTATTTGATGAGCTGCAACAACATCAATAATTGCTTGTCGATAGGTGAATGAAATTGGGATACAATCCTGAATGCAAATCTATTTGATTGATTTTTTTTTCAACTCGAAATCGAAAATTATAAGAATTTTGTATCTTGAAGAGAAACACGGTTCGCGGATAAGTGTGAGGTGATGTTTGGCTTCAAGTTCTTACATGGAGGGATTTTGCGGTTTTTTAAAACAATGAATTTGCAAAACTTTAGACAATTATGCTATTCATCTAAAATAATGCATCTTAAATGATTTGTTAGCTTTTAGTCTCACGAAACCCCACCCAGAATGTTGGGTCTCTCACGTTCTCAGATCAACTCTTATAGCAGGAATATAAGAAGTTGAGCCTGGTGATACTGATCTGTTCTCGAGGGGTTTCAAAAGGAGGAGAAGTCTTACAAAATACATTCTAGCAAGTGAGTATAGACCCGACGGGTCTCTAATCTAAGGAAACCGTTGCTACCTTGGTTTTTCAACAGCCCTTCTACGAAGGACAAAAATACAGCTCTTCAAAACACTGATTTTGTCAGTCCTGTTTTATGGGATACTGGCTGATAAATAAAGCAGCTGACCAAGTGTTTGGATATTGGGTTAATTGAAAAAAATAGGAGGGCGAATGGAGAAGAAGACATAATCACAAACTTTACGAGCTGTGAAAAGATGTGAATATAGCCCAGAAGATAAAAATCCGTAGAATACATTGGTTCGGACAAGAGAGTCTTCGAATTTAAGCAACCAAATTCTAGAAGAACGGGCAGACCGAATTTTCGGTTCAAGTGGAAGCAGCGTGCTCAGGATGGTCACGTTTGGAAGGTATTTCTTATTCAGGCTCTGATCCTTCTATATTCGTAAGCTGGATAGGTAAGTTCTGTAGTCCGTGTAAGGAAGTTCTTGTTGATAGCCTTACCCTAACTTCTGGATGTTCTTAGGCATTGGCCTCAGAATCCTAATTATTTACTAAAGTAAATAAGTCTCGTCAAAAGATAAGTTTAATGTCGGTAATGGACGTGGATTGCAGCTTCACATTGATTGTGAATAAGTGTGGAACGGAGAACAAAGCTGCGATATTTCTCACTGGGAGCAAATTTAAAGGCTAACCGGAGTGAGGAGAAAAGAACAAAAATATAACAAAAATGTCCATGTCATTTTAACATTTTTTTAATGTGTAATTAACTGGAGACTGAGATCTGTTCTGACACACGGAATCAAGATTAAGGGAATTCATGCAATAAGGCGGTGGCTAATTTTTCAAATTTTGTTTTTTGTTTTTTTTTAATACCCAATATTTTGTGTCAAAATTTCAAGTCGATTGGAGCAAAATATACCAGATTTTTTAGTGACCCTCGGTGTCCCTCATAACTTCAAAACTACTGCACCGCTTCTTTTGAAATTTTTAATTATATTTTTGTACATAATCTTAGAGGTAATCCTGGAGAGTTTTTTTCAATTTTTTTATAATTTTATTTATATTTATTTATTTATTTATTAATTTTAATTATTAAGACGTTTTTTCCGCAAAAAACCAAGGTTTTCCCTTCGAAGTGTTCCAAAAAAGTGAAAAATCAAAATTTCGTCGAAAAACCCTTTTTCGCGAGACACATACGAATGAAAATTTAATAAAATATTCTTCAAATGTCATACTTTAATGAACTCTTGGCTTTAATTAAATGATTTTTGCCTTGTTTCTTACGAATTAACCTTGCTCCTTCCTAAACAAATAACGAGATGTCCACGGTGAATTTCATCTTTTATTTTGAGAACAATCTAGGAGCCGACTGCTTTTAATTCTAAGAATACGAGAATATTTCAAATAAATACATTTGATAATTTACTTGATAAAATTTAACACAAGTTGCCGAGGAAGTGGATAAATGTTATCTCAAACCCAATCATACCTGCTGCACGTCTTGCAGTAACTATTAAAAGCCTCATCCTCGCCAACGGGAATGGGAGCTCAGCTATCATTCGTCCCTATCATTAATGCTCACCTTATTTTATAAACAGCAGAATCGGTCGTAACCTCAGGCAAACTTCCCCCACAACATAGGGGCGGAAATTTATCCTGCATGAATACAAAGCTTTTATATATTTCCAATGCGAGTTTCAAGATCCATCTACACCCACTTTTTGTCCAAGAAATACCGACTGTGAAAACCAGGATCTTTTCGGCCAAATATGGATTCCTTTTTATTAAATTATTCGTACTCTTATTCTTAAATTAATAACTGAAAAACTTTCTCCAACCACTGTAAATCTAGTGAAAAATAAGAGGATAATAGCTGAGAGATCAAACATGTTTAAAATCGCCGCTTTGTGCTTTTGTTTCCGCTTTGCTCTATCATCTCGATCTCGATCTTACTCCTTACTTTTGAGGCAAAAAACGAATTTACTCCGACGCTCCAATTTTTCGAGATTTACTCCACTTTTTCCACACAGAAATTTTGTTTATCTGAACTACCAGATAACTCTGGATTGGATTTTTTGAAATGGAAATTGTTTTTATTTTCTTTTTCTTTTCTTTCTTTCATATTCCTGAACGTCTCTTTTATTGTTTTCTTCCTTCTAAGTTAATCTTTTTCGTGTTTCATTATTATTATATTTGCATGCATGTTATAGGGGGTTCCCAATCGCCAAGTTTGTTTATCAAGTATAGCATGATTGCTTTGAAATTCTTTGAAAAATGAATTGAAGTCGAATCGTCTAGTAAAGAACGAAATAAATGTTGAAATGTCGAACCGAGATTTTCAGGTTACCACCAAATTAATTTATTGATGATTGGGGCAATTTAAATAAAACAAGACTTAGTTCATTTTTGGTATTCGCTTAAAAAGACATCAATTATTATGGAAGAAGTTATGTTCAGAAAATTTTCTGAATTCATGCTTACTCTATGCGTTTAACCACACAGCTGCGCAACTGTTGAGCAAAAGTTTTCTAAAATAAATCTGTTGAAAAACGAATTCAGAAATCGATTTAGTGTTAAGACTGTCGAAGATTTAATGTTTTCACGATCACTTATAGAATCACCACTTGAATTAATAAAGTTCAAAAAACAATATAAATTTGATCAAGGGAAATAAATACCAAAGCAATTATGTTTTTTTATGAATTTAATTGATTTTGATTTAAGTCCTTATAGTACCTATTTGGAATTCGCTTATGCTTTATTTTTTTAACATTTTTTAGTGTTAAGTTTTTCAATAAACTCGTACATACCTGTATTTATTTATCTATGTACATAAAATGTAATTTTTAATTTATTATTCCACTTCGCTTATTATTTATGATTTCTTGCTTTCTTAAAATAAATCCTATTTATACTTATGTATATATATATTCAAATATTCAAATTAAAAAAAAAATATTAGACCTGTGATTTATTTTTCATTTTTATGTTCATATGTATGTTTTGATTTTACTAAAGAAGATATCAGGTTGACAACTAAGTAATTGCGGATTTCACTCAAAGATAGCTTAAGTTGAATTTTAAGGTTTGCTGACATAATCAAAATGTCAAACACATTTTGTTATTTGATAGTTGGTACTTCAACTGTCAATCAGTAAAAAATTGTTTTTGATCGATCGTGGAGTTTTTTTTTAGCGTCTGTTGAAAAATGGAAAATCAAAACGAACATTAGCGTCAAATTTTGCTTTTTTATTTCCGGAAAGGAAAAAACGGATCGCAAGCTCACAAAAAGTTATGTGCTGTTTATGGTGACGAAGCTTTAAAAGAATGGCAGTGTCAAAATTGGTTTGTCAAATTTCTTTCTGCTGATTTTTCACTCAAAGGTGAAAAACGCTCTGGTCGTCCAGTTGAAGTTGATGACGACCAAATCAAAGCAATAATTGATTCGAATCGTCGCAATGAGATTGCAGAGAAGCTTCATGTATCACATACTTGCATTGAAAATCGCTTAAAACAACTTTACTATGTACGAAAACTCGATTTATGAGTTCCTCATGAACTGAAAGAAAATCATTTAACACAACGCATTAACACCTGCGATTTGTTAAAGTTGATAATTACTTGAGTATTTATTTAAAAATACAAAGAAAATTAATATGTAAATATATATGTATGGTTACTATTTCACGTTTACTGAAGAAATTTACTTGAAAAGTAAAAATTTTCTTCTTTTTTCAAATCTACCCCGGAAATTTTGCATTTGCTCCACTTTTTTTTCAAGTTTGCTACTAAATTTCATGACTGAAGTTCGATCCCTGCTGCATGTGTTCAAACACATTTGTAGATTTGCTCTTTGCTCTGTGCTCTTACTCACTCTCTGCTCTACTCTCTGGGTAAGCTTAGCCATTTTTTCCACGGTGGGACTTGTATTGGGCGATTCTTGTGTGTTTTCTTTTCGAGTTGCAAATTAACTTTTAAACAAAAAAAACTTCTTAAAAGATTCCTGGTGACGCTCTCTGTTTCCCCATTCGTAAAATGAAGGCGTTCAACGTGTTTTGAGCCTGGAAACAGATTTTCTTATATTGCTCCATATTTTTAGCAAAAGTTACAACAACAAAAAAACCTTCAGTGAATATGCATGATCAATGTAATCCAGATGAAACAAATTTCACAAATTTTTGTTCATTTACAAATGTTAAAAGTGAAATATGAATTAATTCGCGAGACCATTCAAGCTTATCCATATTTTATTCTTCACAAATTCAAGCAAAAAACCGTAAAAGAAGAAAGAGGACAGGAAAAATCCTATCGATTTCACGACAAATAGTTTCATTCATTTAATTCGCAGTATTTGCTTCTTGTGGTTGTTTTTTTTTAAAAGATTGGCCAATCAGCCTGCTGTCATCTACATAAACCAAATATTGACTGAAACAAATTAGAAAAGTAGATTTAAGTCCAGACCTCCTCTAGGATTCGAATCACGGATCCATCAACTGGTCCAATTAAGATGCATGCGATTAACCAACTTCGAAACCCAGCGCAATGGTAAGGCTTCAGAAAGAGGTAATTTAACCTTAGACTGCCACTGGAACAACCGTAGTTTATAAAAGCTACGCCGCACAGGCTCACCAGTTATCACATTAATCTAAAAATTTACATTGTCCTTAGTCCTTTTTACAAAGAGGCAGAACACCCTCTAAAATGTCATTGAACCGTACAACAAAATCAAAACAAACATACTGCGTTGCTGTTAGAACCTAGATTTGCTGGCGAATTTGCAAAACAAATTCAAACGACCGTGCGTATCCATTTCACCCAACTAGACTCTACTCTAGTTCGAGAATCCCCTCAAGCAATACTTAACCCAAAATGTACTTGTATACGTGCCCCCATGGTCTACGTTCCACTGAACTCACCTCCATGCGCAAAATTATGCGCCGTTCTTGCGCTTGAGCCCTTTCCTTTTGTTTACCAACATTCAATTCGCTTTGCAATTTTAATTGCTCCAATAACAATATTCTCCTGTTTTTGTGTGCCACGTTAGCCTCTTCACGCAAACTGCGCATTTCGCATAAATAATAAATACAAAGCGGCGCGCGACGTCTGCTTTTCTGCATACCAAATCCACAAGTATCTAGCACTAGCTAGATCTATCTATCTAATAGAGTATCTTCTCGCACCGAAAATTCCTCGATTCCCAGAATAACCCCGACCATTAATCATCTGGCAATGATTTGCAAAAGCAACTTAAACAATCGGATTGTGTATCTCTAGAGGTTACAGATGAAATTTATTGATGGGATCAGTTTTTGAAAAATCAACAGCCAAGATGAGCTCGGAGGCGCCCTTTCAAGGTGATCCAGTGACAGACCACATGCAACTTGGATGCTTCTCCGGTCCATTGGGACCTTTATTACATTCGCGTCATAATTTATCGTTTTTGTGCCAAATTGACGCGCATATTAAACGTATTTTATGTTGTTTTTTGTTGTTGCAAATAGGCAAGCCTGATGCTTGAAGGTTACACGCATTCCTTTCGGAGTTTTATCCTAATGAGCCCAAATGACAACGACAGGTGACTGTGTGTGGGAAAAGATCCGCCGCCGCCGCCAATCGAAGATTCGTAAAGAGTGGGCATTAAGGAGTTTTTCTTTTTTTTTATTGTAACAAGCCTCGAGAGGAACGAAACAAAAGGGTTATGGGCAAGGAGCAATTTAATAATTGACAAAAAATAGTCGTGAATTTAGCCTCATTAGGTTAAACGGAGTTTTCAATCTAAATGAATTTGCCGCCGTCGAAAATTGATTGTGTAATCAGAGAAGGACATTAACCAAACGATTTGCATTCTATCCTTAATCATTTAAGTAAGGTTTGTCCATGATAGGTAAGCCTTGGACAATTCTAAAGAGCTGTTGAATTATTTATGATAAAGAATTTACTTGTTAAACTTAGGCTCAGATTTGAAAGTCTCTAAAAAGTCTCATCTTTATATTAATTAGCGCAGCTTCTGTAGGCATAATTTTGAATGGTTTGCAATTTACAGGGCTTAAATGGTCGTAAAGCCAATCGTGATTACTTTAAGGAGCATACATGTGGCAATTCATAAAGGGCCTAAGGACAATTGTTATTTTTAAGGTTCCACTCCTAAAAAAAACGAAACCATTATAAGATCACTTTGTTGTCCGATCTCACGATTGACTTGAGGTATAAGGTTGAAATACTTATAACGGCGGCCCCCTGAAGCTGTAAATCAAGCTTCTTAATCGACGCAGTGTTCGTTATGTTACCAATTTTGCAACAATAAGAAATTCGAAAAACTTTTTCTTTAATCAATTTTTAATGTTTTTGTTTTATAGTAAATTCAATATTATTTTATATAACTAATTGTTTTTGAAAATGATAGACCGTAAATGACCTCAAAATGGGGCTCATCAAACATCAGGAAGCTGTTGTCTTCTTCGGCCACTTCAATGAATTTGTTGTTGAAATTCCAGGCCAATAGGCAAATCCAGAGGGTTTAAATTCCTTGTGATTTGGACTTTGTACGGAAACAAGTTTTAGTCATCATAAATTATCCGTTTTAATGATCACCTGTTAAATCCAATTTGCGCCGATAGATTTCGAGTCGAAACGCTTGCATTAGCCTGAATTGCCGTTGTTGAGGTCGCGATTGTGTTTTGAACACGAAAAACATTTTTACCAGCATAATATTGGTCCATCTACTCAGGGGAGTGCTGCAAGACTCCCTGCATTCATTTTATTAAAATTCTAAAAATTTAGTAAAGTGTCAAATAAAAATTAACAAGCTGATTACTCACAAAGAAAAAATATTATGACGTTTTGATTTTGAAGTGCGTTACCAGTTCTTATTATACAGAACCTTCGTTGGGCGGGTAAATTTTTACAATTACATTTTATTTTACAAACAGATTTAAAATTGTAGGATTAAGTGAATTAAAATAATACAAGTATTTACACATTACTGTCTTCTTCTTTTGTATGCATCATTATCGTTATATTCCGAACGTTTGCGGTAGGCTGTGGCTCATTTGAAATCGGCTGAGTTCAAAATTGTAAAAATACCGGAGCTGTGCAGATATAGAAAAGCTTGTTCATTAATGTCAAATGACCGCCATTGTTTTGCAAACTTGCAGCCCATTTTTGATTGCTGCACGGCTGCGAATAATGCGAAATTAGCACCTGCAGAAATAAAATTATTAATTTCTGTTCGCTTATCTAAGGAAGAGAACTTCAGGAGTTGCAGGAGGAAGAAGTTGTTTCCTTGGGGCAAAGTTTTGAATGTGATGACGAAGGTTCGCCATAATTTCGCCAACGATAGATCGGAAATTTGAAAAACAAAATTACAAATAAAGTAAGAAGAAGAAAAATGTAAAGCGGCAGGGATGCTTCTTCCTGCGAGTGTTTCGAAGACTTTAAGGAAGTATTTGGCACTCACATTAGCATCCAACCACCAGATAAAATTGTGGCTTATGTTTTTCATAACAGCAAACAGCTGAGGAGACTCCAAAGCAAAAAAAAAAAAGCTGCGCAAAATGCGGCTTTCGAAATTTTAAAATAAAAACAAAAGAGGACAGAAGAACTCTAAATTGAAAAACAGAAGCTGGTTATAATGCTAGCATTATACGTTTCTTTTTATAACAATGGAAAAAGAAGTATGAAATTGTAATATCCCTTATTGGTTAATGCTAGTGAAATGATATTATTTCGTTATGTTTTTTTATATTTTATTGCATGTTTTTTCGTTTCTAAACACTTTCCTTAGTTAACTTAAAGGAAATCTTTTATTTAATTTACCTAAGGAACAATTATTGCCTTCTGAATTGTTAAATAGTGTCCCAGTTTGACGTTCATCTGAGGTCGACCAATCAATTTTGAGCTCGTTTTTTAAAAAGTTTATAAAAACAATCGTGCAGTCATAGTTTCACGTCGAAATTAATAATTCTTGCTTTGGCAGAACATATACTAAAATTGAAAAGATACAGAGAAGATTAGCTTGGCCCCACGTTGGGCGCCAGTTAATTAAATAAACAACACGAACCATATGGTTTGCTTTCCGTTTATCAATTGACTTGTTTATTCATTATATTCTTATTCTACCTTAAAGCTAACATAAATCGCTGACACGAGTCATCGAGAGAAACATGAAACGCTTCCGCTGCTTTGGTCGGAGCGTCGTACTTTTGGCCGTTGAACTGACCTGAATCATTTTTTTAATGCAAGCCAAAGCATTTCCGTTGGCTTGCGGCTTGCTATGTTTACTTACATATGTGCCTATTATGTTGTTCTTGAATTGCGAAATTGATTTGTGAATATATCATCAGGATACTCTGCAATTATTTTCAAAAAGTTCTTATTTTTTGAAGCCTTCTTTGCGCTCGGTGTTTAGTAACATTGTTCTTCTTTTTCTTTTCATGGCCATTATACTTTTCGTTAAGCGCACTCTGGTTTTGACCGAAATTAGGACAATTTAACAAATTAAACAGAATTTCTGAAGCATGTTTTCAGTTTTTCGCTAATCAAATTTCATGCATTTATGAATGCCTTCCTAAAAGTTGCGTTCATCCATGTATCCAAATTTTGCTGTGGTAAATTGATAGCAAAATTTTGACAATTATGAACTCAGCCATCATTTCCACTTAGATGCTCTCTAAAGGCTCTGGCTTTTCTTGATGTACTGAGGAACTGCCTTGTTGTCTGGAAGTCCTGGTGTTTTCATAAACGTCTATCTAAAGCCTGCGATCAAACGCAGATGAATTACCGAAGAAATGTTCATAAACGTCATAAATGTCATCAGCGTCTGGCAGATTGGGCATCCATAATTTTTTGACAAAACAAAATTTTGATTTTGAAGTTCGAAAAATGTAAGTTTTATTGGCAATTTTTTAAAACATCTTTTGTTAACAGTTAAATTTAACTCTTTTTAAGGGAAGGAGAAGTTGCGGATGGAATAAATTATCAAAATATTTTTATGGAGCAAGAACTCGGCTCTTCTTGCATTCTTAAAGGAAGATGCTAAAAAGGACGATATAAAGCATCATGAGCTCGTTGCTATTGAAAAGGTAAAAATAGAAATTGAGAATTGGCGAGTGGATCTTATTTAAGACTATCTTGAAGACTTGAATTCCCTCTTACTTTTTTTTAACAAAATAATGGATGTTATTGTTTTTGTTTCCATTAAGAAAATACAATTTTTAAATTAAACTTTGTTGTTTAACGTTGCGATTTTGTTTCCTTTTTCATTTGTTTCGGTTGTTGCTAAGTTAATGTTTCCGAGTTCTGGGTTTCAAGAGCAAAATCATCTGCTAGTCCTTCTCTATCTATTATAATATTGCTCAACACAGTGCAAGACAACACAATATATTTAAGGGGTTGGAGATTGGAGGAGTTTGGATGCCATTGTCGCAGAAAGAAACCAGAGGGCAGGTTATAAGGGGATAGGCTGAATCACCCAAAAGATGACCACGACCTACTAAACCCTCCCGATCCTCCTTTAGTTTTCTCCCAATTGAACTATTGGAAAGTTCGCGGAAACAAGATCCGTTGGCCAGCATACAAATTGCCAAAAATAAAGCCAAATTTTAATGTAAATTTTGGTCAACCAGTGTTCTTTGTTATCCATAAATTTTTCACTTGGTTTCGAAAAACTGTGGAAATGAAATTTTCAACTTTATTTTTATTCGGAAATTATTTTTTAAATTAAATTTTATTCGTCTTTTTTATAAAGCGTTTTTCAATAAGAGCGCTACAAAAGTTTTTTTAAATAAAACAAAAACGGGTTTGGATATCAATTAAATTCTTTATTTTTGTGAAAGTACGTTCGATGCCATTATGTATGGAACTCGATTTCGTTTGCATGGTTTTCAAGCATTAATCGGCCGATACTGCTGCAATTTCACGTTCGATATTTGTATGAAGTTCATCAATCGTCGCTGACTTGTTGGCATAGACCATAGACTTGACGTAGCCCCACAGGAAATAGTCTAACGGCGTCAAATCGCACGACCGAGGCGGCCAAGCGACTGGACCATTTCGTGAGATAAAACGTTCTCCAAACTTGGTTTCCAATCAATTGATTGTGACATTCGCTGTGCGGCTTACGGCTCCGTCCTGTTGGAACCACATGTCCTCCAAGTCCATGTCGTCCAATTGGGGCCAAAAATATTCGGTAATCATTGAACGGTAGCGATCCCCATTCACAGTAACGTGCTGGTCTTGATCATCACGGAAGAAGTACGGCCCAATGACGCCGCCGGCCCATAAACCACACCAAACCGTAGTTTTTTCGGCATGCAATGATGTGAATGCAGTACCTGTGGATTGCTGCCTGAACAATACCGCATATTTTGTTTATTGACGGAACCATTCAGCCAGAAATGAGCCACGTCGCTGAAGATGATTTTTTCGATGAAAATCCGAATCATTTTCAAGTTGTTGCTCAGCCCAATTCACGAACATACGAGGCTTCTGGTGGTCAAGCGGCTTCAGTTCTTGCGTCAATTTAATCTTGTAAGGATGTAGGCCAAGATCTTTTCGCAAAATTCACCACAACGACGTCACAGAGATGCCCAACGCTTGAGAACGACGTGTGAGAGACACATTTGGGCTTTCTGAAACTGAAGCCTCAGCGGCAGCAATATTCTCGACACTACGGGCACTTCTTTGTCTCACTGGCACGGGAACATTTTGTCGGTAGTAAATTTTAATAATTTTGACTCGTTGTTGGCTCGTATATCTTTCCATCATGAAATGGCAAACCTTACTAAAGAGAAATGTCAAAAGAGCTGCAAGAAATATGGCGTCGTTTGCTGTCCCTGTCGCTCTACTTTTGTAGCGTCCGTGTTGAAAGACTCGTTACAATAAGAATTCACAAATAAGATCGAGCATAACTTCTTTCGCTGTCATTTCTGATTTTTTGTTTGACGTTTATGGACATTCAATGACAACTTATTGGTCAAGTGCCTCGGTATAAGGTGCCCCAAAGTCTCTGAGTCGGAAGCCCACATACCACCTTGATCAAACAGTTCTCGGAATAATCACCGTGTGGCGCTCCCATCGTTCCGATTGGGGTTGTTTTTTTTTTTGTTAAGTTGGTACTTCTGTTGTTGATATTTCCTCTTAATCTTAGCGTCATAGCTTGACATTTGGAAAATTTTACGTAGGCAAGAGTACATCTTTCTCTGTGTGTCTTGGCAATTTTTTACAATTTTAGAAAAAGAAAACACTTTATTTGCGACGCTGAATCCGATCCGACATTCATCAAAAGCATCATTCCTGGAGACGAGACGTGCATTTATGAGTACGACTCGCAATCCAGACATCAGGAAAGTGGATGGCGTTTACCAAATGAACCGAGACTAAAAAAACCACGTCGTTTTCAGTCAGTAAAGTAGGCAATGCTCATGGTTTTCATGGATTGCAACGGTGTAGTGCATCATGAATTTTTACCAGAAGGCCTGACAGTAAACAAAGAGAATTATTTGGGCGTTATGAGACAAGAAAACTCGTGAATTTTGCACCATGATAACGCATCGTCGCACAGTGCAATCATTATTCGTAATTTTTTGACGAGAAACGCAACAAAAACCATCTAACAGCCAGCGTATTCGCCTGATTTGGCTCCCTGAGACTTCTTTCGTTCAATCGAGTAAAAAAAACCCTTACGGGGAACGCGTTTCAGCAGCCGGGAGAAAGTAATGGAAAAATCACTGGAAGCACTGATGGACTTGTATTTTTAATTTTCTAAATAAATTCGGGGAACTTTTTGATCAAAGCGGTATGTTGTCATTTTAGGGAGACTATACTTTCCGACCGATTTCATAGAATTCCTTTAACTTAGAGTCTTCATTGCTATCGGTAGGAGCGTTTGCACATATGAACACGACCTAAAAGAATTTGTCTTAAATTTTAGGTTCAAAATATGTCGGAAGCTTTATCTCTCATCACCTTAGATTCTTCAAACTCATCCATGCCATGCCAATGCGTTTCTTTGTCTGTTTATTTGGCAAGTATCTGAACAAAGCTAACATTGGGCTTCATTTATAGCATCTTCTGATAGCGTGATGTATATTGGGGCCACCAAGTATATTCGATCCGGAGCTACACCTAGAATCTTGTCTTTGTGGATAGAGATTTACCTACAATAGTTGACAAATCCTAATTCCCAATTTTCCCCAACTCTGTTCATCATAATGCTATAGATATTTGTGTTTCTTTTTATGACTACCTTAGATCTGTTAATTATTCTAGATATAAGCTCAATTATAAAAAGGCTAATTTCGAGGGCATTGCGAGTTATATGTCGAGTATTTCGTGGCGTACAAAACTTAATTCTTTGACATTTTTGCAATTCTATGATTTTTTCATTGATAACCTGAAGAGGGCAATTAATATGCATGTTCTTATAATTAAATTAAATAATAATTCCAAGCCAACGTGGTACAACAAAAGGCTCTGTAATCTAAGCAATAAAATAAACAAAGCCTATAAACGTTTTCACATTTCCGTTAACGATAATAATCTAAAGAATATGTACATTCGGTTAAAGCGTGAGTTTGACGTCCTTAATAAATTTCTGTATAAAAATTATATTTTCTCAATTGAGTCTAATTTAAAAAATAATAGTAAATCTTTTTGGTCCTTCATCAAGAGTAGAAAATCGTCCAATGGGATTCCAAGAAGTATGCAATATCGGGGTTCGACTTTTTCAGATATCTCGTCTATTTGTAACGTGTTTGCCGACTATTTTAATTCCAATTATTCAGAATTTAATGGTGATGATTCAAATTCAAATATAGCTGAATCATATTCTCATGATTGTAAGGTTCATATCGGTCATTTAGAATTAAACCTTTTTGAAGTCGAAGACGGTTTGAGGAATTTGAATAGCGACACTTGCCCTGGTCCTGATGCAGTTCCACAAATCGTACTTAAAAACTGTGTAGCAGCTCTTTCCGAGCCTCTCCTTTATATTTTTAATAGTTCTCTTCGGAGTGGCGAATTTCTGCCAGAGTGGAAGAAATCATTTGTAACACATTTCGCCGTTTCAACACGGCTTTGTCACAGGAAGATCCACCACCACTAACCTTGCAATCTTTTCAAATTTTGTTCTTAACAATCTCGAGAAAGGAAACCAAATTGATGTTGTTTATACTGACTTTGCATTCGATAGAGTAAGTCACTCTATGTTGTTGAAAAAACTAGCACTATATGGGTTTCATTCAAATATGTTAAAATGGTTGATGTCTTACCTTGTAGGTCGTATACAATTCGTTTCCATTGACCAAATTCTTTCAAGCCCAATAATGGAGACATCCGGTGTTCCCCAAGGCAGCCATCTTGGCCCCCTTCTATTAATTATTTTTATAAATGACATGCCTGATATTTTCTTAAACTCTGAACGACTATTATTGGCAGGCGATTTAAAATTCATTAGATGTATTACTTCTTTTGAAGATTGTTGTCTTCTACAAGAAAACCTTAAAAAACTTACCGAATGGTGTACTTTTAATAAATTATCGTTAAATGTCTCAAAATGTCAATGTTTTTCATTTTATCGCAATTTTTCACCAATTTACCGAATCAAAAGCAAATTCAATGCTTGGTTTCATTAAATGAAATTCAAAGGAATTCAGGGATCCATTTACCCTTAAATCGCTTTATAGTTCCTATGTTAGGTCTATCTTAGAATATTGCTGTGTAGTATGGAACCCTTTTTACAGCATTCGTTCTAATAGAATTGAAATGATCCAAAGAAAGTTTACAAAGTACTATATGCAATTCAGAGATTCAGAGATTGGGAACATTAATACTCCAACGTATTCTGCGAGATGTCAACTACTTGGAATTCAAACACTTGAAAAGAGACGTAAAATGTTTTCGGCTATGTTCATAAGTGATATTTTAACTTATTATATTAGATGCCCTTCTCTTTTGTCTTTGATTGATTTTTATGCTCCATCGCGACGTTGTTTATTTCGATAGAACGAACATTGGGTAAATTATGCGCTTAATGAACCAATTGTATTAAAGAAATTAATCTTATCTCGAATTATGTCAATTTCGATTTCCATTTAAGTAGATTTTCATTAAAAAATCAATTGTTGTTATACTTTTTAATTTAATTAATATTTTTATGTATAGTATTCTTGTATATACTTGTATACTTATCCTGTCTATGAATCTAGATGCTAATTTTCGGCAGCTTAATTGCAGATTTAAGAAATCTCTTAGTGATGTAAATAAACAAATAAACAAATAGCAAAATTCCAACGAAAGCTATTGCCAAACGGGATTGGTAAGCACTTGAGTAATGAAGCCCTATCTCGGACGCCCAAACTGACACTGAACAAGACTTTCATACTCCCAGTTGTTCACAGTGCGGCCCAATGGCTTCGCCCTTGTTAAGAGACGATTGAAAATGAGCTTGGGCGCTTTAAGTGACAAAATATTCGCGAATCTAAAAGGTCCAAATATAAAAAGTCAAGTAGCTAAGATATGTACAGCAACAGCAGATGGATTCCAACGCTCCAAAAAGACAATGCGCTAAGAGAAGACCATAACTTCAGTGGCGCACTAAAGTGAAAAGGGACCTCAGTCTTCGTCTAGTTCTTTTCAGCACTGTACAAAATAACAACAAATTTAAATCATTTTTTTCATTTTATTTTATTTTAATTTTTTTTTTTATATTTTCTTTTTTTGTATTGACTTTTAGGTAACTTTTGTTTTTTTTTTTCGACAATAACCATCGAGTTATATAATAAGTCTAATCGTAGCTTAGTCGCTCATTTAATAATAATAGTTAGAATTATAATAAGAAACAGAATGTAAGTAGAAAAAAAATTATAATAATAATAATAATAAACATATTTATATAATTTTACAATCCATTGTACGTAAAAAAAATAAAACAAAACTTTCTTCATGTTTCTTGTATTTTAAGTTAATGTAAAATTAAGATGTAAATAATAAGCGTATAAGTAATATTTTATTTTTTTACAGAAAACATTTTTTTCTTTTTTGTTTTCTTAAAATGTTTTATTTAGTTTTAAGAATATGTGGCTTCAACCTAAACCTAGAGAAACTTATTCCAAAAATAATGTTTATTTTTTTGTGCAATAGATTTTTTTTGATATTTTACATTGTTTTGTAATTTTTCAACTGTACAGGGTGTTTCGGTTTTTGTCAATTGTGTTTATTTCTTTTTTAAATATACAATCACTTGTAGAATTTCATTTTTATTTATTTATTTATTATTTTTTCGTTTTGGTTTCGACTAACGACTTTTTGTTTATGTTCTGACAAGTTGGGAGTTTTGTTTTTATTTTTGTTGTGTTGATTAGTTGAGTTTGATGTTTGATAAATATACAAACTTTAAGCTGCACCTGAGTGTGAGAAGAAAGGACATTCTTTGGTTTTTTTTTATTTATTTAATGGCAGAGGTGAGTATGCTTTGTAATATACTACCTCGTGCTGGGATTTTTCTTTTGAGGAATGACTATGTTTACTGTAGTTTGCAAGAAAAAAAATATAGTTTTTTTGTTTTTAAATACAAATTTGAGCTCAGTTTTGTATATTATTTAATATGTATATTTACTTTTTTTTTATTTAAATTAAAGCGAGGTCTTTTTCAGATCCTTAAGTCTCTTTTTATTAAAATTTTTTTTTATTTTAACACCCAAGTGCAACATTTCTTTTCTGACTAAATGACAAAGAGGAGGCTCCTCTTTATTGAAATCGATTTCATTCGTATTTCTTTGTTATTTTTGTAAAGCGTAAGGAAATGCCTTCCCCTTGGTATACAGGATTGCATTTTTATATTTTATTATTTTTTAATTCATAAATAACAATCTATTTTTTTTTTGTTTTTTTTTATTTCTAGGATTATTGATTTTAGATTTTAGTCCATTTGCGTTTTTTTGTTAAATAATCATGCAGTCATCGTTCATTAAGTTTCTGAATTGTTTGTTTGTTTTTTTTTTTTAAATTATTCTTTAATTAAAGATTAGCGAGGAATTCAAGTTCCATTGTTTGAATATTTATTTTTCTGCTTTTTGTTTTTTTTTTTTTTTTGTTAACATTGTTACATTTTACGACTTTTCGGTTTCCATTGATTAATTACATTTTTTCTTTTCTTTTTCTTTTTTTGTGTATTTAATTTCATGAATTGAGATTAAGAATTATTTATATGATATAAACATTTTATATAATTTATAATTCACATGCATTTTAAGATGCATAAATAAGGGGAAAAAAATATAGTATAATCAAAATTAATCACTAGTAACAAAATATACAAAAAAATATATATATTTATGATAGGCTTATAACATAAATGCATGCGATTACAAGATTAACTTAAAAAAAAATATATCTATGCCGATTAGCAATATTCATGCGCAACATTTTTTTTTTAACTTTAGATAACATTAATTTACAAATAACAAAACAAGGATTTAATTTGTTTCTTTTTATATTATTTAATTATTGTCAAAGTACAGCTGATTTTTCTTTTTTAATGTTGAGTTTTTTTTATTTTGGCAGTATGGTTTTCTATATAATTTTTTTTTTTTTCTGTAGGATCAAACAAATTCAAGAGTTATCGTCTAGAAAGGGAAGGAACAACAAATGTCTGATTTAGAACGTGTGAAACATTGGAAAATCAGAAGCTTTTGAGGATTCGTAAATTAGAAGCTGAAAATCTCGTCAATCTATTTTGTGATGAAGGTGTGTAAAAAAGAACTACACACAAATAGATAGTGATTTCTAAATCAGTTAAATAAAAAAGGCATAAATTTGCAATAGAAAAAATGTAATCTCTTCAAAATTTGCTTATGTTAAAAAAACATTTTTCAAAGTTTGGCCGACAGGAAGAAAAAAAAACAGCTGAATCATTTAATCGTGTGACTTTTCAGCAGGACTGGAAAATGCTTACATATTTTTTTTTACTATAATTATATTTTATTATAATAATATTTGTAGTTTTAAACAAAAAACAAGAGCGTGGAGAAAAAGGAGTCAAACTATCGAAATTAAATTAGAAGCATTTAAGATTTTTTTTAAAAAAATCAATACAGCTCTACAAGAAACATTGAACAGTTTTTTGAAAATAAAACTTCCTATTCTGCAATTTCCGCGTTTTTGAAAAATAAAATATCGAAAACTTAGTGTGTCTCTTAGATTTTAAAAATATTAAAAAAATCGACATTCCGTCTTGTCCATTTAATATAAAAATTCACATCATTTCATGATACGAAAATTTCTTTCGGAACACTAATTAGCCTGGAACCATATAAAAAGTATATAAGGTTTTAAACAAACTCAAGGCTAACAAATTCTTATCAAAAAAAGAAACAAGTTGCTAGTTTGATTTTTCTAAACATTTGGAATTTAACTACCAACGCGAAGGACCGAAACACTTCTCATCCGTTCCCTTGTTGGGCAAATGAATTGTTCGTCCTGTCTGTGAGAAATGAGAATTTAAATAAGGTGTCAAAAAAGTATGTGTTCCTTCCAATTTCCATATTTCTCAATTCAAAAACTTACGACAGCCCTTGACTATTATATTTTCGAGATGATGACCCATTTTTTTCAAAACATATATTTTTCGTCTTTTCTAATCGACTGTGACATTTTCCAAACTATAAAAAAGAGGTATGTTTTATCTAAAGTACAAAAAATAAAAACTGTATTTAAAAAATAATCTTAATAGTTATTGCGCATCTGAACAAGCGAATGAATTATATTTTGTTTTTTTGTTTTAATCATCCAAATATCCTCCTTTTTTATATATATAACAAAATTATTAATTATTATTATTTCTTGTGTTCAAATTAATGGACATTCGATCCTGTTGTTGTCGGTAATTCTTGTTTCTTATATTTATTTACATATTTAAATTGTTTTAATCGGTAGAAGTTATTTCAAAGAAAAAGTCGTATGTTTTTTGTGCATTTTTATATATAAAAAAAGAAAGAACCTTTTTTTGTTTTTTTTTTTTTTTTAAGGTACAAAAAGAAATACATTTGTATTTACTTTTACTATTCAGTAGTAAGCGTGTGAAATTTTCAGTCTATTTATTGTAAAATTTATTTTTGCATCCTTATTTTTATTCTTTTTTTTTTAAATAAAGAAAAACACTTTTTTTTTTAATCTAGTGGTTATCCTAACTTTATGTAGTTTTGAAAGAAAAAATTAAATGTCTAGACGTACATACTTACGCTCATCACAATTTTTTATTATTATTATACTTTTTTTTGCATTTTCGTGTATCAATATTTCGCATTTAACACAAAAAAAGCAAAAAATTTAAATGAATTATTGAACAAAAGAAAATATTAATATCCTATTTCTATTATTTTCTTTTGTTAATGTACAATATTTATCTATAGACAATTCAAAATGAAATAAGGGTACTTAAAACTCAAAAGACATTTCTGTATAAAAAAATAAAATAAAATTCACCCATTTTGTTTTATTTTTATATATAATCGACTTTAAACCACTCGTATGTTTTATTTTTTATTCTGAATGTGTTACTAATTCCTTTTTAGTAGATTTCTTAATTTCTTTATATGTTAAAACGCAATATATAATATATATATATATGTATATAAAGTAAATAATTGATTATAATATATAATATTCAAATAATTCTAAATTGTTTCCCAACAAAAAAAAATCATAGAAACATATACAATTTTTTTTTCGTTTTCTTTTTTTTCTGTTTGTTTTTTTAAATCTAAATAATTTTGAGCACCAACTAAACATTTGAAGAAAATATAGTGACCTTTGTAAACAAAAACAAATTAATTAAATTGTTCAATTTTTTTTTAAAAATTAATTAAGAAAATAAAAACAAAACTTAAATTTCATATTCATGTAGAAAAAAAAAAATATTTTCATTCAGAAAACTTAACAAGAAATTTTTCCTTTTTTTTGTTTCGTATATTCTAGAATCTTAGTTCCAAGTATTATCTCATTCGATTTTTTAGAGTAGTATATTACGAGGGAGGTTTGCATTTTTTATAAAATTTTTAATTTAAGTTTAGATTTTAATGAAGATGTTGCTTTAGGAGGTGTGTGAGACTTAGAATTTGATGTCGTGTACATCCTTTTGGGCGTTCGCTTGCATTTTACAGGTTTGCGTTAGATCGGGCAAAATGGAATTTGGATTATTATTATTATTACCATTCATTGTATGATGATGCTGTTGTTGGGCATCCATTGTGACTATGTAAGGCTGTAGGTTTCGACTGTGTTCCTCGAATATTTGCTCCATGCGAATCATGCATTCATGGAGGTAGTCCTGCAAAGAAAAAAGAAAACAAGAGTTCATTTCATTTATCTATAAAAGCATTATTTTTGTAAGACTTATGATGAATTAATTTTGTTTTTAATATTTTAATTTAAAAACTATTCTTTAAGTCGCTTGTTGGAGTTTGGGTGTTTCAAACATATCGTTGCACATGCGAACAATTATTGTACCATGAACAAATTTTGAGATGATAATCGTTAATCGAGCATGATAAACAATTCTTTTAATGGACAGAAAGAAAGATTTGGAGTTGGACAAGATGAGGCAACGGTCCATCGATTTATTGTACACTAAGTTTTGGTGATATTTATTTATTTATTGGCCGACATGAAGCAGCGATTTGACAGCATTGGGTTTTTGGTTTTTGGAGTTCAAAATAAACTGATACAATACAGAAAATCAAAAATTTGGTGAAGCCATCGAAATTTTACTGAAACTTTTAAACATAAAAGTCTTTTCTTTTTTGAAGTTTTTTAACTAAAATAATATTTAATAATTAGTCAAAAAACAAAGATTGCAAAGCATTGAAAAGTGTATCAGCTGTACCCAGTCAAAAATAGACGACTGGAATGAAACCTGAGCAGAAGTATTAACAGACAACAGAATCGAATGAGCTTCTTGGCTAGCTTTATTGCTTTGTTTCATGTGAAATAAAAATACAATTCAATCATTTTTCAAAGGATAATATTTTTTTCCCGATAAAAACCTAACCACTGTCGAACCATCAGTGGTAATGTGGAACTCAGAAAACAGTCATTTTAGAAAAATCTGAAGCTTTCCGTGCAGCCTAATCAACAAATTATGCCAATCAACGTATGTGTGAAAAATATTTTGAGATGTAGTGCGATTAGACCGTTGAGCACTGGCCCCTAACCATCAAAACTTTTAAACCATAATTACATATTTAATTCAAAAACAAACAAGAAAAGGGCGCTTTAATTTTGAATAAGGAGAAGTGAGCTGAAAAGGCTGTCGTATTTTTTAACCATCGTTGGGTTACTTTTTTCAGAATAAAATTGAACCGCTAGCCTCGTTTTCGAACCTCTGGGTAGATAGTAAGGGGTATGGCTTTCAAATATGATCCAGTCTCACCAGATACCATATTATAAATCCATAATTTCATGGCTTTTCATGCATGAGATCTGCCATTCAAAGGATTGTCAATGAACAGCGACAGGTGTTTCCGTTAAGATACTTTGAGTGGCTCGAAAGTGAGCAAAAAAGTGATTGCAGTATCACAATATAAGAATAATAGAACGCTCAATTAAAATCAAGATTGATTGTTACCTTCTTCTTTTTATTATTCTTATGTACGTGTGTATGTCGCTGAACTCCTCCTGAACGGCTGGACTGATTTTGATGAAATTTTGTGTGTATATCTGAATGGGTACTCGGATGGTTTAGATTCACACACAAACATATTTTTTTATAAATAAATTGATCAATAAACCTTCTGAGAAGTCAATTAGTGATCTTCTGAGAATAATTTATAATTATGTTTTTTCATTATAAATTTTAACGAGTGTCAAACATCATTTGGTAAATATTTTATCAAAATTTCAGACATGACGATGCGACAAAATCCACTGATTTATTTATACAGTGCGACCTCAATAAAAGCAACCCTCGATACGTGCAACTCCTCGATAAGAGCAACACATTAAGTTGTACTTTTTATGCAGATGTTTGTTAGACGATGTTTGCTTTTTGTATGACAGGCGTAGTTTTTCGTGCCTTTTATTCTGCAGTCGTTAGTGTCGTTAGTCGGATTACTGTGTACTATTAGTTATGGCTATTGTAAAAAGTGTTCCTAAGCTTTCTATAAAGCAAAAAAGTGAAATTCTAGATAAAATTAATAAGGGTGTAACTGCTTAATCGCTTTCTGAGAAATATAAAGTAAACAAGTCTACCATAAGTAGAATTAAGAGGAGACAAGGATCGCTAATAAAATTTATTTTAAATTCAGAATGTGGACCGGGAAAACGAGTAACTTTAAGAGCGTGTAAGTTTCCACGTATGAAGCAAGCCTTGTATAAATGGTTTTTGGAAAATCGACATCGAAACGTGCCAATTTCCATAGAAGTTTTAAAAGCACAGGCATGCAAACTGCATGACAGAATCAAGGAAAAACTAGGATCCTTTAATGCAAGCAATGGCTGGTTTTCAAATTTTAAAAAAAGGCATGGAATTCGCAACCTTAAAATTTGTGGAGAAAAGCTGTTAACCGAGACTCGTTGAACCGTTTTTGGTTAAGTTCAAAAATACAATTAAAGAGCTCGGTCTGTCAGCAAATCAAATTTACAACGCGGACGAGTCCGGCTTATTTTTTAAGCTTATGCCAAATAAAACCCTTGTAAGTTATAAAGAATCAACCACTCCAGGTCGGAAGACAAGCAAAGAGAGAATAACGTTTCTTGCTTGCACGAACGCATCTGAGATTTTATTTTCTTCATTTAGGTAAGACAGTTTCTTGGGTCTAGAAATCTTCAGAAGAGGGCTCTGTTACTGTTGGACAACGCAACTTGACGGCGAGCTGAAAAGTGATGATGGAATGATAGTCACCATGTGTTTACCAGTAAATTGCACCGCTATTCTCCAACCAATGGACCAAAATGTGATCAACTTGACTAAACTGAATTACAAAAAGAGTCTATTGGCACATTTGGTCGCTAGTCAAGGGTCAGATTTGGAGACTAAAATAAAATCATTTAATTTGAGACACGCCGTATATCTCTTGGCTAATGCATGCAACAAGGTGCAGTCTACGGCAATACAAAAGTGCTGGAACCTTTTGATGAACTTAAGCAACGATTATAATGAAGATGATTTGTTACCTTTGAGTGTCATTAGGGACCAAATCCTAAAACACCCCGAAATAATAACATCAATAAATGATTTGCTTCAAGAGCTATCCCCTTTTGACTGTTCCGAGGACATAAATGATTCGATTGCCGAAAATGAAACCAATCTAGAACCGACTTGGGAGACGAAGAAATTGAAAGTGATGACGAAAATGCAGTTAAAGAATCCCCACTGCCAAAAATCAAAGCAGGGGCTGCAATCCAAGCACTAAACATTTGCCTTCAATGGGCTCAAGAAAATTATGCTTCACTGAATAATATTATGGCTCTGCAAAACTTACGAGAGTCAGCAGTGGAAAAAAATTCAGGGACTAAAGACACATTCAAAAATTTTTAATATACAAGTAAATTGTTAATTTTTTTTATTTTTAATATGAATTAAAAAATTAGTTTTGGTCTGTTTACCAGTGCGAGACAAGTTTTTATTCTTTTTACCTTTTCTATATTAATATAATTTAATATTTATTTTTACATTTATCAACCTTTTCAATTATTTATTTTTTTTTATTTAATTATGTAAATATTTTTGTATCTGCCATATTTTTATATCATTTTCTATTATTGGATAATGTTATTCGTTCACAGATGTTAATTTTTTTTTTGGTTGTTTGTCGGTTTGTTGGCTTGCCACTGATTCTACCTTATTTCAAGCTTGATTTGGATCTTTACAAAAAAAGAGTCTTGGTATAAGAAGCTCGCGTTAAACTCAAGCAAACTCGCCATCGTTTCATAAAAATACCCAAAGAGAAGTACGCAGGTAGAAGCGTTGACTCGCGTCACAAAGTGAAACCATAAGAGTTTCATTATCTCAATGTGTAGATGGAAAACATCAAGCAATCCGTTCCCTTAGCAATTGCTTCCCAAGACACAACAAACGAAGAGACAATGAACCTATTAATCGCCTCAATTTTAACACTCAACACAAAACAATCAATTAAATTACCCACCCATTGATGCGACCATCTCTCAATTAACTACACAGATCAAATTCCAAGAATACATCCAATAGATGTACATAGTTCTTTCATACCACGCTTGATTCCGTGTTCAAAAACAAATAAAATTTTATTTTAATTGCATTTATAGTCACCGCGCGCACCGCCCCCTTTTTATCTTAAAAATGTTAATGCAAATTGTGGCTCCGGATACAATCATTGCGGTCAACAGACGAACTCTGAAAGATCAATAAAAAGATCATGGAAAAAAAAAATCCCCACATCATCCTTCAATGAGCACGTTTCGGACCGACCAAAAATCCGATCTTGTCGGCAAAGACCCCCAAAAGAAGGAAGCTATCTGCTCTTAAGTAAGCCGGAAAAAAAAGCAAAACAAACAAAAAAAAAAAAACCCAATGTTTGACCAGCGGATGCATTATCAGAAGACTTGAGACTTGAAAATACACACAACACGCCCCATTTGGCATGGACTGTGACTGGACTGGACTGGACAGACGCGAGTCCGGATGCTTGAGAGCAGAGCTGCAAAAAATTAACGAATTATCAAGTACCGCACACGATCAATTTGAGTACCAGGCGAGGAAAGCTCTGCTTAATGTTTCCATTAAAATCAGCAACTAATCCCATGGAACTAATTTTCGAATGTTGCTTGTTTTTCTTGTACTCACAGTTCCAAAGTAACTTTTATTTTTGGACTTTTATCTTAATTACTGGTTGGGTGGGTGTTCTGGCGAGGCAAATTGAATCAATAGATTTCTATTTTGGCTCTTGAAGTTGAAAGCGAAAGGATATTTGGCTGGAAGTCAATGTTCCGTGAGATATGAATCTGACTAGAAACACAAAGAATGATTGTGAAATGAAATGTGAGGTTAGACCCGGATCCGTGTGACGTTCACCAGCTGTTTGTAGAAATCATAGAACTCATTAAACAGACTCGACCTCTTATTTGTTGGCATCGAGGCAATTTACAAGTTCGAAAACTAAAAATAATCCGATGGGGCTTAATCTGGCGGATGAGGTGCTAGAGGATCAGGTCATAGATCACCGGTGAGAATCCTAGTTTGATCTTGTTTTTGAATCGAGTTCAGTCGCGGATTATCGTGGGTGGACTTAATCAAAATGATGTCACAAAACTGACGCCTATAATCTTCGCAATATATAACTGCGAAAAAAATACTGCGAATTAAATGAATGTAAATAATTCGATATGCAAATCTCTGTCAGTATTTGGACTCACAAAACTGCAAAGTCTTTTGATCCTTCTCCTAAATCTTCTGCTCGATCTGTGTAAATGCATTATGAGCAAATGGGCTGAAAAGTTTCGGGATTTTTTAATAGGTGGCGCCACTAAAAAATCGTCGCATCGAATCGTTTTGAGTGGCCGCGGGAATCTCAAAAGAAAGCGTGGCATACATTTTACACGAAGTCTTGGAGAAATAAGATGGCTACCGTGTTTGTTGACATTCGACCAAAAACAGCAATGTGTTAATAATAAATAAAAAAGGCCGGTTTAGCGATTGGGCAGCGTTATCGGGCGGAATTTTTCCATGTTTTGTGATGTGGGATAAAACGTGGGTCCATTACTATACGCCTGAGCCCAATTGGCAGTCTGTAGATTGAATGGTAAAAGCCAGAACAACCAACAAAAGCGTCCAAAAGTGCTAAGGTCAGCGGGGTAGCTTTTGGAAAGTTTTTGGTCAGGCCAAGTTTGTATTATGCAGCATTATTGGGAAAACTGAATGACGAAATGAAGAAAAGGCGGCATCATATGGCTAAGAAAAATGTGTTGTTATATCATGAAATTGCACCGGCACACACGTCTTTGCAAGCAATGACCTATTACGATTCGAATTGTTTGATTAACCATCGTTTTCTCCAGACTTGGCTTTCAGCGACTTATATCAACCTCAAGTGGTGGCTCCTTGGAAAGATATTCACATCGAATTAGGTAGTCAGCATGGAAAGCGAGGCGTAAGGCGTATTTCGAAGGCTTGAAAGTTTTGTACGACAAAAAAGACATTGAAATGTTGGGAGCTCGGTGCACCAAGTGTATTGCTTTCGAAAACAGCTCTGTTGAGAAATAAATATAGCTTGGCCTAAAAAGCGCTTGTTTTTATAAAAAAAAATCATTGCACTTTTGAGTCCACACTTTTTGAGAGCATATACATAAGTTGGTCACACTCGCACTAGAATTAATGATGAATCTAAAATCTCTTGATCTCTTCTGAAACAATAGTGTGCAAAGCAGAGTTTAGTCTCAAAGTTGTTTAATTCTGTAAATCATGGCAATGGCTCTTGAATTAATATTGATATATTCCAAGCTTATCGCTAAGCCAAGGACTGGGAAAGTTGCTGAACTCGCTAAACAGTCAAATAACAAATCGCAAGGGCATGCAGATCAAACTCCTTTGCATGCGGAAAAACTTGCGATGCCTCAGCACGAATTTTGTAGAAATGAAGAAGGGTTAGAATCACACCATCTGTAGGACTTATCAATCGATTTATTTTCTAAAACGCGGGCTCCTGTAATCGGAGCAGAGTAGGCGCAACCAGGAAAATAAGTCCAATCAACTTGAAACAGCGCACCCGGGATCATATGAAATGGAAGGCAGCTTTAATTCTGCCTCAGATCCTTCAAAAGCCGATGATCGGATAAGTAAGCAGGTATGCCTGCCACTCTTTTTAATGCGGAATTCCCCATTTTCACATGGAATAAACGCATGCAACTAATTCATTAAGTGAATTGAGAATAATTCTTTCGTTTCAAGCGCCTTTCAATCTGCTAAGTGGAATGAAATTTTTGGCTTTTGGAATGACTTACTTATTTGTGTACATTTTAGTAAAAAAAAAACACTTGATTGATTGAGATTGATTTTAAAAATATATTCAACCCTGCCTGCAAAACGATGGCCGATCAAGGTTTCCCTTATTTTAAGGTACAAGTTTCTTGTGTCCAACCTTACTGCCACAAATTGGGGCACTTCTGTTTTTCGGGTTACAGCCGAACTTGGATAAGCTAGAGTTAAATGCGCTAGCACGTGTTTCTAGCTAAGATACAAGAGTGTCCTTTAATAATACGATGTAATAAAATTGTATGTTTTGTGAAGGTTTTATTCATTTGTATAAATATAATCCGAAAAAATTTTACACCAATATTCTTGAAGGAATCCGTTTATGTTCTTTGCGCTTATGTTTTTTTTTTCACAAATTTTATTAACCAATAACCATTGGGTATTCAAAAAACTTGTAAAGCGTCTCAAGTGCATTTAAATTTAAAGCTTTTTGCTTCTTTGAAATATTATCGAATTCTGTGACATTTTTCGTTTAAATATGTTAAGTACATAGCTAACTTTTCTTCACATATCATACTTATTAACTGTTATAAGTAATACAAAAACAATGAATATTTAGTGTTCCGGAATGTTAGTTCTACAAAATTTGAGAATGCATCATGAATGAGTCCAATGTTTGTCAGCTTATATAGAAAGAGGCAGTTATAGAGTGAACGACTTTCTCTTTAAGAGGTTTCCGTTTTCACTTAAAGAGGTTTTAGATGTTTAAAATGATGGGAACTGATAATTACTCTCACGTATAGAGTTTTCTTCCTTACCCAGTTCTCACTCAATCAAGATTGCACAGCAAACTTGCAGGCTATTGTACGCCTTAAAGAACATTTGATCTTTTAGCATAATCTACAGTCAGCTTAACTTTCATATTCGACTACATTCGTCCACCTTTTTTTGATTTGTTATGGTTTCCTTCTCTTCTTTCAATTGCCGCTGTTTCTTTTTCGAAATAAAAGAATTTTGGAGTTCATTTTCTTGCCAAAAGGTTCATACTCAAAGCTTTCAAAAATATGTTAAGGCATGAACGAGTTCCGAGGGCTACATTTCTGTCCTTTCCGAATGTGATTCGACAATTATTCATACTGAAAAAATCGTTTTTAACACTCCTCATTCATCCTAAATTTCCTATTTCAAATTCAAATTATAACGAACATTTTTTGCTAACATTTTCAAAATAGCATCATCTTGTAAAAATAAACGAAGCCTTTAAAACAAGTAAAGAAGTTTCTAAATTCATGGAAGGATTTATCTACAAAAAGAAAAGAAAAATTTGAATAAAAGCATAGTAAATTAAAATTGGTTGGGTCTGTATAATTATTATTAAGATTCATGTTAGGAAAGGATTTCAGAAAAATTATGCTGTGAAGTGAAACTCTAGGATTAAGATTTAAAGTCGTGGCGAAGTAATACAGAACAAAAAAATCGTAGTAAAAAATAAAATGAGGACGACAACATACATAAAAGATCCCTCATTTTGTTGGTCTTGTTTGCTCTGTTTATTAACAACTTTCCAAAATAGCATTGCATTTGGTTTAATGTATTCGTTTGTACATGAGTTTTTAAGGTGTAAAATTTGTTTGTCGACCTAAATAAGATAACACAAGAAAGAAAAGTTAATTTGGGGAAAAACTTGATAAATAATAAAACAAAAGTTTAGACTTTGTTCAGAATTTAAAAAAAAGGTAAAATTTTTACTTTAGAGCTCGAAATGGACAAAAATAAAGGCCACATACCACAGATGCCTGAGGCCATTACTTAGATGAAAAATATCGAAAAGTTCACACAATGAAGAAAACGGGATTATGCTGAATTGCTGAAAAACAATCGCCTTTAATACAAAAAAAAAAAAAAAAAACATCAAACTACGGAAAAGGTAGCCAAACACAAAAGATCGCGTAAGACTTATGAGGCTGAGGCTGATATAAACATCGTTCGAGTTGCCAAAAAAGATCCTTTTTGACCCTTATGCCCGCTCAGCACGCTCCATACGGGAACGATTGAATGAAAGCCAAGTTTTTGGAAGAATGAAAGAACAGGAAAACCATTGCGTTCCCTTAAAAATCCAAAAGCCACGAAAGCCTTTGCGAAAAAATACAAGAATTGGACGATTCCTGAGCGGAGCAAAATATTATGGAGCGATGAATCAACAATTAATTGAGTGGAATCAGATGTTGAAAGATAGTCTGGGGACCAAAAAATTAAGTCGCAGGTTATTCTGAATTTTGGAGCAGAATGAAAAATTAAACTCGGAGCATTACACACAAATACTAGAAAATGTCAACTTATAATGTAGAAGAACTCCTCGTTACTTGGAGATTCATACGCGATAACGACTCAAAGCACAAAGGCAAGGGTAACGAAACAATGGTTTCGTTATTGAGGATTTGATTGCGAGTAAGTAAACAATTACTTAAATTAGTAAACATTTTCAAAACGATCCTTATTTGGTCGCCAAAAAATTCAAAAGATGTAAAGGGTGATTTGTTAGCTATTATCTTTTTGGTAACACTGGTTTAAACAGCTGACGCACGTTTCGTGTTTTGTTTCACTGTCAAACATCTTCAGTTCTTCATCTTGCAAATTATTGAATTTCATTATCAAAATACGTGCTCCGTTAAGAAAGTTCATCGCGCGCTTCTTCCATTTTATGGTCAGTTTATCGACCCACTGAAGCGGCTATTCGGGCTATTGTGACTAAATTTCGCACCAAATTTACATTGTTGGACATTAAACCACCAACACGCTTATGTAGAGTGCGAACTGAAGAAAATATCGCAGCTGTATCGGCCAGTGTTAATGATGACCATCAATTATCGATTCGTCGCCGTTCGCAGCAATTGGGCCTCTGTAACTCAACAACGTGGAAAATTTTGCGGTAGGATTTAGGTATGATGCCTTTCAAAATACAGCTGGTGCAAGAATTGTAGCCGAACGACCTACCGCAACGTAAAATTTTTGGTGAATGGGCTCTTGGAAAGTTGGCCGAAGATCCACTTTTTTACCGAAAAATTGTGTTCAGCGGCGAAGCTCATTTTTGGCTCAATAGGTATGTAAATAAGCAGAATTGTCGATTTTGGAGTGAATATCAGCCAGAAGCATTGCAGGAGCTACCAATGCATCCAGAAAAAGTCACAGTTTGGTGCGGTTTATGGGCTGGTGGCATCATTGGACCGTACTTCTTCAAAGATGATGCGAATCGTAACGTAACTGTGAATGGTGAGCGCTACCGTGAGATGATATCCAACTTTTTTTTTGCCCAAAATGCAAGAGCTTGACTTGCATGACATGTGGTTTCAACAAGACGGTGCCACATGCCACACAGCACGCACAACAATGGACTTATTGAGAGGCGAGTTCAGTGAACATTTTATTTTACGTTCGGGTCCGGTCAATTGGCCGCCTAGATCGTGCGATTTAACGCCTTAGGACTATTTTTTTGCGGGGCTCTGTTAAGGCTTATGTCTCTGCAAACAAGCCCGCTTCAATTGACGCATTGGAAGACAACGTTGAAGCATTTATTCGTGAGATGTTGGAAAGAGTATGCCAAAATTGGACTTAGCGGATGGACCATTTGAGGCGCAGTCAAGGTCAACATTTTCAGGAAATAATCTTCAAACATTAAATTATATGGACCGTACTATCGATTCAAATAAAGATTTCATGCATTCTTCTGAATTTTATGTTTTTTGAAAAACTTTCCTACAGCTTTTGAAAATTCACCCTTTAATTGAATTTGAATAATTTCTTCTGTATAAAACATCTCTTATTTGTTGGTGGTTAAATTAACAAAATATCTTTCAACTTTTTACCAAAAACAAATCCAACAATAGTTCACCTTGTATGTCCTGAGGAGGCCTTATCATTTCCTTCTTCAAAATTGACTGCTTCCTAGAACAGGTACGACAGATCTTCATCTCGATTGATGAAAATCACTTATTCCTACGACTAGCATAAGTTTTGTTGTTTTGATGAGTGAAGGCATCACGTGTGCACGAATTTCCAAAATAAACCTTCTGAGATATACAAGGACTAGAATCTCTCAAAAACATGTGGAGAGATTCATAAACTTTAATATTAATAAGCTGAAAATGAAGGTGTCCAGCCTCAAATATTAGAAGTAAATGGATATATTGTGAGTCGTTCGAACAGATGAACTTCCTATCAGAATATTCCTACAAAACACTTGTTGCAGATTAAATCCAGTAAGTAGCGTTTCATCCCGAAAACATTTCCGACAGATCCCAACAAAGCAATCTGCTGTACATCCTGTAATCCGGTTCAAAAGTTCTCCCCTATTCCTTGCAAAAAGAAAGACCTCATATTTCTCATAAATCTTATTCATTTCATCTTCCATATGACACACAGTTTCCTGTAAGCTGGTCCCATTCAGCGCCAATTAGAGCGACTGGCTTTCTTTTATTCCGTCGTAACTCTCTCCCCATGTCTCAGTTTCGTACGTTTTATTGTTGACCCAAAGAAAGAGTCAACATCGTCTACTCTACATCCCCTGCTCCCAAATGAACTCTAAGGGCATAGCACAAATTTCTCCCAAAGTGAAACCACCAGCCACGTACGATCAGACACCGAACAACGATCATAAAAACGATGCTCTGATGACGATGATCCATTGCCAGCCACATGCGTAGCCAAACTATACACACACTCGTTGATCTTTGTTAAACTTTCAAATTAAACAAAAAAAAAATTATACAATAATAATAATAATAAACATACATTGGCGTCTTGCATTTTTTTTTACGACCTTTTTGCAATGATGCCGCCAGCCGCCTCGACAATTCAACCACTCGAGAAGCCCCTTGAAATTTAAGAATGAACATGATATCATCACCCCATCCTGTCCCGTCCAACAGCGAAGGGATACACACGATTGCGTGTCAAAAAATAAAAAATACTATAAAAAAAAAAACTAATTTTAATATTTTGACAGAAATTTATTTATGTTGCGTTTCCATCAAGTCGGCTACCATCGAGTGGTGATCCACCAGAAACCAGCAGCACATTCTTTATTGGCGAAGAAATTATCTTAATTGAGGGATTACGGGCCAGTGACAGTGGCAGGGTCCAACGCACAGCAAGTCGAAAGGCTTTTTTTTTTATTGACTGAAGAAGGCGGAAATTGAATGAGTCAGAGCGCCTTAAAGTGGGGGTGCACAGTTTAAGTTAAATTGCTTCTTGCGGGTCGGGTCGGTTTGTTTACCCTTTTTTGTAATTAATGTAAATTGCTTGAGGCGAATATTTTGACGTGACCTTGACAGAACAGAAAAACCATGACAAATCCAACAAGTTCAAAGACAGAGGGGCCTTGTCTTTGGCAGCACATGAATTGGAAGAAGGATGGAGGTCCAATTGTGCTAGAGCAAAGAGGAAAGTTTTTAATCGAAGACAAACTCATCCAACAAGTATCTGCTGAATGTTCAATTCAATCTTTATTTGAGACTCCGATAAAAAAGATGATCTGTTAAATCGTTATCAATTATGTCTTTCCACTAAGCATAGAACCTCGATATGAATTAAATTCTTCCGCGATCAATAGTCCCAAAATGAAGAGATCTTTTGGTTTTTTGCCTATAATATGGGTGACGATCGCCAATCTATCACTAGTCACAATTAAAAATATCACTTGTTGTCGTTACTTTTAATTTAAGTGCTTGTGATCATTAAATACAATCACTAACTGCAAATCAGGAAAGACGCTTACTATCGGTAGAAAGATCACCGATATTCACGATCACTAATTGCTTCCCACATATTCAGCAATTAAAAAGATCCTGAGTGCTGCAATCAATTACCACGAGTCCCAAAATCTCGGATTTTACGTGACAAGATCAAGGGATGTACGACAGGTCCAACACCAATAAAGATCGTATGCATCAAGCCAAATGGTAAAAATTTACACTGACTTAGAGTTGCAAGATCATTCACTGGCAATCGAGATCTTTTGTTACTTGTCAAAGGTTCGTTAGCTACTGTAACCTGTAAACCATAAGATCACTGGCCATTGCCTACAAGATCAGAGGATCAATTACAACAAGTCAAAAAATGTCTGATCTTTTCACAGGATCGACTGATATCGTATGACACATAATACTCACAGGATCAGCTCTTACGATCAGTAACTTCAAATCACAAGATCAGCTGAAAGCAAATCATATAAAGAAAAGTTGAATCCCGAAAAAAAAGGTCACTGAATTCAAGTCACAAGATCACTGAATTCAAGTCACAAGATCACTTATTTCAAATCTTTGGAAGATCAACGACTATTTATCATTATATCGCTGAGTGTTAGCTACAGGATCAATGCCTTCGAGTAGGATCACTGATCCGTAATAAAAGATCACTTAACAACTGATCACTGAGTAATTGAACACTGATTTGAAAAGAGTGGAATTTACTGAAAAGATCACTATAAACTAGTAAAAAATATAATAACGATCGCTTGATCGATTGAGTCTTTACATCGTAACGCTGACTTTATTTCACAAGATTGCTGCAATTGATCGCAGATTTAAAAACTCGGCCAATATTCTAAAATTTTAAACATAAAATCACTCAATGCTGCCAAATATTGTCATTCATTGCCAGAAAATTAAGGATCACCTACGATCATAAAATTCTATCTATAACACTCACCTGTTCGACGCTGGTAAGATCGGTCAATCGATTCAATAGAAAACGCAGGTTCTTCCCAGTTCTCAAATGCCAATTGAGACCGCTCAATGCAGCTGCAATACTCGAAGCCGCAATAGTGCTGGCCGAGTACATTGAAAAGTAATGCTCTGAAACGATACAAAAACAAGATTCAAAAATAAATCAAACAAATTCTAGAAAATGCTGAAAAAGGACAAAAAAAAAAGACAAACAAAAAACCGATCTGCAAAAGACTAACTCTGCTGGAGGATCACTTGAGGATCATATTCTATTCCTTTCAATTTTCGTACAACAAAAGATTTAGGTAGGAAAAAAAAGTACCTAAAGAAGACCCTGCAATTGTCTATTTTGGCACACAAAAACAGGAAACAGATGGATTCAATTGAAACCTCGAAAACCCGCATATCCTTTCCAAAAAAAAAACATATTTTTTCCGAAAAACTGGCTCACTGGTTTCGTCAGAGATTTATGTGGGTGAAAGTCCCACACACGACTTTCACTCAACTGGATAATTTTTTTTTTGAAAAGGAGATGCGATATCCCATCACGTTGTTGCATATCCTTTCTTTCCACTTAAATAGATACAATTGTGTGAATTATTTGCTGTGCAGACTTTTATTGGATTCGTCTATTTCCCAGCCGACTACCATCTGTGTCCGGATCAGTGATCACTGATCGCTGACAAGAACGGAAGGAGGCGTACTTCAATGCCGAAGGCAATGGTTGTTGTTGTGCGTGAAAAGTGTTAATCACAAACGCATTGTATCCCTTATGCGTCGACTAAGGACTCGAGGAGGTCTTAATTAGTGCCAAAGAAGAACATCGGTTCGACAGACGATGATAATAGAGTATCACATTGCGGATCTTCATTAAATTGTGCACTGCGGCGATAAAGATCGGTGTGTGCGATCGCATTTTAACACATTTCTCAATTGGAATGGGGTTATTTATGGGTGCAATTTGTAGGGGTTGACGGAGAGTGTCTGTTGTCGCAGATGGTTTATTTGGTCTTTAAAATCCCATAAAATTGGAACACGCTCTTACCGAGGGGAGAGTACATACGGTAAGTCGGGAGAAAAACATGTTTATTAGTGAGACAATGACAGAGCTTGTGTCTGAAGTCATATAAAATATAACCGTCGTTATTTGTCGCAAACTTATTCACAGAGTAGTACCTACAGCACTGTATTTTAGTTCGAATAGCATATTTGTCCAGTGCCACGTATCATGTCGCTCGAAATTCATAGAACACTCTAGGGATTCAGAAGAGCTTCAGTTGCTTGAATTTCAATGCACTCCAACGGCTAACGACGGTTATCAAACACCCGATACGATGCAGCAAGCACAAATCAACGAAAGTATCTAGCTGCATAGAAAACCGAGTCGTGTGAACGGTGCGATGGTCAGCGCTATGTGCGATACTAGACGTGCATAGTAACGGCTAAATAGGTCAAAGCTTTGGAAGAGCGCAATATAAAAAAAATCAGAAAATTAGACTTGATGCTTTTGGTTTGAGGTCAATCAACTCAGAAGGGAACAATTTTGTGCGGTTTTGCGAATAACCCTTTGCAATAGGAGATTGAACAGAGCATCCTTGTTCGGTCCAGTCAATGGAACAAGCCTTAAGTCATACAAAAAGACAAGCATTGGGCGAAAGAGAACCTCATCAATATCAGTACAGTAGGTCTCCATTTATTAGCACTAAACAAACAAAAGAGTACACATTTTTGAATGATCCTAAACTTGTTTGCTGTGAGACTATCCTTCAAAAAAAGATTAAATGATATTCAGAAGGATCATCGTGTGCAAAATTAAAGCTGCGATCTTCACTTCAAACAGCTCATTTCGCTCCGCCCGACGGTCGCATAAAACTTAGCCAGTTATATGGCAACACTTTTTTGCATTCGTTAAAATTCGCGGTATTTCTTTTTCCTTCTTGAGGCGTGATCTTCTCCTGTGACATTTTTACTTTCGTTTATTAATTCTAACAATTTTCAAAGTTCAACAAAAAAACAAATAAATAATTAAATTAAGTTGAACACAAATTGCAAGTCTGAGTCGTTGTCGCTGTGCTGCATGAATATAATGTCTTTGCAGCACAGTCAATATCGATCTTGTCAAAGCTGTGGATTTATGTCGGGACTCAAAGATTAAAATTCAAAACCGCAATGCAATGATTGCGCATTATAAAAAAATACTCCGTGCTCATAGAGTATTCGATCAGTACACTTTCTATCCAAAATTCGATATCCTTAGAGCATGTCCTCATCTTAAGGACCGGTCATCACTTCTCAGAATTATGCTCTCACGCGTCAAGAGACAGCGTTTTTATTTTACAAATGTATATCAGCTGAGTTACCAAATTTGTGGCTTCATTAGTCCATTCAAAGCATATCAGCATTGACGTAGAAGGTGGCAACTTAACATCTATTAGACTTAAACAATGCCATCTAGATGTTGAAAAAAAAATCACAGCATCTTCTACAATTTGTATGAGCGACTAGAACAAACTAACTGACTTCAGGGTAGATGTCTCCTTCGAAAATGTAGCCCAACGCTACCTTCAATGCTTAAGTAGAAGCTTTAGATGAAAATACTTCCACCTCGAATGATAATAACTCAAACCCCCGATTCAAAAGAACATGGTTCAAAGAAGATATGAGAAAAAATTGATGCGTAACCTCAAGTTAAATTATTGTTTTGATTTGCATTCACTCATCAACAATGCAACCAAATGTAACCTCTTTTTAGCAGTGCCTTAATATAATTTCAAGCGTCTTGAAGGATTTCGATATCGAAGCTTAGGAACAAAATTGTCTTGTCAAAACGCTTCTTGTGCCATGTTTCGTTTGCTTTGTCTATTAAAATGACATTCTCAATCAAATCAATAATTTAATTGGCGCCCAACTAAAGACCAAAACATAATTTTTGATTTGGTTTTTTTTTTATGTTTCGTATAAGTTTTGGCATATTACATTACAGGCATCTACTACGCAATATCGTATCAGCATTCCGGTGTACATTATGGCTTCAATGAAGCCGAGTCAAGCATACCTCAGATACCTACAAGCAATCTTTCGCAAACCTGTTTCCATATAAATATTAAATTGCACTCGACGAAGCCCGATAAAACTTCGCGGCTCACCCCAATTAAATATAAATTACGATCCAAACTCTCACTCGACCATCTTCAGTAGCTCCAAAGGCTGCATGCCAACAACGCAGGTTGAACAAAAAAAAAAAAAAAAACAGGGAAAAAATAAATCGAAACCAAAATCAAGTTTCAGCGCCATGAACATTCCCTTACTACCAAGTGCCATCATCATCAGCAACACAGTAACAATGTGTAGAAGACAAACACAAACCGTCCTGGATCACGAACAAACCAACAAGAACAACAACAGTGGACAAAAAATGTCAATTATCAAATTTCAGAAGGAATAAGAAATCCCCCTGCTTACGAGGACGACCGTAACGAGCCTTCAAAGGTGGTCTCTTGGAGTCCTCTCGTGGCCTCTTTGCAACGAGAATCATCCAAAGATCCACATGCAAATTGACGGCATTCTGTCTCATTGGTGATGATGTGTCCTGGTCATCGTCGTCGTCGTCTGTCCTCCTCCTGCTCCTCCTCCTGCTCCTCCTCAACCACCGAGAGGTCCTTCGAGCTCCTTCGTATACCATAAAGTATATAAAATGTGTTCTTGTCCGTCGATTCGAGTTAATTAAGAAATTAAGTCGACAAATTTATGCGTTTTATTTCAACGGTAACGAGTTGCCGCCTGGTCTTTTTTTAGTGTTTTTTTTTTGTTTTTTTGTTTTGTAACAGAAGATTTAAAGAGGAATTCACAAAAATTCTTGGCAATCTTTTTGGGCAGCTATTTGTTCCCACACTTTTAGCATGCGGTGGGGAAGCATTTTTTTTTTATTTGTCATCGTCTGTCTTTAAGATTCTATCCACACCGTTGTCGGCAGGCAGGTAGCAAGAACGAGTGGGAGTTCCTTTAGAACCAGAAAAACTTTTTCATTAAATTTTTTGTCACTTTCTGGCCCCGTAGATACATTTTTTTGTTTTGCCGTTTGTGGAATTTCGAACATCACACACATCTCAGGTGTCAATTTGATTTAATTATGCACTGCAAGAATTGGTTCGTCTTTGGGGCACAAGCGCCGCACCGCCAACGATAAGGCACAACGCGAGAAGAGGAGCGGAATGGGCATGTTATTCTATCTTTTTTAGTGTCGATTTTGGGATACGCGAATTTTTTTTTTTTAGGTTTTGTTTCGTAGAAACCCGAGATCAACCGAAGGTTTGTACTCAGGAAACGGAAGATAATGGGCTGCTTGGTGATTTTTATGACGGCGCGGTGGCGGTGTTTGTTTAGGCCAAACAAAAAAACAGATAGAAATGCGAAAGCGAGGTTATTTTTTTTTAATATGTTTTACGCGATTTGGTGTTAAATCAAGCTAAAGGGCTACTTCCTTCACAAATAGAAGAAGATATTTGCGTCCAAGGGTAAACGAATTTTAAGAATTGACTTTGATGGACGCCGCCAATGAAAACTCTAACGTGTCACATAAAATTAAATACTTGTTCAAAAACGGATCAGATTTAAGTTAGCTAGATAAGAAAGAAGTAGAAGCAGGGCAAGTGTTTGGTCGAAAACATAAAAGACCCATTTTCTGCATCGTTGTAGGATAAGGTTGCTCCCTTCCAATTAATAAGGACAGCCTTTTTAGCATTCACGATTGCCTTCAACATATTTGAAGTGGAAGTTCGGATGTCCTTCATTTTAAAAATGCGAGTATCATCGCGTAGCATAGTTCTCTGTAAAGAATTTTTGGCAAAGAATCAATTTGACATTTTTTACCGGCCATTGGCAAAGCAATCTGGAAATAGTAAAAGTTCCAATTGGTGTCTCAAATTATGGTTTGTGTAGATGGTCTTTTTTTGGCTCTGCTATGATCTGCGAATTAAGTGAATACGAAAAAGTCGATATCAAAACCACCTAGCCTATTCGGACTCCAACCATCGAGCCATCGAAATCAAATATGCAAATTCTTTGAATTCTGTTCCTTATCGTACGCAAGTCATTGCTTCCAGAATGGTCTGGGGATATTTTAAAGGCCCTCGATTCACATTAACGCAAGATAATAATCAGATATATCCTTTCAAGCTTTCCATAGGATAAGTTCAAAAAGAACAAAAAAGAACACTGTCAATCCCTCATCATCAATCAAAGACAATACCCAACATCGAATACTGGTTGGTACCTCCAGGAAATTTACGCACAGTCGGACACTTTCCATCGACGAAAAGGACTGAATCATACAGAAAATCTACTAATCCAGACCAGTGAGTTAACGTTGCCCAAGAACATTCAAAGGCAAAAAAGAGCAAGTGGAAGAAGGAACCTCAGTCAACTCAGTTTGAGACTTGTTGGACAATTTTCAGCTTATCGAGATGAGTAAAAAAACAGAACCAAATGGCGAAATTTGTGTTTTTTTATATAATTTGTCCGCCTTCGAGGGTTTTTGACTACCATTTTAAAATTCATTTTTCACGGAGCGAATGAAAAGATTAGGAGAAGAAATGAAAAATTGCGTTGTGGTTTGGAACTCAGATATTTTTGGTTTCAAATGCTCGATGGATTGTGTCCAAATACATAGAACGAATTTACAAAGACTTATTTGCATTCAATTAATTCGCAGAATTTAATTCAAAAGTTTCTGAAGTATTTAAAAAGTTGTTTGTTTTAAGAGATGGCTAACAAAACCTTTTAAATATATAAAAAAAGCTATATTTCATTTTAGTCGGCCATTAACCTCGTTAATTATCTTTTTTTTTACTGACCAGTTCTTTACAAAGTTATTAAACTTTGTTCTACTGACAGGTGTCGAAATCAAACAAGTGTCTTTTGTTTAAAATTAAAAATGTTGGTCCCTTTTGCACACATATTTAAAAAAAAAAAAAACAAACGTTTACCAGTTTTAAGATTAATGAAGTATCCAAAATAAAATTTCCAGACTCGATTAATAAATCTCTGCCGAGCAAAAGATCTTGATAATCGTAAGCTGTCCTTACTGAAAAATGAATGCCATCACTTTGGACCACCAGACATGTAAACATTCAGCTTAAACTGTCAGTTTTATTCATCTCACTTTCAGTCATCCTTAATTACACCTCAGTATAGTAGTTGTTCAACTTTACTGGTTAATCGTTATTTCTTTTCGTTTTTTTTATTTCTTTACTCCTCTTCCTCTGTCACCATTTGGAAAAGTGAAATTATTGCTAAAAAATGTAACCAATAAAAAAAACAAATGCTCACTGTCGACAAGACACAAAAAAAACGATTCAAAATTGCGTAATCTTAAGATGAGTCCGTTTTTCTTGTTCTTTTCTTTTGTAAATTTCTGAAGGTTTGCTGACCTTTTTTTTTTTCTTTGAAGACAACCTTTAAATACCAGCTGCTCAGATTAATCTCATTACCTCGAACGACAAGCTGATCATCAAAAGACGGACGCTGAATAAAACAAAGGTAAAGGGTAATAAGAAATCTGTTCCAGATAACTTTCACATCTTCTATACAGCTTTGAAGACGTCATCCATTTGCCGGCCGTTTGGGAATACCAAACATAGATTTGACACGTTCCAAGGTTCATGACCACGTGGTGGAACACAATAAACAAATGATTAGAGACCAAAGAATACCCTCGAGAGTGCAAGTCACCAACCAGCCACAAACTCACACAATAGAGGTCTACCGGGCGTACTAAGTATCAAGATGAAAAACCGGGCTTAGGGCTATCCAATGGAGAAGGAAATTAATGATGGGCTCACTTTCGGAGGAAGTTATTAGTGGCTTCATTCTTTTCGGGGAGGGCGTTCGCGATTACCAGGCATTACGAGTGAGATTTAATTTGTCGCTGATTAATGCGGCAGGTTTCATCGCATTAGACATAAAATTACCTAATTGAATTGTAAGCTGTTTGGAGATTGGTGGGCGGACTTCCTTCTTGGCTGGGATTTTTGATGTGGTTCATTAGTTAAAGCTGAACACGAGTCGTCGCTTAACTGAGGGGACTGACACTTGAGACTGACCTTGGGCGGAGTAGTTTTGCACGTCTTGCGCTAAACGACAGAGGAAACAATCCTGCCCTTCGCATTACGAGTGTCCAATGACTGAGGAGGAAAAACAGTCAAGCATGAGTCAGTGTGCGCGAGTACAATGAAATTTTCAGGTCATCAGTGCAAGGAAGCAGCAGCAACAACACCACCACAACGTGGGCATCATGCGCATCATCAGCTGCTGATTTGGTGGTGGACGATGTTGTGCTCCCGCTGCTGATGAGGATGCTATTCGTGCGCTGCCTCTGTGTGCGCTGCCTGCAAATTGCTCGGTATGCCAGGGCCTTCTTACTTTTTTTTTTTTGTTTTTTTTTATTTAAAACAGCCACCGCCGACGACGTCTACTAGCAGCAGCAGCAGCAAGCAGCAACAACAGCGATACGATGTGTTGTGGATGCGACTGGAGCAGCAGCATTGTTTGTCTGGACACGACGCGACGCCACCACAATCGCTGCCACAAACAATACCATTTTAGCTGCGGATGATGGTTTTCGTGGAGTCATTTTGAGAGCAGACAGTTGCTTTATGGTCAATTCCAGTTGATCACCTTTGAAGAAAGACTTGTGGTCGCGCCGCCAGCCAAAGTGTTGACCTTCATATAACAGAAGCATTGTGCTCGAATTGTGGCTTAAAGTTGGATTACATGTCGTCGTGGATGCGGTCGGTGGACTTGCAAACACAAAGTTGAATTGGGTTCTATTTGGGAAAATAGTCACACAAAAGATGTTGTCTTTTAATCTTTTGCGGTGACAAGCGGTGATAGGATTGGATTTTTATGGGCAAGACATAAGGTGAGCCTGAAACTATTTAAACTGAGTTATCCCTCGTAGAGATGCATCTTGTGAAAAGAACTACAAAACAAAAAAAAAATCTCCATTCACAGTCATCATTTGAGAAAGAAGACGGTGTGTTTCGTATCAATTGTAGAAACCTTTAA
This sequence comes from Orthonevra nobilis, assembly GCA_963555765.1. Taxonomy (NCBI): domain Eukaryota; kingdom Metazoa; phylum Arthropoda; class Insecta; order Diptera; family Syrphidae; genus Orthonevra; species Orthonevra nobilis. The sequence continues at coordinate 27,857,919 of OY743224.1, forward strand.
GGACAACCACTTCACTTTCCATGAAAACTCGTAAAATCTACAACAAGAAAAAAAGAAAACAGGACGTTGAAGCAGAACAAAGTTTTGCGGTTTCAAAATAACAAGTCAACGGGTACCAATCGCAATTTTATTAATGCGGGCTTAAAATGTTAGTCTTGATCGTTTTGAAGATACCAAGAGGCCTTAAATCGGTAAGGCCATTAGTACACTTTTCATCATTTAATAATGCACCAAAAATAGTCTTTTCAGAAAAAAGTATCAGCCAAACCCATTAGCCCTTTGGTACTCTATTCACTCTTGCGATCGGAAGAATTACTTTGTCCATTTTTTTTTTGCCACGGAGTGTATTTTTTATGAAAATTTTGTAGTCTCCAGGAGAGCAAAAAAAAACCTAAAATAATAAAAATTATCAAGTTTCGTAACTGGAATTAAACATGAATAAACTTTTAAATATTTTTTTTATAAAGAAAAATTCTGAAGCTATGAATATGACCTTCCAATGATCACCTCAGAGGAGGTCACATGTACAATAGGCTCTTCAAGGGTCTTCCAGCATGATCCAGATACAAAAACAGGGCAACCATTCCTACAGACAGAGGCAGTTATACTTTTATCACTCTGCTATTCAACAACAATGACAACTTAGTTAAGGCGGTTGCAGTCTATCTATCTATCTAATTCGCATCCCAATGAGAGATTCACCCTACTGAATGTTTCTGCTTATGTGCTTTAACTTAGCCTGTTTATTCTTGACACCCGATCATTTTTCGTTAGACATTTCCTTAAAAACAGAGCAATTTACTGGCCTTTGTTCGTTCCCCAAATCATCTCCTTTCACAATTTCCCCAAAACACTGCATAACAGGAACTAAGGTCAGCTTCAGCGTCTTTCAACTGCGGACGATGGCTTTGGAAACTTCGAGGCAAATCATATCCCCGATATAAATTCAAAAACTTGTCGAATTTTCAATATTTTCCCTAAGGGATCAGTACTACCCTTATGCATTTGGACAGAACGAGGAGGTTTAAGCCAAGAAATTAGAAAGATTAATGAGTTGTGTGAACTTCAGATGCTTTTGGATTCGGTTTTTACTACTCAGGTCTCATCTAACTGGTATGCAGATTGACTTACAAATATATTTGCATTCGATTAGAATTCGCAGTATTTTATTCACCATTATTCTGCAGTGTCATAACGTAAAATTTGCTGGACTAAAATGTTTATCTCGCTCTGAGACTCATCAATTGAATCCATTCAAAACAGACACCTAAGCAGCTTTTCTACGAAGCTCTATTCCAGGAAAGTGACGCCAGCTTCATGGAAACACTTGTGACGAAAACATCGAAAACGTTTCCGAAGGAAAATCTTGGAGGTTTTCATTCGCAAACATTTTCCGGGCCACGGGGTCCTTCAAGCATCCTTTTTGGCACTTAGTTCCCTAGACCTGGACGAATTGATGGCAGGCATAAATTCAACCAAGTCAAAAGTGAGTCTTTAACTTTTTATGTTTCGAGTTATTTCATGAGCTTTAAATTTATTAAAGCCTTGGTAACCAGAATAAAAATCAATAATCGCGGGAGAACCCTATCTTTATATAAGAGCTTTAAAAATGCTGATTTTAAACTACTCCGGAAGATGGCAGTAAAATAGGACAAATGGGAAGGATTACCACCCGAGACAAGGTATTTGTATACCTTATGAGGTCGACGGTGGCTCTAGAAACAAAACGATCCCAGCAAGTCTTGAGTTGAGAGGAAAGTGAACTGCGAGTGAACTAACTTTATCAAAAGGACTAGTAACAGATTTTTCAACAGTCACGCTACAAAAGTAGAAAGACAGGGACAGCAAACGACGCCATATTTCTTGCCGCTCTTTTAACATTTCTCTTTAGTAAGGTTTGTCATTTCATGAAGGAAAGATATACGAGCCAACAACGTGTCGAAATTATTAAAATTTACTATCGAAATTCGGAGTCAGTGGCATCAACGTTAAGAGCGCAACGTCCAATTTATGGTCGTCATAATCCTCTTAGCAGATCAACAATTGAGCGTCTAGTGGAAAAATATGAATCCACAGGCATAGCACAAAATTTTCCCGTGCCAGTGAGACAAAGAAGTGCCCGTTGTGTCGAGAATATTGCTGCCGCTGAGGCTTCAGTTGCAAAAAGCCCAAATGTGTCTCTCACACGTCGCTTGCGAAAAGATCTTGGCCTACATCCTTACAATATTAAATGGAATCAAGAACTGAAGCCGCTTGACTACCAGAAGCGTCGTATGTTCGGGAATTGGGCTGAGCAACAACTTGAAAGTGATTCGGATTTTCATCGAAAAATCATCTTCAGCGATGAGGCTCATTTCTGGCTGAATGGCTGTCAATAAACAAAATATGCGGTATTGATCAGGCAGCAGTCCACAGGTACTGCATGAGTCATCACTGCATCCCGAAAAAATTACGGTTTGGTGTGGTTTATGGGCCGGCGGCGTCATTGGGCCGAACTTCTTCCGTGATGATCAAGACCAGCACGTTACTGTGAATGGGGATCGCTACCGTTCAATGATAACCGAATATTTTTGGCCCCAATTGGATTATATGGACTTGGAGGTCATGTGGTTGCAACAGGACGGCGCCACAAGCCACACAGCGAATGTCACAATCAATTGATTGGAAACCAAGTTTGGAGAACGTTTTATCTCACGAAATGGTCCAGTCGCTTGGCCGCCTCGGTCGTGCTATTTGACGGCGTTAGACTATTTCCTGTGGGGCTACGTCAAGTCTTTGGTCTATGCCAACAAGCCAGCGATGATTGATGAACTTCTTTCGAATATCGAACGTGAAATTGGCCGATTTATGCTTGAAATTCGTCGAAAATTCGGTTCAGCGTCTGGACTTCTGCAAGCGTGCCCGTGGTGGCCATGCAAAAGAGATCGAGTTCCATACATAATGGCATCGATCGAACTTTCACAGGAATAAAGAATTTCATTGATATCCAAAACCGTTTTTGTTTTATTTGAAAAAACGTTTGTAACGCTCTTATTGAAAAACCCATTAGGTGAACACAAGTAAAAGAGTTTCAATATTGACGACGAGAAAAGAATTTTATTCAAACTGTCAAAAATTGTCACTAATCTCAGCCGCAGAGGTTAAAATGTCGGACGTTGTCTGGACTATTGGCCAACCGAACTGAGCTTTTGTATGCCAAAGAGAATCTTGGTGAAACCATTCAAGAACATATCGTTTGGTTCCCACCTTCTTCTTTAATGAACTGGCTCAGAAGGGTTTCTGACTACCCTTATAATCAGTAGAAGTAGGAATTCTGTGAACTGGTTTGAAATTTGTACGGTTCAAGATTTCCTGAGATCGACTGGACACAAACTCGATGGAAAAGATTCCGATAAGAAGAGACGATTCCTTAAAAGTCCTATGGTATCAACACGAAAAATTTTATTGACATATTTTTATGATGATTGATTGAACTGATTTTCATTACCTCACTACAACTTCAATCTTCCAAAAACGATCAACACTGCCCACCCAAGTATTCGAGTGACGTCCTCGTTTCATATCTAGACTTTGCTTAAGTTATTTCGATTTCTTCAAAGGTGTTCAAGTCTCTAAGTGAGCTCGAATCAAAGCCTCCAAAGGCTACACATCCTGATCTCTGTGTCATATTTTCTTCGGTTTTTTTTTTTTTAAATAAAACGATTGGAATTTGAGTTCTTAGTACTTGTGCCACGGGTAGTGCAGTGCAAGTTTGTGGATGACTTGGTATCATGTTGCCTTGTGAGAAGTATGAAAAAATAAAGGAGGCGCTCACTATGCGCAATGCATTGGCCCAGACGGTTTTTCTCTCAGGCGATTGTGGGTTTGATTTTTTTTTTGTTTTTGCCATACCAACATCATCATCAACATAGTTTTTGTCTGCACATGTCTGCAGCAATGTCGGTGGACGTCCAGAACGAATTTAGATTCTTGGTCTGAGTCTTCGTCTTCGTCGTCGTCGTCGTCGATTCACGATGAAAAGGAAACCCAACTATGCTAATGAGATCGTGAGTTGGGTACCCACCGCCACCACCATTTCGGGCACCAGCGCAGCAAAAGAAATTCAAAACTTTTAATCATTTTCATATATAAATGTACATTCGTGTGTATGTAACGTTGGTGTAATTTTAACAAAATACTTGGAATCGGACCGTGATTAGTGTGGTCTATATATGTGCAATTTCTGATTATGGGGGAGAATTCTTTTATCATCGTCATTTTGCAAAGGAAGTCGGTTCTTTTCTTTTTGTTTCGGTTTTTTGTTTGCCACGAAAGTAAATCAATATCGCAGCAGCAGCATGTTTATGGAAATGAGTACTTTTGTTTGGGTTTTGTTTTTTTTTTTTTTTTTGAAAAAAAAATTATTGAATTGATGAATGGAGGAGTATGTTAAACAGGATTCATGGTCACAAGTAAACAGATTCAGAGAAATGTTGCAGCAACATGGACACTATATTCAAGAAAATTTTTTTTTATATATTATATTAAAAAAGAAAAATACATAAATTTCTTTTATTATTGTCCCAACCTCTGGAAGAGCTTTAAGGAAGCCTTAAGGAAGTCACTTAGGACCCGTCATCTTTATTCCTACAAGTAGTGACGTTGAGTGCACCCTCAAAGACTCTGATTTGTCCATTAAAGCCGTTGATAAGAGAATCTCTACGCACATTTCGTCTCCAATCAATTATTGTTTATTTTAAAACGACTTCAATCGGTGCACTTCATTTTGGTGCAATAAAAAGCTGGAGGAATGCTGGTCTTGCAAGCACTTGAGGTAGGTGCTTCTCGGACATATTTCTTAAGCCTTTAGCTTATTCCACTAGTCGATTCGAAGTGCGATTTTTGTGTCCAATACTTTAGAGAGCTCAATTTTCGATCGCGCTTCAATCTTATCATTAAACAGAGCGAACTAAACCCTCTGACTTAGAAAAATAAGGTCGAAAGATTTCTTTTATCCTTATGACTCTAAGCCTCTTTGTGCAACCTTTGTTGCATGCCAATCAGGTTAAGCGACTGATTCCGCTTCACATCTTCACCAACTCCCAAAGCATTAGATCATCTTCACTCTACCGTATCCGTAAAGGACGCCCAAAACAGGGCTACTACGAGCCCATGTTAACCCGGCGTGTGTATACTGGGTCTTTAAAGGAGCAGTCGAAGTTTAAGACGCAAATTTCTGTCATGAATGGAGTGCGAGTTTCGACAGAGGTCATCTACAACTAACAACTTCAGATGCTTGAACAACTCAACTATTTTGAGCCGGCGCAAAAAAGACTCAAGTCTTTTAAAAGCTCATAGTATAAGCTACTAAAGACTAGACCCGTTTTTTGTTTTTTCTTAAATATACGTTCAAAGTTGAATGCTAAATTTTTTGACGAAATTTCATTTTTCCCGCTTTTAGGTCTTTTATTCATTTTTAAAAACTTTTGCAACTTTGGCTGCCGGGCCACGTAAAAAACACTTCCAAAAGCAACCCAGATTTTTTTAAGATTTTCCAAAAGCCTGTCAAAATAGGATCATTCCTTAAAAGACCCAGTTTGCGCTCAAAAATTGGATGTACACACGCCGAGTTAAAAATGCTGCTTGATAGACTTAAAACTCCCCTCAAAATAACGATCAATTTTTCTCAATCCTCCTTAAATTTAATGCTCTTAAGTTTGTGCTTGATTTAAGAACGAGGGGAAATAAAAAGAGATCGTACGTTAATTGTTTTCATAACTCACATTTTTCTCTAATCAAATATGTAAAGTCGACTCAACTACCGACCTGAGACTACATACTACTGTGTCCAAAAAATAAGGTGACATTGACATTTAGTTTGAAAATTCTTTATTTATTCTTCCAAATCAATTTGATCCCCTTCAAAGTAATCCCCTCCCGATGCAATGCACTTAAGCCAACGGATTTTCCAATCTTTGAAACACTGGTTGTAGTCACTTTCCGGGATGGCCTTCAGTTCCGTCTTCGCTGCGGCTTGAATCTCCTCTTTCGTATCAAAACGGTGTCCCTGGAGCGGTCTTTTGAGCTTGTTGAACAGCCAGAAGTCACACGGCGCCAGATCAGGTGAATACGGTGGTTGCGGAACGATATGGGTTGAGTTTTTGGCGAAATGATCACGAATTACGAGTGCGGTATGGGATGGTGCATTATCGTGGTGTAAAAACCAAAAATTGTCTTTCCACAATTCCGGCCTTTTTAGGCGGATAGCGTTACGCAAACGACGCATAACGTTCAAATAATATTCCTTGTTGACTGTTTGGCCGGTTGGAAGGAATTCATAAAGCACAACACCACGATAATCGAAGAAAACAGTCCACATGACCTTGATTTTTGAGCGACTTTGGCGCGGTTTTTTTGGTCTCGGCTCTCCTTTGGCACGATATTCGCTCGATTGATCGGTTGTTTCGGGGTCGTAAGCATAGATTCAAGTCTCATCGCCAGTTATAATGCGTTTCATGACATCCTGGTAGTCGGAAAGCATTGTTTCACACACTTCAACGCGACGCCTTTTTTCCAAAAAATTCAATGTTTTCGGTACCAGTCGAGATTTGACGCGCTTGAGGTATTGACTGAGCCTTTCGATAAGCCAACTTCATCAACAAAGTCTCTAATCGTTAATCGATAGTTTTTCAACACCAAATCTTTGATTTGTTGGACGTGAGCTTCATCGGTTGAGGTTGATGGTCGCCCAGAACGCTCTTCGTCTTCGACACGTTCACGGCCGGCTTGGAAATCACTATACCACTTGTAAACATTTTTTTTAGACATAGCCTCATCATCAAAGGCTTTCTGCACCATCCCCAACGTATCCGCAGCAGAAAATTGATTCCGCAAACAAAATTTAATGCAAATTCTTTGCTCAATAAATTTCGACATCGCAAAAAACGAAAAACTCACTTTTAGCAGCTCACAAAACGAAATGTGTCCAAAAAATATGTCACCTTATTTTTTGGAGACAGTAGTATGTTAGAGATTTTTTGTACTAACAAATATTGAAGGCTCAGCAAGCAACGGCCAGATCGACAAAATAATTAAGTCTAACCTTGGACCTGCAAGTTTTCGTCTCCGAATTGAGTTTTATATCCAGGAGTCCTGATCTGTGCTTACAAAGTCCGTTTGACTCAAAAATACAAACCAGCAAGTTTTTACGACTTACATTATCTGATTGGGGGTCGAACCAATCCACAATAAGTCAATTCTTCTTCAATTCCTTCTGCTCTTTTTGTGCAAAATGGCTTATGAGGAGTGTAAGGGTGGTGATAAACCCTTGACAACGAGCAAATAATAGAACAAAGCAAAGATTTTTAACGTAAAATTATTCTGGGTGATGAGGCGGCTCGTTTCACTGGATGGCAACCTTAGCTCACGCTCAGACCCTCCACATGTAGGCATTGCTCCTTAAATGTCAGCTGCCGTTTTTACCCTTTTCCCTAGGATGGTGATTTCAAATGCTCAAATTCTCTTATCATAGTTCCTGCCTGAGGCACAGCAGCCTTCCATTCACTTCGATCGTAAGACCAACCGCTCTTGAACCTCAAAACTGAAGTTCGATTTGCTCTCTCGACGGGGTTGTAATCCCCTCGATGAGGAAGTTCCAGTGCAGTCCATGTCCACATTTTATATCTTCTCCTCACATGCCCTCCTCACTTATTTGAAGAAATGCTTTTCCGTCAAAAGTTTGGAAGATCTCTCGGTACCATGAAGCTGAACTGGCAGGATCATCGAATTCGCCGAATCTCTAATAAGGCTCCGTTTATCAGTACCTCAAACCATATGGTGTGATGACGCACCTCCTTGTTAGATTGCGAGCATCACGTCCAGAAAAGAGTGTGGAACCGAGCTGGGCTAGCTCTTCGAATAGTCCACTTTGACATGCTGTAAACTCTGAATCCCAGCTGAGTCTATTAGGTGCGAAACTTAGTTCTAGTCAAAAGATGGCTCCAGCGGTAAGTGGTGGTCGCTTTTGATATATCCAAAACGTCATGAACCAAGCTTCTAAAAATGGTAAACAGTCTGTTTTGACACATGAGTGATTTTGTTTTGATGTCATCTAATTTTGGTTTGTGCAAATGTCTGATTTTGTGCCGAGAACTTGGAACAACGTGCGTGATTGGTTCCATCGGTTATGTCAATTTTGAAGACTGTTCGCGTGAAGGAAGGCCAAAATCCTTCGAAGACGCTGATTTGGGGGCATTACTCGATGATCACCCGTGCCAAACCCAAGAAGAGCTTGTTTCGGCATTAGGAGTTACTTGCCAAGCCACTTTTCCAAGGAATTGCATACTTTGGGAATCATTCAAAGACAGAGAACTTGGGTTCCTGATGTTTTCAGGCCAATCGACGTTGAGCGTCGTTTTTCCGCCGTGAGCACAACTGCTTTAGCCACGAAAAAGAAAGGATTTTCTACATCGTGACGGGTGATGAAAAATGGATTAACTACATGAGCAGGAGCACGAAGAAGTGATACTTCAGTTTGACCACTCAAATGGGCAGTCATACCCCACCTGCCATATTCCCCAGATATCGCGTCATTTGATTATTACTTGTTTCGTTCGATCAGCAGATGCGCTCATATGAAGACTTCAAAAAATGTCTTGATTAGCGGATAGCCTCAAAACTGATGAACACTAAAAGGCACGCAAACGGTATTTGAGCTCTTCCAGAAAGATGGGACAATGTTGAAGCTCGCGATGGCATTATTTAAAATTATAAAAACAGGCAGGACTTAGAAAGTTGCGCACCAAAAAGTTAAACTTAAAAGTCTAGTCAAAAGTCCCTTTTCCAAAAAATAAAGATGAAGCCACAGTCTCTCAGGTCAAATCGGACTGAATCTTAAGTCTCAAATGGAACTTTAGAAAAAATACGATAAATAAATTGGTTGCGCAACAGCTCTTTAACGCCAGGGCCTTGCTTCACCGTGTGTGTGGGTCGAACCTGAACGGTCCTACAAGCATTTTCCTGGACAGTTTGAACTTGTGTTGCTGTGAATAAATGCCAGATGTTGGGTGAGGATGATGGGTCCTCATGCTCAGCAGCAGACTCACTTGCCACTGAGCCACGAGCTCACCACCCATCTTGCAACTTTACTAGAACTTAATCAATGAACCTAGAGGACTTTTACATTTTTGTACTAAGAAAAAAATAAAGAAACTCACCTTTGGCTGCTAGGGAAATAAATGCCTGGGCATGCTGTCTGACCTTTTCCACATTCAAATCAGGACATTTGTTATTTCCAATTGGCAGGCGTATAAGTAATAATTCTAAAAAGTCTAATGGTGTCACCGACGATAGGTCCCATTTTAATCGACTCAATACGTACAATTCCCATCGCTGAAAAGACACAAATTCAAAAATAATTAGTTGGCAGTAAAAAAAAAAAGATAACGTTTTAAAATTAGGGAAATGTGACATAAAACGTGTTGAACGGTGACATTTAACGAGCGTGTAAGTGAGGGGCTCTTACGTTTTTGTTGAATTCGTTTCAACACCGTTAGCAATTTTGTCAACGGAAATGTGTCATTTGAGGATCAATTAATAAGTGGGTGCACCAAAAGGTTATATGGAGTTCAGTCAAGGTTTATGACAATCGTTCCAGTCGGTAAGCGGTGATAGGGTTAAACGACGTTGTTCTGTCAATGGTCAAGCTGTAAAATTCTAATTCAATCGGTATGTTTTTTTTTTTTTTTTTGGGTCTTTTCATGGTTGCACTTAATGACTCCGATTGATATCATTACAAAAAGGCTGTTACTTTTGATTTCCCTAAAAAAAAATGTCTAAAATTTGTCATTTAACTATCATCTTCCTGTTTGAAGGAAAGAAGAGAGAACTAGAGTCTTGCGAAGCATGTTTAGATATAACCTTTTTAAACCCTGTAATCAAAAAATAATCAGACACGTTGTTTTTCTTGTTTCAAATTACGATTTTAATCACTTCAATAATTGCAATGACTTTCGCATTCATTTGCATTCAATAGAATCACTTGAATTCTTTGCAAGCTTTTCAAAAAGATTGAATTTTTTAACTGTGACTGGTACTAAAACATGGAAAATGAAATGAAGTTCAGACAACGGCGTTGATATACAAGTTTATGGATGCCTGGAAAGCCGCATAAAAGAATAAAATAGGAACAATAGAAATTTTGAAAACCCAAGAAGAAGAACGTCATAGCTATCTTTTGAAAGACTAACAACACGTTCAATACTAACAGCATTTTATATGACTCATTCAAACAATCCGTAAGAATATGAAGAGTACTTTCGAAATTCTGTCTTGAAGGGGTCGACTTCTAAGCATACTTTGTCGGACAATCCGATTGTATTAAGGTGGAAACGCAATTTTGGAAATACTATTTTTGAAGATTTTTGGCAACGATAGCTTTGGCACAAAATAATAAATTTTACATTTTTGAAAAGGTCATTCCATGAGTGTTCAACTGACAACCCACTCAAAACCGGGAGAATTTTTCATTTCAAGCAAACAAAACCAAACCAAGTGTGGAGGTTTCAGTTAAATTACAAGAACCTACACGAAATACGGATTGTCTCTGAGACTAGAGTTTTTCGAATTTGAAACAAAAAAAAAATACTGCGAATTTTAAGGAATGACAAAATTTTCGGTTCAATAAGTTGTGTTTTTTTTTTTTTTTTAAGTAAGTGTGAAATTTGAAGCGTGTATGGGTATTCGGGAATAAGCACTGTCAACGCCGGTTTACACGCTTTCGTTCCGACAAAAGTACCTTGCTTATGCTGCTCGCTCTAGACATCTTAGCTGCAGTAAGCGTTGACAGACATTAGACGGCACGAAAGATCGAGCTGTGGTTTAACATTGGCCTTACAACCGTTTCACAGGAACTGAAAAGACTCGGAATGTCGAAAAAGATGGATGTTTGGGTTCCTCACGAACTCGGTGAATGGAAGAATCGCATAATGATTGGTGAGTTTTTATTGAGGTGGAACTTTTTTGAAAAGAATGGTTACGGGAAATGGATGGCTTACAACAACTTTCGGCGTAAGATTTGCATCACAAAAAGTTTAAGTAGAGCATGAGGTGGGATTGGCGAGGCGTTTTACAACTCGAGTTGCTTCCACGTAATGAGACAATACATTTTATCAAATATGGCTCTCAGCTCGACAATTTGAAGCACGCAATGGAAGAAAAACCGTCAGAGTTAGTGAAAAGGAAGGGTGTTTTTTTTTCACCATGACAACGCCAGACCAGACACAGCTATTGTGACAAAAGAAAAGCTGCGAGCTTATGCATCACAAACCGTACTCTGCAGACCACGTCCTTAACGCGGAGAGATATGATAGAAAAAGGCTCTTATATAAGCTGACGATCAAAAATTTAGTTAATGCCACAAGGATCTCATGTGACAACATTCAGATGTTTTTTTTTGCAACGAACTTCACGTGAACCACTTGTCGACGCGTCGCCGAATCAAAATTTCAAGATCATTTCTCGAGAACTTAAGAGTCTTCCGATAGGGACTTTGACATTTGATAGCAGCCGTTAAGTTGAAGCGACATCGGTCAAATTGGCGGTCATTTATTCAGTCTGTTCTGACAAATCTCCATGGACCGATATATTGTTTTATCAAAATGGGTGTTACGTTCGGTCATCGTTTCACGCGCTTTGTCCATTTAACGGTCCATTTAATCGTCCTCCCGACAGGACTATACGTAGTGTGATGGATAAATTTGAGTTTCCTGGTGGTTTAATAAAAAGACAACAAGGCAGACCGCCGTTCGTAAAAGTGTGCAGAGTGCGTGCGACTCACAAGAACTTGGCTTTCGCAAACCACAACTTGGTGAATTTCGCATCGTGATTTGGGCCTGCACCCGTACAAAATTTAATTGACCGTAGACAACGTTCGCTGAATGGGCATTGGAGCATTTGGAAACTGACACTTATATTCACCGGAAAATTATCTTCAGCGATAAGGCTGGATGAAACGAAATTGTAGAATTTGGGACGATTCCAATCCACATGAGATCAAAGAGCGACCAATGCATCCCGAAAAAGTCAGTGTGTGTTATGGATTTTGGGTTGGCGGTGTTATCCGTCCATATGAGAACGTTTGCCTTTTTCTGGTGAGGTAATCTTAAGTCTCAGGTCTATGCGAATGAGCTACAAACCAGATCCGCCCTCAAAGCCAACATAACTTATGCCATCGGTCAAAATTCAGCCTGATTTATGCGCCAGAGTGCTGAAAAATTGGACATATCGGATGCGCAAATGAAAGACCCTTTACAGAACTGGCATGCACAGATTTTTTAAACGATTTATAACCATAGACATGATTTGAATCTATCACTTTGATGCTGAGACCCTGTCAGTATATGAAATAGAAAAGAGCCTAAAAGATCCAACCACGCAGACCAAATTAGAAAATTGCAAAAAAGGAAAAGATCCGGGACAAACTTCGAGAAGCACGGATTTAATTGCTCGAACTATCACCTCTTTCCCTGACTTAAAGAGCAGTTCATGTGAACAAACAAAAAACTAAAGGCCGCTTTAGAAGCTGGGAAGAGTCAAGACAAAGGTTTTTTTAAAATAAATTTAAACACTCAAAAAGATATGTTTTTGTAGAGATTTTGAAAAGAAGAAAATACTTTAGATCAACCCTCGTATTTTCCGCTGAATAGAAATTCCATCAGCATAGATTGCCGTCAACTGTTTTATTGATTTTTTTTTTCCTGCAGACTCACCACCTTCAATGAAATTTCGAAACGTGCATTTCAAGACCTTCGCAATTTTATTTAGTGCCCATCACGCATTCAACATTACATATTTCGACAACAACATGACTTAACCGAGACTCGTGAATCCTTAAAACTACATAAAATATAATATTATTGTGTTCGCATCGTGAAAGACTTGAGTGTTTTTAACTCGATAAGTTACCTAATGGCATGTCGACCTTAAATGCTAATGTTTTTACAATAACACTAAAAATTGCATTAAGTTGGCAAATTACCCGCTCAACACTTCCCAGTTAGATAAAAAAAAAAATAAAGACTCCCCTCACAATTCTTCAAACATCATATGCCAAAAGGGCATGGAAAAACCTAACACGAATTACACAACATAAGTCCACAAAAAAAAAGTTTAAAAAAAAAGATGTATCTTTTTGGTCTAAATAATTACCTGGCTCGTCTAGTTTAAGCCTATTATCATGGAATTGAAGCCGTGGCGTCACATAGCTCAGCATTATTATTAGTTGCACACATCGCGCCAGTGTGTTTTATCAGTTTGACCTAAAACTCCAATTGAACATACACACACTTTTTCGACCATGATTCCATGACGCGCCGCAACAGCGGAGGAGTTATTGTTTTCGCAAAATGCGCATACCCAGAGATAAATAGATGCACCAGTTGCATGGGAAACTTATGAAAACACTGCACGGCCGGGGTACGTACGACAAGTAGTTAATGGGTTACACGGTGATGGCAGCGGCAACGGCGGCGCCCTATCCACAACATTCCGCGCCCCAGTAATTACTGCACGCATTAAAAAACTAAACTAATTACGATTTTCACAAGTACCCTCGGTTTGGCCTGCAACCGGGTATGGTGTACTCGTAATGTCGAAGATGGGGATCGCAACGCCACAACCAGATGTGGGGATATAATATACATAGATACACATTACATATATTTTTTTTTTGCACACATGATATTGCGCGGTTTACCTCCCGTAGTGCATTCTGGGTAGAGGTGGTGGCGAGTCTGTTAGCGCCATTAGCCACCATAAGCGCCATTGTTTGGGTTCGATGGAAAAAAGGAGCACCTGTAGGCTCGTGATTGCATCAATTAGCACTCATTGTATATGTACACTGCCGTTCAAAAGTTTCCGAACGGTTAACAGTTGGTCAGAGAAATCTTAGCCAAATGATCAATTGAAGTCAGTTGCATCCCCCTTTTTCATCTCATCATAATCCTCGCTCTCACAGACTCGGAATTTCCTTCTTGATACAATTGAGAGAAGTTCAAAAACAATTTTTACCAACACTTGTCCCAAACCCACGCTTCGTGTCTAAGCATTGAGTGTTAGGGTATTCAAAACCCCTTGAGCGCATATTTGATTAAAAAAAAAAAAATCAAAATTATTGGTCTCCTGGGTATTTGAAGGACACACAAAGAAGCCAAAGCCGTTCGAATTTAGTCACTGTTTTCGAACCCTTTTGACAAGTTCGTAGGACAGGTCACATATCCTCGGCAGTGCTCGGAGGAGTATTTCAGATACACAATCGGCCAGAGATATCTTAGCCATATGATCAACTGAAGTCGGTCGTAAAATGGGCTGCTAGGTATTCTACCGTTTAGCCAGTTGCATCCCTCTCTTTCATATCATCGTAACCCAAACATTGCCAGGGATCTTCATCAGTTCGTCCGAATGTGGAACGCTCTCCCAGATTCGGAATTTCCTTCTTGAGACATTTGAGAGAAGTTCAAAAACAATTTTGTCCCAATCCCACGCTTTTTGGCTTAGCATTGAGTGTTAGGGTATTCAAAACCCCTTGAACGCCAATTTGATTAAAAAAAAAATAGTAAAATACAAAATTTATGGTCTCCACGGTACGTAAAGGACACCCAAAGAAGTGAAAGCCTGTCGTTCGAAATAAGTCACTGTTTTCGAACCCTTTTGACAAGTTCGTCCCGAAACCAAGGACAGGTCACATATCCTCGGCGGTGCTTAGAAGAAAGTTTCGGATCATTCACTTGATTAATCAAGAACCACAGAAGAGAAACATTCTCATACCGACATACTTAACTAGAGGGACCGCACATCTAGAGAACAACTTTCAACTTTCAGAACGCTTTTCTACTCATCCGTATTTAACCGACATTCAAGCAGTCTATTGGTGTCCAATTATGGGGCTTCCTTTCCCAATCTTTTTTTGAGGTCTTTGCAAATGTTTTCAAAGGCCTGCAGTTGCTAAATGATATCTGATTGGGCAGAAGTCTTTTAGAACTCTGAGCCGTCGGTCAGTCTTTTTTATTAATTTTGTAATCTAGTCCCCCTATTTAAATGTTTATGGGGCCCTTCCGATTCTCTTCCTGGACCAAAGTGTCAAAGGTTCCTTAAAACAACATTTGTGGTCGTCCTTTTTCATACGGGACTTAGCTCCACTACTTTCCTTTCTGCTTTTTTAAGTTAGAAGTTTCAAAACCAACTTAGGGCGGAAGTAAACATAACCTTCAATAAGTTAAAAACATAAACTTTACTGTTCAAAAAAGTACCTTAATCGTTGTCAATATCAAATACCGACTCTAAAAGGATTTGAGTGAATTCGGCTCATTACAGATCGATTCACGGTGAGATAATGCTTCGCGTCCGCAAATTTATGGACTGCAGTGTAGCTATGACATGATATTTTCAAACTAATGGAGAGAGTGATTTGGAAATTGTGCCGAGAAAGGCGACCGAGATAGTGTGTGTGCGATTCCCCGCTTGTCCAAGGACATACTCGTTTACCCCGATTAAGTTATCATGTCATATCGTGGCGCTTTGCAAATAGTGAAACAACTTCCGATTACTAATAATTATCAGTTTAAAGAAAAAATAAATGATTTCAATCAATGAAGTCTTTCATAAGTGCGGCCAAAGAGTAACCACAACTTTTATGAAATATGAAAACGTCGATACTTTCATATGCATGCATTTGGAAAGTTTGCCCGATTCGGGGAATTCTTGCAGTCAATTTGTTTTGATTTACGAGTATGTCTAGATCAACTAAGACTAACCGATAAGATACAAATGTTTAATCTCAAAAGGAATTTGTAGATAAACAGTGACAGAGAATTTAATCGAATAGAAATTTAATTCATTTCTTCGACAGCAAAACGACTCATGGTATACAAAAAAAAATACTGCGAATTCGAAAGAATGCAAAAAAACAATTAGATCGTAAAAATGTTACACGCCCTCTATGGAGAAGAAAAGGGAAACCAGCTGAGTTTTGATTTAAATTTGATTTTTGATATTGTGGTGTCCAAAATGTTATATATGAACTTATTTACATTCTCTCAATTCGCAGTATTTTGTTCACCATTGCTTGATGTCAAGGGTGCTTTTTTTAAGAGGTATAGAGCTTCTTAGTTCACGGATCTGAAGAGCAAGTGATATCCAAGTTGCTGGAAACGGCGACCAATAGAGCATTTTGGATCCTCGGCCACACTTACCTCTACGGTGGCCATGAACGTAGACTCTGAGCACATTTTGGGTGATAATTATCCAATAGCTGGTAACAAATATAGCCTCATCGAAGGGCCAGAAATTCTGTTAAGCTGTGAAGCCATTTTTGTTTTCAAGTGCCATCGAATCGAAAGTTTCTAAGTTTCGTCGTTGGCGTTCATAGCAAAATATTTCTTGAACTTTGTGTGTCTTGTGCTCCACCACTAGAACGAATATAAAGAAATGTTTATGACCTTAGAACACTCATCCGAGGTTGAGCTCTTTTCATCGCATTTTTAAAAGTTTCTGCAAGAGCTACGAACGAAAGTATCTCGAATATGTTCCTTCAGAGCTTCCAGAGACGGCAGCTTGTTCTTATAGAACAAAAATCTTCAAAAATATAACTCTTGAGTGGTCAGATCATGTTGGCCAGTGCCGTTGTCAGAACGAGACATTCAGGGGGCCAAAAACGAAAGTGAACTATATGCTGTCTGGACTTTTTAGGCGTACATCTTCAACTCTTTCGGAAAAAGGCTTGCCGGCACCTCTTCTATTACAAGTTGATCCAGTCTCTTTGGGGCAAGCGACTAAAGGACTAAGTGTGAGGCGGAAAGGATATTTACGTAAAAATACACGTACTTCAATACGTCATGAGTATTCCTTGATCTTTAGGAATGCAGCGTTCCATGGCAACCGTGAGTCGCCGCTATTTACAAAAGTTACAGCATTTTTGTATAGGATTATAAATTTTGGGCCATCTTTTATACACAATCGAACAGATTCTTGGAAGCATACTATATTTCTCCACACCTTCTTCTCAATAGTCTGCGTCAATTTTAATTACTTGTACCATAGTCCACGGGCACGGCATGCCTATTTTTTTTGTTTAACAATATAACCAATTTTAATCAGACTCGCTAATCCTCCAGTCTACTTTCTCCGACTGGAATTTTATTTAAAACCCAAAAGCTCATCGCGCGGCGCACAACTCGTTTCTCGTCTTAAATGTTAACTGTTTGCCATCATCGTGATAACCAATCGCGCGCATTTATTTTGCAAGTTTATAGATGGAAATAAATTAATAAAAAAAAATCCAATTCCTTTTGTTCGGGACCAGACTGCGACTCCATCGCTTCTTAATGCCATCAATAATTTTCCAATTTTTATTGTCGCGACGCCTTTGGCCCCTCAAACAGAAAAAAAAAACCGGCCTTATTCTTATCAAAACCTCCACCAGAACCAGATACAAATTATATGCCATATCCCCACACCGACCACCTTCCATTCAGTCCGCGTCTAGCCCAAAAGGGTTGCACACGAAAGAGGCATTCGAAAGTCGAATTTATTCATCTACAACCCTGCCGGCTAAGATTAAATAATCAAATCAACTCTCTCGAGAGTGCTACAAATTTGTTTATCAAATAAAATTGCAATAAAATTCAACAATCGCTGGCGCCACAAAAAGTTTTTGAAAAAAAAAAACTTTACCCTTCAACCCTGGGAAGAAGGCGTCGCACACGAGCTTTGGAGCGTGTTGCGCAGCTCCAACGACAAGGTGCATCTGAATAACAAATAACGCTGAATCTATACATATTTTTTGTTGTTGTTGCTTTTTTGTTTTTATTTTGGCGCATTTTCATTGAAAAACATAGAAACGGATTTCCTTGGAAACATGCTTCGCTGGAGAATGCGCTTGGCAAACACTTGCGAATGCACGATCAAACTTTATGTGCAACAATCTTGCTAATGTTTGCAATAAAAAGCTTAACCATGTTTGTTTAACTGTAAGCCAACCCTGTGTCGCGCTACCCCGTGTTGACAAAACAAAAAATAAAACCGATAAACTTCAAATTGAGGGCGATACGAACGAGAAGTCGAGAACTTGCAATGCGGGCTTAGAGGCGTTTTGCCGCTTGCTGATGTAGACTTGGGACGATGTTTGTTTTGGGTATTTATTTATTTTGTTGGATTTTTTTTTTTTGACACTAATCTTGACGTTTTAGCCAAACGGCAAACATTGAAGAGCATGTGTGTGTGTGTTTTTTTTTTTTTTGGCTGCGCTCGATGACCTTCGACAATATCGCGCAATGTACCCGGCGGCACCAGAGACAAGTTCAAGAACTTGGAATTTTTTTTTTGAATTAAGTTTGGTTTGCGATTTGCTTTTTTTCTGTCGCTCGTGTGATAATGACAATTGCCGAAAAACACATTTGCGAAACGAATTTTTTTAAATTTTCTTTTCTACATGATGTCCGGACTCTAGAGCGAATTATTTGGAATCGAAATTGAGGAGGAGATCAAGGATTTTAATCGCAATTTTGAGAGACGTGTAAAGACCATCCTGTTCGCAGCAAAGCCGAGCTTCTGAGTCCTCAACTGAAAGGTGGGTTTTCAGTTTTAAGCACACACTAGTGACTTCACATACACCCCCACAAATAATAGCGTCAAATCATATGACCAAGGCGGTCATGTGAAAGATCCATTTTGCCTTCCCAAATATTAGTCAATAAACTGATGAACCACTTCTCTCTTTGCGAATTATTTTTGACACAAAGATCCAAATCGCACAGAGCGAATCTCCAATTACCAAAAAGCAAAAAATCAAAAAAAGAGCACCCAGTCATTCTTATCTGTTGGCGAATAAAATACTGCGAATTAAGTGAATGCAAATAAGTCGATATTGAATTCTCCCTTTAATCTTCTCTTACAATTCTGCTCACTCTATGCAAATGAATAAACTATTTCTTTGAAGCTAGCAAAGTACCTACACAAGGCATCGGAAAAAATAAGACAATTTATGGGTTGCATAAATACCTCCTCGGATTATTTAGGGTTAGAGAAGTCGCTTGAGAATTAACCGCAACACTTCAGTTGCCGCACCAGTGTAGTCGGCAGAGGCCGATTTACCAGAAATGGCGACGAATCGAGAAACTCGAGTCCACAGACAATACTCAGTATGAGTACCCTCCATTGGGTGCAGTGCTTCATACGCTTAGCGCTTAGATCGCGAATTTCGGGGAATAAAATTCCACAACTTCCAAATGGTTGCATGGTTACAGGCACGTACTTAGTCAGAATGCTTTTTCCACAGATAACCTTGTCGGAAGTTCTGCACACATTATATACATACTTTAAGAAAATGTTTTGGTTGGATCGATTTCAAATGAAAGACTTGACTTGCATGGAAATATTTGTTGATATTTTCAGGACACCCCTTTCAAGGAACGTACTTTGCTTCTCTTAATGGTTAATTTGAGAGTTTCTTATCGAACAGAGTCAACTATATGTCTCTAATAGAGCTTCCAAGACCAATATTTTTTTTTTTTTTGGAGTGCCATTAGGTGCCCAACTCGGACCGTGTTTTTTTTTACCTTAGCTAAGGAGAACCTTTTTTATTTATATAAGAGAAACGTTCACAGTATGACAGTTTAGATAGGATAGGGTCTACAACTGTTCTTGGCGACATTTTTGAACTTATGTTGTCGGAGAATTCCTGAATGTTAAAAAACTTGTAGATCTCCATCCAGATTAAAATATTTGTCTGCACTAGCTTGAACCTTTGAATGTGGGCGGCTTTTCGGGTTCAACTCATTCGCCTGTTATTTGGCATTATGTTGTAAGGTTCCAAATAATTGTCCTATGGTTCACAATTTTCATCTCAAGACTCAAGTTTTGTTTTTTAAAAGGGCCACGATGTGGCACGTCTTTTGAGCTCAAATGAAGTCGATTCTGAGGGTTTTTCATCGAATCTGAACGTCGATTAAGAAGCACATAAACTCTCTGAGGATTCGGGAGAAATAGGACTGCGACAAAAAATAATAAAACTCCAATTTAAACTAAGCTAGCTCGGATTGCTGATATTGATTCCAACTGATTTCTACTGCCAGAGTGTGACTCGTATAAGTGTCCTGATTTCTCAATGATTTAAGGGTATGGGTAAGGGGAAACTTGGGAAATTACTAACTGGTATTTGCTCGCTTTAAAATTCTGTGTATGATAATTTAAGTCACTAGCCGGCAAACGAAGCATTCATCCATTTCTTTTTTATAATATATGCGGTCTGAAAGAGAAGACCTTTTGTATCTTGCGGAGTTTGTTTAGGCTAACAGACATTCCAATCTTCTGATAGATGTCAGAATGTCTTAAGCATTGGATTGTCTAATGTTCAATGGGGAGTATATCTCTTTGAGGAAGATACGCCTTCTTAACCAAATTAGAGCTGGACATTCACAAAGAATGTGTATAGTCATTTCGTCGTCTTTCAAACAGAGTCGGCATTCGGTGGTTGTAGTGAGCCCTAGTTTGATAAGATGTGAGCTCAAGCGGCAATGGCCTGAGAAAAGGTCACGAGCTTTCTAATGTTGAGATTAAGGATTTCAGAGAAGCATTCATCTATAGCAAACATTGCACTAAGGACAATGAAAAAGGCGATATCAATCAATTCTACATATATCTCACGATGGATGTGGTAATTGTTGCCATCCGATAACTTTCAACTTGTCAAGGCTTCACAAAAAGGGTAAAGCCTATAAGGTGCCGGAATTGATGCCTATAAAGTTACCCAAAGTAAGTGTCTCAAGCTACGACTGTTCAGATAAAAAGTCCGGCTTTGTCCAAGACCTCATTTCTAAGTCGACACGTCTATCACAATCATCCCATAGTTGTATAAAGGTGAGCAATAGTTTATCCTGAACGACAGTCATTCTAAGTTCAGCGTCCCAGAATTGCGTCTCAATTTGTAGGTGGAGAAGCTTACATCTTAAACGCTGTTCTCAAATGATTACAAATCACTTTCCAAATCAACTAAATGTCTCTTAAATAGGCTGGAATGTATCAGAATATGACTGTCGTTTCGATACGCATTCCCTGAACAGCAAAGAACTTAAGACGCCTCTTTGGCGTACACCAACTTAAGGAACTCTTCGGTTCAGTTCTAAAGTGCCGCATATTCACGTTTTCTTGGCCTTTTCAAGACAATCTTTTCTGAATCCCGAACAATCTATGTCTGGGAAAGGTGTGTCCGAAGCTTGTGCAAAAGTATTTAAGCACGACCTTACATCATGTGAAGAGTCTTAGGTCTTGAAGTAGCACCCCGAAACAGAACAGCAGAAAAGCCGTATTTAAAAAAAACTACGTTCACTGTGGACGTTGTGAAGTCGCTCAAGAGTTCAAACCCCTTCAGTTCTGATGTGGCTCCCGCAAGTTGAATCATCATTTTGGGATAGTTGACTTAGGAAAAGAGGCTTGCACTTAGGCCAATGAATCGTCTGAGTGCTGCAACAAGAAATGCTTCGGTGGTCAGATCGGTAACAAGCTCAATATGAACCGCCTTCGCGGGGAAGCAACAAAAAATTGCAACATAAGCCTTTTGAGGTCGTTTGCCGCGAATTTTGTAGTGAATCCACATTGGTCCACAGTAGTCGACTCCTGCATTGATGAAGGGTCTTACTGGTGTTATTCGTGATGGCGGTAAATTTCCCAAGACCTGTTCCATTAATTGCGACCTAGCTCTATTGCACTTCACGCAGTGATGTACTATTGACCGCGCCATTATCTACCCTTATATTGGCCAAAATCGTTGGCGAAGATGGGCTAGGAATATCTGGGCTCCGCAGTGGCTGAAAATCCTGCATCAACAGTTTCACCAAAGGATTGCTATATGGTAAAAGCATTGGATGCTTGGTGTCATATGGAAGCGTTCCAGATTCTAATCGACCTCCGACTCGAATAATTCCCTTTTCATCCAGAAATGGCGCGAGACTGGTGAAGTGACTCTTTTGGATCCTTGTATCTCTGCAGATCACTGATTTCCTGCTTGAAATCGAATGCCTGGAATGCCCGAACTATTGTGATAAGTGAATCATGCGAGCACAATTTCTGAGTCCGTCCATAGGTATGTGGATGAGTCCATGAGGTTTAAGTCTTTCTTAAGTCGAGTTGCGGGCCAAGAACTGCAGCGCATAACTCCAGCCCGGGCAAAGTTTGCTTATTCATCAGAAAAGGTGTGAATTTGGATGTTTGAAAGTACACCATTGTTGAACATGTGGCGTTGAAATTGAAAATTATTTATCTCGTTTAGGTTACTTCGAAATGTTAACCATCTTGTGTGTAAACTCAGCCGGCAATGCTTCGTCCCAAGAGAGTCGCAATAACCTGAGAGAAACGATGGTCCCACTGTTCGTGAGTGGCGATTCTCCGAGGAGAACAATGTTATCGCAAGCTTCTGGGGTCTTTCGGAGCCATCAATAAACTGCAGGTTCAGCCATAGCTTTTGTGGGAAACATACTATAAATCGCACCCCAAAAAAACTCTTCATTGGTATTTTCAAGCATTTTCTTGGTGCTGCCACTTGGATTCACAATAAATGAATCAAAAGACGAAAGAAATTTTGGCCAATTCTCATTGACTCATTGGACTCTATTGGGTCAGCTGAAGTTGAGCCCATTCCAAGAAGCAAATAAAAAATTATTGATCAAACTATCTAGATCTACCCGTAACCATCAGTTGGGTATACCTGAACCCAAGGTTAGCTGAGTGCTCCTCGCATGCAGCACAAACGATGCCATTTCTCACAAACTGGAATTCGATGATGGTAAATAAATTATAAACACCGTCGTTTGATAAACAAATTGATTGACGACACTTAAAATCAGAAACCAGTTCGAACTTTATTTGATTGACATTCGTTTGCTTAACGGCCGGTTAAGAGGATCCATAAAAGATATCTCTAATTTTGTTGCTGCCTGCGCTCTGGGCCAAATTCAATGACATATGACCATACGACCAAACCAAAAGAAATTACCAAGATTGATTTGGGTCAATAAAGATATAAGTCGGAGTGGAATATTGCAAATTGCATTTGCTGCTTTGCTGCAACCGAAATGAGAGTCTTGGCGGTAATTTAGCAACTGCCTGAAGGTATCGCATTTCTCATTTGTTACAACATTTTAAACACGTAACCTCATCCAACACGCTTCTTCGAAATAAGAACGCACTGCATTTGCCCCAAAGGGACGTGGTGCTAATCATTCAATCACCCAGAACGTGGCATATTCATTCTGTGCGCCTTAATTGCCACATTTTCGTTTCTGTCGTTTTTTTTTGTCTGTCTCTCTTTTGTTGTTGCCTTTCGCTTCGTCCAGGATCTTGCATTTTGCTGAAGCAGTTCTTTCGTTGTGATCTTTGCACTATGGCGGCAGCGGCGGCGGCGGCGGCGGCATACCGCCACCATCATCATCATCATCATCAGCATCGTCGTCGTCGTTGTGGTTCTGCTTTACAGAATGAAAATTACAATTTCACATTCCTCGTCGGCATGCAGAATCTGAAGAACCGTCTCTCACACAAACCACCACCAACAGCCATCGTCTGTACATGTGGTGCGCCAAAATCGGGCCTGTGGGGTCCTGAAGCCTAAAAGACTGCTGCTGCTGCTGCTGCTTCGGTGTCTTCTTATTCAAATCACATGTTTTCTTATTTTTTTTTTTTTTTTGTTCTGTTGTTTTGTTTAGTTTCACATTTTGCATTCCTCTTTGCGTATTTTCTTTTGCTTTTGGCCACGCCGATTGGCGCTTTTTTACGCCTTTAGTCATAACAAAATATTCGCGAGAGTTTAGGTTACTCTGGAGGCCAGACTGCAGCCCGCAATCGGCATCCTCATCCTCCGTCGCCCCATTTCAGTTTTGTGTACATTCAAGCGAAATTAACATGTGTCTGCGTTTTACTACATTCCTTCGGCAACATGGCCGTGGGGTGCATCCTGTGTCCCGGCGGTGTTCCTTCTCTGCGCGCCACCACCATCCATCCTCCGGGGGATGGAGATCAATTTTCATTCATAAAACAAACACCACATAGACGCACAGCCAGAGACAACGAAATGGAATACACTGGCTCGCATAATGTTGCTGCAACATTGTTACAAGTTTTTATTCAGTTTTTTTTTTTTTTTTTATCGATCTACCTTTGAACTTTTGCGCGAAGCTAATCAATATTTGTCGAGAGGAGATTTTCATCCTACAGATAGTAGGACACTCAACGGACGACGACGAGGACAGGAAGTTGTTTGCTTAGTTCTCCGATAATTACGGCGCATTCCATCGGAGTGTTTATCAATATTGACAGAGTTTGGTGTCATCATCATCGTTGTCGTCGTCGACGTCGTTGTCTATGGTCCATTTCATATTGCGGAAATAGAATGGACAGACGTACACACTGATTGAGGTCCTAATTGTTGTTGTATTTAGGTGTTTCTATTTCTGTCTTATTTGTCGTTAGTGGTTGTTTACAAGATGCTCAAATTCATGACAGACAGACGCCCTGTCAGCCATCGTCGTGTGGGAAAGGAAATGTTGCCAATTTTGATTGGCGGCTATGAGGATAATGATGATTATGATGTTGATGTGCCACAAGGTTCAGTTGTGAGGTCTTGTTTGTTTTTCTTTCTTGTTTTTTTTGTTTTTTTGTGCGACTTGTTCGCACGCAGATTGATTTATTTTGTTTTTGTTTCGATTAGAACTTCATTGATATGATTTAAAAAAAAAAAGTGACAACAAACTTAAAAAGAAAGCTTTAGTTTTGGATACGTTGAAGTTTAAGAGACAGGACGACTATAGGTTAATAAAATCAGTTCTTTTCTCCGTGTTAAAAATATGACACCACTTTTTTAAGAAAAAGTTCATGTTTACATGGGAACTCGACGGTTTTTGAATGCAACGCATTTTTTTGGTCCGATAAAAGGAAATGAATTCGAGCAATTGAAGCTTTATTTCATCAACAATTTGCTGAATCTTGACCTTCAACGCGGGAATAGTCTGCCGTTTAAAATCAAACATCAGTAGACGCGTGTTGTCGAATCGACTCATCGCTAAGTGGATTGGGTCAAATGCGGTTTGACAAGCAGTGCTCTCCGAGGTGTGGTGAAAACTTCAGATATTCCTCGACGGATTTGAACCTAAGACCTCATGATCAGCAGCTAGCGAGCGACGTATACACACACTAATAAAGTACCTAAGATCGGCAGTCCAGTACGCCCGAGGACTATGAAACAGTTTTATAACTAAGCTCGGAGTACCGACGTACCAAAGACCGGCGGATTTGACACACCAACCCCGACTTTTGTTCGAGTAACCGTGAATGTTTCAAGTAAACGTTTAAACTCGGGACCGGCGAACAGGACTCATCCATTATGGAAACTCATAGGAAGGCACAACGAACCAAAAAAGAATTCAAATTCAAATTTTGTTCCTGGTATATATTTAAGGCGACAGCGTGAGTAACGCAATAAATTTTTTATCCTCAGGTGCTTATACCAATCGAATCAATGGACGGATTCATGCCTTTAGGACTTTGGGTGAACCGCGATGACTTCTCGTTGGAAAACGTCTCTTAACATCACTAAGATTGCTTTCGATCCTCCTCATTTTTAGGGTTCCGTTCCGTAAGGAAACCCCATTTCCAAACATTCACTGTCCGATCGTCCGGTCGATTGTGGAACGTATGAACGAATGGAACTTGTGGAACGAATGTATATTTTTTTCTCAATCTGAAAAAAATAATTACAAATTTCAATGTGTGTTTGAACCATGATTGTCCCAGCATTTCAAATAATAACTCAAAAAAGAGGGTTACAACATGAAGAAAAATGTAAACATTGAATGAAGTTGTGTGTGTTGATTACGCATTTAAGGCACACAAGGAATTGGTGTTCGTACTAACACTACTACATTTTGACGTTCATTAACAGATGGAGATAAAATCCTTCGATTAATTTCAAAAA
Source organism: Orthonevra nobilis (assembly GCA_963555765.1). Taxonomy (NCBI): domain Eukaryota; kingdom Metazoa; phylum Arthropoda; class Insecta; order Diptera; family Syrphidae; genus Orthonevra; species Orthonevra nobilis. The sequence goes on from OY743224.1 coordinate 27,883,912, forward strand.
CAAAAAATCAAAAACATTTCTACTGTAAGTCTGCAGCAAATAATCCTAAACTTGTGATCGTTTTAAAACTCTATTGCATAGGCGCGGAACCCTTCGCGTTAAAGTCAAGTCTCACTTGTCTACTGTTTTTCTTGCTATATGTCTTTCGAAGAATCCATTTCTCTGCCTATATTAAATAAAGCCCATTAAAAAACAAAAAGAAAATGTCTAAATCTCGAACCGAGCAGTGGGCCAAAAGAGGCAACCATCAGACCCCTGAGTTTGAAAATGAACGAAAGCATTTCGACTTAAAAAAAAGTCTTAATCATTGTTTAGAAGTAAATGTGGAATGCCTTAACAAATATTCATCATATTAACCGACAACCGATCACATTAGAAAGGTTAAAGAATCAGAGAAGAGTCACCACTTGTTTCGACAGCCCAAACCACTTGGGAAAAACCAAAAAAATGCTTCAGACCACAAAAGAAATAAAACAACATTCTTGTGGTTCTTAAAATTGGGAGGATAAGCAGCGAAATGGTTAAGCATCTGTCCTTGGTTAGTACTTCATTTTGTTGTAAGGTAAGTTTCATTTCTTAAATGAATCTGGAGATACATGAACCAGTGACGCATAAAAGTAAGGCTTGATCGATCTAATAATCCCTTTACAAAGCTTTCGTGTGTAGGGAACCTCTAAGCATTGAATGCTCACTTAAAACAAAGACAGACCAGACAGATTAAATTAAATTATTTGGACAGAATAGCGAACGTTATGAGAACATTGACAAGCTTGATCAGTCTTTCAATAAAAAGCGTTTTTCGGTAACAAAATGACCTCTCGATTTCCCTTCCAAAAAATTAAAAAAGCTTGAAAAATTTCATCAATGCCGCTGAATGTTTACTTTTCAAACAACTCAACATCTTGACAAAGATTCCAACACACAACCTTTGCGTATTTCCGGATTCCAAGCCCTCAAGGAGATCTGTTCGTATGTCAAATATTTAGCAACTTGTGTATCAACCCGAACAAACAGCGGTTTCCAAAATTACATCTGTCCATTGAGTTCAAGACATTCTACACATGTCATCCGGATTTTGGCAGCTTATCTAGCCCATTGTGACTTTCACCCCTGAGGCAAAGAAAACACCCCAAATCGATCACTTTGTGTGGACCTCATGTAAACAGACACTAAAGTTCGGCAAATAAAACATCCTGTAAATTGGAGGGTTCCAGTGAATGGACTTGTAGTATCTGCGTGCCCCCCTCACATTGTTTACGTTCCATTCTTCTACTTCTCTTTTTTTTTCAAATAACGTTCTTAAAAATTGAGTGAAAAAAATCATAAGCTTCGCGCGATAAGACTGGCCTGGCCACCACACGCAACATATGCAATAAAAGTTTTAACAAAAAAAAAATAATTTGGATTAAACGAATACCAACGTCAGCAGCGCTTGCTCGACTTCCGTCAAAATTTGAATTTACTAAACAAATTGATTGCGTGCAAAGAAAAGACAGGAAAAAAAAAATTGCACGAAGGAGATTGTGAACGTGATCAGGGCAACGACAATAAGTCAGCTGTTTGGGTGGGATATTCACTTTCATTTAATGACACCATCAAAATGGTATTTTGGGAATTAGTTATCAAAAAATTAGTAAAGATAAGAAAGAAGAAAAAATAAACTTGCTGATAGTAAAAAAAGTAAGTCACAAAAGAATGAATCGATTTAATTAAAATTCTATTACTTTTTTCTTTTGAAACAAATTGGGATCAAAAATGGAACCTTGAGGCATGCCATGAAATAAAATAAATGTCATTGAAATAGTCTTGACATTTCATCTGACAATTTATCAAAAAACGTCAAAGGACGAAGAGGAGTTTAATTCTTAGCGGCACATTTCCAACGACAGATCGAGTTCGAGGACACAAACATTTTCGAAGACGTTTCAGATACTACGGATCCTCTTGATAAGGATATATTTAACGTATCAAAAGAATTAAATCAAACTTATACTATGGCGTGAATATTTTTGAAACTATTGAAAGACGGCATGCAGATCAAAAGTCAATAAATTACTACTGATCGTCTACCACAGGCACCAACCATTTCGCATAAATTTGTAATCGGGGTTTTGTTTTGCGGAGAAGAAATACCGGGCAGCATGACGATAACCTCACTTCGATTCCCGCCAGTTATAGACGGCATCGCACTCTAAAAGCTGCAAAACCATCGCTCACTACTTAAAGTAAGGACGCTGTTCTCCGTTTCCCCTCGAAAGCCTTTGTTCGTCCACGTCCATTAACATGCCCACAACGAAACTATTGACTGACGTTATTGTGATATGAAAAATATTTTTAATGGCTGGCATCCAATTGGATCAGTTTAAAAGGCTCAAATTCCAGAGTTGTTCTTGAACTTCATCAAGCAAATCACTGTAGTGATCGGCACAGCGACAGTACTCTTGGTCTGCTGTAGTGTGTCCTGTACACAAACTGCACTTTCCTGCATATCAACTAATGGCAAATAAAATACTGTGAATTAAGCGGATGCAAAGAATTCCATGTCGAATTATCTGCCGCAATTCGGACTTCAACCATGGGACAATTTAGCCCGAACTGCATCTGAGTTACAAACCACTAAAATAAAAAGTGCAAAGTCCTTTCAGATTGAGAATGAGATACCGGAATGGAGTTTTCTTGCATTGGAAAACTTTTCAAAAACCGATGCCATAAAAATTGTAGGACTTTTTCTGTAGGACTTTTTCTCTGCAAATCGGTTCGGATGTAAAAAGAAAAAAAAAAAGTAGCTCAGTTGAAATGGAATTTCGTTACACCGCCACTTCATCGTTTTTAATGTTGTTACCCTGTCGTTTCAAGCTGATATTGCTCACAGACAAATTGGTGTTTCAAGCCTTGAAGATGCTATAAACTAAAATTATTGCTTTTCCATCACATAAAGCTGGTGGCATTGAATTAGATGAAAGGTTGCGGGATTCACCAACGACAGAGGTTCTGTTTTTTTCTCACGATTGTTGTAGATTTATACTTAAGCTGCCAAAGGTCCGAGTCGATTGAAAACAGCTGGTATGTGGAATGCTGTTGGCGAACGTATCCGTATTCAGTCGCAAGTTTTTACGATATTACATCAATACGCTATATTTTGTTTAGACGTCGTACTATAACAAGGCTGTTTTTATATAGGAAATTGCATGAAGAACGTTCGACTTAAATGTTGGAATGTTAAATGATATTAAATGAAGGTTTGCTCCCTTGTAGTACCCTTGTAGTAATACCAAAAATCCTCATCTCAGCTACCTCTGATTTCAGTCAGAAGGTATTGGGTCACCTGATATAAGTTAAGAGCCGAAAACTACGAGCCCGCTTCTTTTTCCAAAACTTAGACAGTCTTCTCACAGCCTTCTTTGATTTGGCTCTTGTTTGACTGCCGTCAAAATTTCTAAAGCTTTAATGTCGCGTTTTCTTCGCCCTGAAGGAATTAAAACGCTCTGGCACACAGCGAGCAAAGTGAAAAGCTCTGATTTGAAAGGTTGGAACCTGAAAAGGGACGAAGAATTTCATATTGTTTATTTGTATTCGCTTAAAATTCGCAGTATTTTTATCCGCCATTGTTTGTTATTCCGGGAAGTGTGAAGAATGGTGGTTGGGAGAGTTAAGAATAATATAAACCAGTCGCTTAACTAACCGCACCACTCAGCCGTCCCCTCACGTTATTGTCCCGCCTGTGATCTAAAAGAAACTGGTCTTCGCTTAAGCTTATGAACTTTTGCGAACGAGTGGAACGCGACTACTTCTCCTCCGAAAGAAAGGGTATGTCTTGGAAGTACCAAAAGGGTAGGGAGGTGGTCAATTTCGGCACTTCAATAGCAGTCCACACAGCGTTAAGGCGAAACAAAGTCTCAAAATGCTCCAATTAGCTTTTTGGCGCCAATTTCAAATGACATACAAAGGTCAATCACCATACAAATGTCATCTGGCTGATTTAGAAGGTGGCATGTCTCTAACTCATCCCAAAACTAATCCATCTACGGATGTCATGTTTGATGAAGGAACAAACAACTGTTGGGAGTCGATAAACAACGCCGTCACAACACCGTCTGATCCACCGTCACCCATCGACGAAATCAAAAGTGTTTTCTGTTTGTTTTACTTGTTCTTGTTTCTTGTGTCTCCAACGAAGCCCGCTTACTTTAATGACAGATCATCTCCGACTAAACTATACAAAAACTTGACAACTCGAACAGTGGCTACCGCCTACTGTGGATGCATCTCTGTGGCATCTCGTCGTCTCTTCTATCCACTTGAATTGGAGGCTTCTATTTTTTTTTTTTTTTTTTTGCCATTCATAAAAACTGTTTGGTTTTGAATTACAGCATGTACGGTCGAATGGAATACGATGACAGAACGGTTCTTCCACTTGATATTACTTGATTTTCCACACTTCCAAATGGCCACAATTAAAAGCATTAGCCTTCGTAGTCCCCCTCGAAGTATCGCTATAACGCTGCACGTTCGATGACCTTCATCTGGATGCAAGCACGGTATACATAAATGGCCAGAGTAGGGCCCAACTCTTCTCGGGGCCCTACCATGGCATTCATTAACAGAGAAATTAAAACATTTTTACAAGCACAACACCGAATCGAGGAGTAAGTAATAAAGCGATGATCATCGCCACGATCATGATCGTGTCGGGCCTAAATCGCATGACCATCACCATGGAGAGACGTCATGCTCACAGTGCGCCACACCGCCGGCAGACCAAGAACGCAATGAGCGAAAAAAAAGGTAGACGTTAGCAAAAAATGAATAACTAATGTAACACCAGCATAATTCTCCTCCTGACAGGCCTGGGGGGTTATAAATCCGTTCTATGCAATTGTTGTTGTGTTATGTTGATACTTGAGGTCCGATGATAATGTTAAACATTTTAAAGACCTCAAGACGAGTATGAGCCAAAGGTACATGTATGGGGAGGGCAATCTTGGTGGCGGCAGCGGCAGCGGCGGCGGCAATTGGGCTAGTCAGGCATGGCGGACGGCCGGCGTTCACTGTGCACAGAAAAACGCATGCGCGCAAGTTTTACGATAAAAAAATAAAAACAAAAACAAAGTGAACACCTCAAAGAAGAGGAGACCAACAAGAAGAAGAGGAAGCAGATGAAGAAGGACCGACGAAAAAGAATAAGTGAATATTAATCTTACACCATCCTGAGTCTCAAAAACAAGATCAAGAAAAAAAAAACAAACTCCGGAGCAGGGGGAACTGCAATAAAAGTTTTATGCCAAGCAGGACACTAAGGAATTTATTTATCTGGAGACATTTTACTGACCAGTCAACATTTGCTAGTGGGTTCCTTATGGACACTTTTGGCGAGGGAGATTCAAGAATTGAAAATTCCATTTCCAATTGGAATGTTGTGCCAGCAGGTTTACGCTGTTAAACCGGTACCACAGTATTACTGAGGTATTGCGTGGCAGGAAGTGGCGAAGAATTTTAATGTGGCTTTTCTTTTTATTAAAAATTTAGCCGCATTTTCTTGGTGGCTCATAAATTCTAAGTGTTCCGTTTTCGAGACACGACTATTGAGGCTCTTTAAAAATAGACCTTTATTGTTTTTTTTTTATCCTGCTTGGCCGGATCGTGTGTATCGAAGTTTAGAAGTCATGCTAATCGGAAGGGTAGGACTTTCTCTTTCGAGGCTTTTCAAATTGAATTTGTAGAGTCTTGCAACGTGTAGCCAAGCGTTGTTATGTCGTCAAGCCAACACTCGATCAATTATTGTCGGTACCGATCTGCCGGGACAGTTTTACAGAGTTCGAATCGCACATGAGCTTGGTGAATTGGATATTCGGCTTTAAGGCTTATCCAACTTATCAAAACTTCTTAACTGAGGAATGCCTCAATTTTTACAATTTTCGAAAGAGCTGTTATGAAGCTGAAGTACTGCCATCTGTCAAAATGACGTCGTCATGTCCGCGAGGACTTTGTCATAGCCTCAATGACTTGGGTGCAATTCAGATTTTTTTAAAGAAAATTGATTTTTATGTCGAAAGACGCATAACGTGTCCGGAAAATGTTCATTACCTAAACATTGAAAGACCGCAAAAAATGTAATCCCAGAATGTATATATAATGCCTTATAAAAATCTTATACACAAGTTGAGATGAATTTATTCAATTAAAGATCAGAAACCATTCTTTTCCATGAAGACCGATTCTGTCGCTGAACTACAAGTCTTACTCAAGAACCACAAGGCTAATGAGTCTCATGGACTTCGAAGGAAGTCTTTTACAGCAGCTTATGATGACGTTATTCAGTGCGTAAGCTAAAAAAGATGCATTGAATTGCGCTTATTTTAAGAGTTTTTCGACCACACTTCTGAGGAACTTTTAGACCCAGCTTATAGGCTGTGGACAAACGATCTGCACGGAGCAGTGCTTAGTTTTGTGAGCCTTGTCAAACTTTTCCAACTGTGGAGAATGACGGCAGCGAATACTCCTTGTTCAGGTAAGAAATGATTGACTTGAAATATTTAATGTCAAAAAACGTAAAAATCTGAAATCTACCAGCTTAAAAAGATCTTGAATATTGGTCAACGAAGGTAAAAAGAAAGTCGCAATAGACCAAGATAATTTAAGGACGTTCAAAGGTTTTATCGACCCAAAAAAGTATATCTAAGCTCTTTCTCGAACAACAAAATTTGACGTAATACGAGATTCAAAGGAGAGCAGGGACTCTTTCTTAGGTGGATTTAAACGCTGGTGTTAGGTAATCTTCTTCTTGTGATTCTTGATCCCATTTGATGTGGAACAAAACGTGCCAAAAGGTTTTGAAATCAACGACAGTTCGGACCGAATAGTCTTGGAATCTTTTCTTCATCTGTTGCTCATTTCACACCAGTTGACATCCGAGGCAGAATCAGTCGATTCAAGAATTTCAAGCTAAGGAAGTATAAGTTTACTACAATCCAGTGTTTTTTGTAACACTTCTTTCCTTTTTTCCCTCATCATCACTTTTCCTACTTCATTTGTTTTCTTCTTTTTTTTTTCAATGTGACCCTGGCACAAAATAATACTCTTCTTGTTTGTTTGTTGCATTATAACGCCTAAGGTCGTTGGCAGATTTGGATAGTCTTTGGAACAAATATTGTACAGGTCATGGGTTATGTTCAGAGATCCTTGCCACTTATTCGGGGAATACAATGTTCGTCCATTGAATTTTTTTTTTTTGGCCTGAAGCAAAAAAATGGTTATCCTTTAAGGATTAAAACTTCAAACTTCAAAACGTAATGTTTCAGGAACCATTAAGAATCCGAAAGCTGCGAATCAGATTTAAGAATCGAATACTAGGCCACTAAATGGCTTATATCAAGAGCTTCAACAAACGATATTCGACCTAAGGTCTTTTGAATTCAAAAATATCCCATTTTACATCCTTCAAAAATTTTACGAAGTTCCTTTATTGAGCTCCCCAAATTAGGTCTGCTGTTTATCATCGAAACGAAGAAGATGGGACGAGAAATTAAAAATTACAGCGATTGGGAGCTGCACAGAAGTTGCCGAGAACATGTAGAGCTTATGGACACCAACGCTCAGGGCTGAAGAGACTTTAAACCTACAACAGAGGGATAGCGTGCCCATATTTGAATGCGCTCCCATGTAGAGATTGACCGAGCTGGCTAGAGAGAAGACGAAAAGAAAAGATCAGATCAATAGTAAGTTTTGGTGATCCTGCCTGACGACCGCCAAGGGTCTATTGAAATTTTTTTTAAGCAAGCTTCAAAAAGACTCGATTCGTTTCAGCATTTTTTGGGTCGAAAAGATCCTGCAGCGTGCCGGCATACTCTAGACACAAACCGCCTATTGATCGATCTTTGGTTGATTGAACTAGCTGCTACAAGAACCACATTCAGAATAGGGTCCTAAACTTGTTCCCCGTCTTGTAAACATTTTTGCAGCAATCAAACGAAGCCCGCATACCAACGATCTCTGCACACGAAGCCCGTAATCATACGGCTTAAACTTTATTCACTTAATTTTTTGTTTGTTTTTTTGTTTCCCCAATTTACTTTCACGATCAAAAGGAAACGAAAACCAGAAAACGTCTGCATAGGTATACGAACATAAACACAAGAAACAAAAATCAAATGCAACATTAAAACAAATGCGGCACATCTCTCATATCTTTTGGAGGCAAGTAAGTTCCAGGAATACGATGATCATCTTGAATACCTCATCCTTCCATTCATGCGTCCGCTTTGGTTGTCGCTCGCTCCGTCTTCGTGTTCATTCCTTTTTGGTGAGATTTTAGTTCAACATTCCCACCGTTGTCTGAAGTAAAAAAACAAAAAAAAACAAAAAGAAGTCAACGCACACAACGACGCCTCCAGATCACAAGCGTATGTTCCCTGTGATCAGAGATCCAGGAATACCCGTACTTCTGTAGAGTCGGACCGGCCTGCAAATAAAATATGTGCGACGAGTATATTATCCAAAAAACGACCAACTTCAAGTTTAGTCCAACTTTTATTTTATGTCCAGTGACTGTGGCAAAAGATACATTTGTATCTTCTGTGCAACAACATGAAATTCCTTTCGCAGATTTGCCGACTCTTGTGTATATCCACCAACAAGGATTTTCGTTTACTGTTTCCCTTTAACTGTTGTTGTCTTTTTGAATTGAAGAGCCTTCCTCCTGCCGGACCAGGTACACAGTGATGTACTAAAGCCAACTTGAAATCGTCGTGTATGCAAAACCAATCGATCTTTTTTGGCCGCAGCAACAAGATCGCAGGCACGTCAGGACGGCCCAAAAGGCAAATGGCCTACGAAGGAATGTGCCAATTAGAAATAATTTATACATGCCAACTGACGCTAGCAATGTTTACATTCACTTTTGTTCGAGTATGTGTCTTGAATGGTATCGGGAAAGGATCTGCTTTATGTTTTACGGACGAGTACAGTGCTTGTCTTCGTGCACAGCAGGATAAAAAAAAAACAACAACAACAAGTGGAGGTTGCGCAGAAGACAATAAATTTTGAGAAATTGCCAATCGATTGGCAAAATGATGGCCGGGCGGTGGCGTCGGCGGCATACACAAAACTCGGAATTCGGATTGAGCTATGCTCAGGGCTTTAATGGACTCACCAAAGGGCGTCCAACGATGAAGGCGACGCCTATTGCGCATGAGAAACTTCTCATCTTATGACCCCCAAGAACGATTATTTACTTTTAACTGTTGCTGGAAATTTAAGGGCTCCGAAGAGTGTTGCTCTTTGGTTTTACGATGGCCTTAAAAAACTTTGTTTTCGTAGTTAATTTTTTGTGTCGTTAGGGCAATGAAAGCTGCAAAGGCTTTCGAACGACTAAGGCAAAGCAAAGCCCAGGTTATACGTGGTTCAGTGGCTAGTGTGTCAGTAAAAGACTGCCAATCTTGGCTTGGAATCCGGGAAATCACACCCAACTTTTCAGTGATTAGCAATTCTCTGAAGAGCACTGAAGAACTGTCAAGTTAAAGCTTCTAGACACACGTGCATATAACCAGACAGGCTCGAAATAAAGACAGGCTCATCATATTTCTAAGATTTCCTTTGCGGAAATTTTAAAAAAGGACTAAAAGTGTGGAGGCGAAAAGGAAATCAAGTCACTCATCGAATGTAACGAAACGAAAAAATTAAGCCAAATCGCTTCGGTGAACCCAATTTTGAGTCGATAAAGTTGTTTTGTGAAATCCGACCCTTCTCGAATTCGACGAGGGCTTGCCCCATACAGAAGCGGAAGAGTTCTTTCACTCTCGGAACTGTCCGAGTTCATTTAACTAAAATTAATTGGTCCTTCGAGCGAGGTCAAAAATCTGTTTCGAGCTTAGATGATAAGCACAAACCGCATCAGACATAAAGTTTTGAAGTTCGATTAGCACTGTTATCCTGTTGCCACAAAAGAGATGCCCCTTCTGTAAGGCCAAGTTTCGTGTGTATCGTCTAGAAGCCTGTGATCACTTAGAAAGGCGAAGGAAAGCCAACTGCAGGTTCAAGTCGTAAGAAGGTGGCATCCGAATCTCATTTCCTATATTTTCAATTATGTTCCAGTATCTAAATGGGCGTTAAAGATCATGTTGTTGGCCGATTTCAAAAACACTGGTGGTTGTAAGCTCTGCTGTGGAAATGTGAAAAAGTTTCTGAACTGTAAGCCATAAATTTCCATTTTTTTCGTTCTCAAAAGACCTTTTTTCAAACCGAAACTGATAATGGGCAAGTAGTAAGTAGCTACACCGGCCTCCTTGGGACATTTGTGCTATGCTCTGCTTTAGTATTTGGGCGCAATTAAATTATTTCGGGCTTTCAAAGTAGCAGATGGATTCCCTTCTTGGTTACCAGAGAATGTAGGGTTCACTTCTTTTGGGAATTGGACTGCGCATGCGCAGACAAGAAGCAAAGACTGTTTCCCTCTTTCTCTTTATTCATGCAGAAATCACTTGAAAAGAGGCACGGTGTGATTTACCCATTTAGAAAACACTTTAACAGATAAGATGAGATGAAAAAATTAGGTTCTGCATTGTTAGTCTGGGGCTCACGCTCATGTTAGTCAATTTACACGAAATGCGTTCCCCGAAGCGGAAACGTATGAAAGTCGATCGCACAGGAAAAAAAATTAGGGAGGAAAATCAGCCTAGTTCGGCGGTTGTCCGATCGCATTCGCACTGTTCTTGGTCAAAAACTCACGAAGAAGGATGACATTCAGTGCGGTATCGTGGTGCAAAATGTCCAAAAGTTCAAAAAATAATAAAACTTGTTGAATGCCCCATGAGCATGTGTGACAATCACCTTCGTTTCATCTGAAAACGTCTGTCTTGACTTGCCTGACGCCTGAATTGCGTTTCATACCTTGTAGCGACATTTCTATAGCCTAATTCTTTACCTTAAATGTCTTAAAAAGATCCAAGAGCAATGTTCAAATCCTCTGGCAACATTTCATTGATGACACCGGCTCTCGAAGGCACAATCAGTTTTGAATTTCTGGCATTCAAAAACCTTTGTTTCCGAAAGAATAAGGTTGCCGAACACCTTTCCATCATTTTCTCACCATTGAATCCGTTAAAAACATCAAATTTGTGTGCCAGATGAGTCCATCCCGAAAAAAAAACCCGGAGCCTCACGCTCTCTCGACACAAGACAAGCAAACTGCGACCTCAAAAATTTCTTTTCAGAGAATTTCTGAACTTTGAGCTGGTTTTCAAACCCCACATACTGAGATGACACACCTTCAAATCGTGTCAAAATTTCTTGCTCGAAAACCAGCCCTGAAAACAAGACCTTCGCCGAAGTATGAAGAGTTATTTCGAAGCATTTCTAAAGGCTCACCTTTAAACCCATAAGTTCGAGTATACAATCAGCAAAGCCTCGAAACGATTGATCGAGGCGTTAACAGCGAATGCAAAATCAAAACACACGTCATCTGACAGTTCCAAAGTACATATGTTCATTTACGTTGATTAAAAATTATTGCGAAATTCACCTCCTAAGCCGGTTTCTGTATTTTTTTAAAGATTTCATTGACAACTGAATAAATCGATTTAAAGCTTCTTTTTCGAATGCGACTGTGTGCACCCGTAAAAAACAGAGATACGAGTAATGGAATCATTTTTTTTTTTTCATTTAACATTTGGCGAGGAACGCCTTTTTTAATATTTGCAACGTTACGCAATTTTGATAACAGTTTGTTTAATTTTTGGCGACAGCGTCTGACACATAAAGCCCCGTTGGCAGCAGATAACAAGTCTGACAGGGCAACCAAAAAAAACAAAATGCAATTCGGAAAAAAAGGAAAGCAAAGCTTTAGAAGCTTCACGAAGCAGACTGATGATGATAATTTGTTTAAAAATAAAAAAAAAATTTGCTGACCAACTGTTGACACTCGTGGTATTGACAGATGTCAGATGAGTCAAGGCCGGTTAGTGGGTGGGTGCTAATTTTTTTTTGCTGAGGTCACCTTACTGTGGAATTAACCAAATGCAGCTCCTTATTATCAGACAGACTCTCTAATTGATATCGATTATTATACAGAAAAAGGTGAAAGATATTTTGATTAACGATCAATTGAGACTGAAAATATTTCACTTTCATTCTAAGGTGACGTGTCCAAGGAATCTTAAACACGCAAGTTTCTTTGGCAACGAGGCTCTATTCCAAGAGCAAAAGGCACTATATATATTTTTACATAGGGATAATGACTACCCTTACCGAGAGAGTAAAAATGTTGAGTTGTTTGGTTACCATTGCTCCGTGGTTGGAGTCCGAATAAGAACGGAGAGTTCTGTATTAACTTTTTTGCATTCGTTTACTTCGCAGTATTATTTTTTGCCTTTGTGCACTGTTGATATACCAAATTGTTTTGTTGTTTGTGTTTTTGGTTCAACAAACCACTATTTAGACAACTCAAACTTTGGGTAGTTCCAGCATAACAACAAGCCGATAAGTTACCACAAAAACACGGCCACCCACTAAGTCAGACTACTTTCGGTGGTTCGCCTTATGTGGACATTCTGCTTCCTACCCTGTTTCCGAAACCTTAATGAATGACAAAAAGACATGCTGATTTATATTGACTTAAGGAACTTTCTGGTCTTCGAACGAAATGGATATCAATTCAGACGTTTTTTACAGCTTGCAACGTCACAGCTTTAAACAGCAAAACACACTCTACGAAGACGTCGTCATTAGAAGACCCTCCGACACTTAGTTGGAGGAACACAGCTGTTAGTCCAGCAGTGCTTATTCACTTACTCAATCATTTGGCTCCATGAAGAAATCAAAACGAAACGGCACCTTTTCCTTACACGAAGTCACAGTTCCGTCCAAATATTAATAGAGTCTCAGACTGAATTATCCGGAAATCGAACTTGTTGTCATAGAGTTCCTAAAAATTGCCTTCAATACCTAATCTTATCATAAACATCTGCATGCCTCCACCTTGATCGGTCTAGTGCAAATACTGCTGAAACGAAGTTGGGCTGCCTTTCTTCAAGCCAATTTTGCAAACACCTGCGCAATATGATATTCGAATTTGTACTCTTCTTTGGTTAAATATTGACGACCGACAAGCTGGTTGGGAACTCCATTGTTCTTTATTTTCAGTTTTAGTCTTTTATTTCATAACGATGTTGTGCAGACGTCGGATCAAGCTTGAAAGTAGAAGTGATTAATTAGAAAAAAGTAGAAGACTGATTTCGGAGGCGAAGAGTTTTTTTTTTTTTTTTGTTCTTAAAGAATGGCGGTTCCAATTCATGTTGGTTTTGAATACCAGCAGACTAATATTAAGGTGATTACAAGTAAAATATCTGTCATCAAACCCGCTTTCGAACACAACATTTTTCCAAAAAAAAAATAAAATTCTTTTGATGCTTCGAGAAGACGATGACTTCTTCAGAAACTCAATACCCTGGATTCACCTCATAATACATAATTGTCAATACTCCCAGAGTTACACTGGCATCAAAAAACTCTTGGAACTTTTTGAAGTCAGTAGATTATTCACCTACAATTGACCCAGGAATCCCGCTTACATATTGCTCGCTCCTCGTTTGAAATTGACAATAATCTAAGCTTCTCCTCAGCTAAGGCGCATTTTAATCTTGCCATTTTTGAGGCTCGAAAGATCGTTTTTAATGTTTGGTGTGGTTTTTGGATTGGAGACATTTATGGTCCATTTTACTTCCAAGACAACAGTGAAAAACACGATACGGTCAATGGAGAGCTCTACCGAGGTATCATATCCGATTTTGTTTGGTTAGAAATTGGGTTTTCGAACCGCCGTCGAAACTTACCCATCAAAATGGAACTTCGTGTCAAACGATTCGCCCAACAATCGACTTATCTTTTGCACACAAAGCTCAATAAAATGGGCTTAAGAACATACAATGGTGAAAAATTACTGCCGATTCGTTGACAGACGGTTTCCACACCTTTAAATGATCTGCATGGATGGCCTCAGAAGATCGCCACTCGACTTTTGCTAGAGTAGATTTGTTTTTTTGTTTTCCTTTTTAAAACTGATTACATTTTTACGAAACCCTTACACTGTCTTCTTTTCAGGATCTACTGGACATAAAGTCAAGGCCACTAATTTGAATGTAAAAAATCTGGCTAGCGCGTCACTCTGTCAAAAATGTCGCACAACTGAAGAAGTGAAGGAGCTGGAACGAGTAACATCTCGAATTCACTACAGATACACTTGGACGTTTCCTTCCTGAACTGTGAAGAAAACCTTTGACATCATCTGGTTCCAGGACGTAATTTTTTGAAATTTCTTTCAAAACGTTCTGCGTGCGAGTTGACAACAAGAAGTCTAGCAAACGAGCAATGAAAGTGAGTGCCGCTCAATGCTCGAAGGTTGGGCTCAGTCTTACCACGGTGGAATATATTTAGGCTGCAGAGAAAAAAAAAATTTTTTTTCTCAAACTATTCGCATATAAAAGTGGCATAAAAAAGGACATTAAGATAAGGATATATTCAAATTTATCAACTTCGAAATAACTAAATTGTAACGTTAAAAAAAATACGAACTTATTAAAATTTTCAAATGCTGCATGGTGACACGAATTTTTTGTAATGGTAAACTTCACCCCAAAATTTTATGATGCGCTGTATTTTTAAATTCACCAATTCATGAATAACTTTCGCAATGTTCTCAGGTTCATGCGTGTAAACTAATTATACAATTTCTTTTTGCGTATTTGAATTAAAAGTATTTTGAACCAAAAAACAATTCATTTGGTTTAAAGCGTGCATGTCTTTTTTAATAGACGTTAATCTTTTTTGCCTCAATAGCTCAAAAACAAATTGTATATGTTTCTTAATTTAATTTCAATTTCAGTGTCCACACCCTTGAGTTTTTTTTTTTGGAACAGTGTAACATAAGATGTAGATCAGGGGTTTCGAAAGTACGTAATTTAATATCGATTATGTTCTTTGTGGATTTTTAGATTTAGAAGCTTCTGAATTTAAAAAATTTAAGCTACTTAATTTTTAACTTTTTAATGTTGTTCTTCACTTTTAACTTTTTAAACGAGAGTAAAGAACGTTCTTTTTTTTCTCAATGTTAGTTTTTGAGTTTTGTTATTGAAGTTTTTTTTTGTATCAGATGGAATATTGAAGTGGATTCCAAAAAAAAAAAAAAATGTAAGTGGAATATTTTTGAAAGAAGCTAATGGTCACACTGCTCATACCATTTCTGACGTCCAGGAAACCCAGATTGGAAACTACAACTGCATTGAGGAGAGAGAGTCAAAAGGGAGGCTGCAGGACTTCTACCGAGGTTGGAGAATCTTCATTAATCCGAGGAGAACGGAGGTGCTTTGCTTAGCAAAACCAGTCAACTTCCGAAGATTGTCATAGATCATTTAAAAAGTGCCACAGCATCGCTTTTGGAGTAAACGAATCCACCAAAAAACTAAGAGTTTAGTTATGGAGAGGGAAGGGAGAAATTTGTTGAAACTAAGTGGGTTGATTATGGAGGGCGGAGTTAATAGCTTTTTCAAGGAAGATTTGGAACCCGAGAGATTGATTTGCCGTACGAAGCATTCTGAACATTGGTTCGAAATAACCGTAATTTGTGCGATGAATGGAGGGACGAAAAAGGGGCGCTGATCTAAGGTGACGGGGGCTAGTGTTGAGGTGGATCATTTGTAAGAGAGAAGAAGAATCAATTGTACCGGAGAGAAGTTGTTGAACAAATAGTGCATCGGCAGCTTCCCGACGTTATTTAAGGGTTTGAAGGTTAATCAGTTTAATTGGGTCCTGGTAGGGTGGCAAGTTATAATTATCAGTCCATTGAAGACCGCGAAGTGCGAAACGAATAAACCTACGTTGGACTGCTTCAATTCTAAGGGAATGGGTGTCGTAAAAGGGGGACCAAACTTGACTAGCGTACCCAAGAATTGGTTTGACATACGTTATATAAAGGGACTTTGTAACAAATAAAGCCCAGGTTAGAATTAGCTTTGCGTATGATTGAATCGATGTGGGAACGAAAATTGAGTTCTGTATCACAAAGAACTCCCAGGTCACACATCGAGTCAACAGAGGGAATAAGTCCGCCGTTAAAAAAGTAAGAACGAAGGGGTGGAGGAGGACGTTTACGAGAATAAGTGATGGTCTTACACTTAGCAACATTCAGCTCTAAGTGGTTTTTATTGCACCAAATGTAAAAGCTATTCAGATCGTATTGCAGTTCGAGGGGATCGGAAGGGGATGATATATGTTTACTGCTTCTCATATCAGATCATATCAGATCGGAGTGAATTAAAATGTGTTCAACGTCGTTAATAGTTAATATAAAAATAATAGGGCCTAAGTGACTGCCTTGGGGAACACCTGAGGTAGCAGCGAAAGGATTGGATAGTGACGAGCGGAAAAGGACCCTATATTGCCGACATTGTAGGTATGATTTTATCCAATCAATGAAGGCAGGAGCGAATCCGAGGGCCTTGAATTTAAGAAAGATGATTCAGTGAGAGATTTTATCGAAAGCTTTACTAGAGTCGGTTGTAATGGCATCGACTTCTTCCCCTTCTTGCACAGCTTGCAGTGCTTTGGATGTAAATTCGATAAGGTTTTCGGTAGTGGATCTTCCCTTTATAAATCCGTGTTGCTTTGTGGAGTGAATGGATTTACAATGAAAGTATACTGAATCATAGACAATACTTTCAAAGAGCTTAGGGATGGATGAGGGTTTAGCAATGAGGCGATAATTTGATATTTCCTCTTTCCGTCCTTTTTTGTGAACGGGGAAAATATAAGTGTCCTTCCATGCTTTCGGGAAAACGGATTGTGTGAGCGAAAGTTGGAAAAGAGTGGTAAGGGGCTGAGATATTGCGATTACACATTCCACGTCCAGGGGAAAAATCGTCCTTCAGGCTATTGATTTTTCGATGACATCGTTAATTGATATATCCAAAGACGTGAAGGATGTTTGTTGGCATTTATTCAGATAGGAGAAATAATTCATATCGGGATGTAGATCATGGCTGGCGAACGAGTAACTAAAAAAATTTGCGAAGAGGTTTGCAACTATTTTAGGGTCTGAGGAAGAAGTGTCCGAAAATTTGAGTGCAGATGGGAAGCCGTCAGATTTTCTTTTAGTGTTAATAAATTTCTAGAAGCGTTTGGGGTCGGAACATAAGTTGGCCTGCATTCGGGTGATATAACGCAAAGTTCGGAAAAACAGATGTAAGTCTGATGATAATTGTTAAAATCTTGCATGGATTGAAATCGCAGGTAAATGAGCCAAAAAATGAGAGACAAAAGCAAAGTTAAGATGTAGATGTGGATGGTATGGATCTTAAGCTGAAAGGAGATGTGAACTCGCAGTTACTATTGAGTTTTCAGAAGAAAACATTAGATCCAATTGCCGTTTGAGATTATTTAAGACGGGGTTGATCTGAAACAGACCAGAGTCAGTGAAACGGTCAGTTATAAGGATTTCTTTTTCACCTTTTACAATGAATTCATCGTTGGAATCGGCCGCGTTGAATAAAGAGTCAACAGTTTCAGCCGCGTGTTGAAAGGCAATAACTGACTGGGAAGGGCGGATATAACAACAGATGATGATGAAGATTTAGCACAAAGGAAGTTTAATCTTAACGCAAACACGAAGCTGTTCGTAAGGCCAGTTATAAGCTACTGGTCCATTTCAGCAGGACTAACATGATGTCGACAACCAACAGCTGTTCAGATAATCTGGAGCAACGCCAATTATCCAGTAAATCTGTTGCAAAAGCTTTTGAAGACCGTCAAGGACTATTCGTAAGAACTTGTGAACTGCTTAAAAATGTACTTGACTTCAAAGCACATTGCCTTGAAATTTTTTTTTAACTTTTTCCAATGCACTGCCATTAGGTAGTCTTTTAGAATTCACACCATTTTCAAAACTAAAATCAATTTGATTCTCCATATTTACTTTGGCCACAAAAAACAAAAAAAAAACTTTTATGACCTTCACTCGACGATAAGTGCCAAACGGAACAAACAAATTGAGCAACAATACCATGCGCAAGGCGCAAGGATAAAAGTATTCTTTTTTTGGTCCTTCTACGAATTTCATTGTGCACAATCCCGATGGTTATTTATTCTTCCACTCTAATCCTCTGCATTCGTTTTTTTTTATTGTTGTCCCGAAATTACGAGAAGGATTCAGGTATCGCTGCGCTCTGTACTTGTCATAATTTGTGTCCAATTTTTGACTGTCTCCTGTTTATGTGTCATCATGTGGAATTAAAGTCAATTTTAATGTCACTCTGGAGTACGAGTAGGAGTAGGAGAATGCTGCTATTCGGATGATTGAAAAATAATCGACATCCTGTTATGAAGTCCTTCATTCAATTTCATTCATGAGACAGAACCGAGTGTGTGAGCGCGTTTGTCCTAAGGACATCCCATAACTTTTAATTGTAGATTTCTGAAATTATATCTTTCGTTCCCACAACATCGGGCGCAAGGATAAACACGAAGACCATGGAAATGGAAATGGTGTTATTCCTTTTTTTTCTCTTGAGCTCTAAATGAATGAGTAAATACAATAAATGGATCTGCCAGCGGCGTCGTCTGAGATTTGAAGAAAAAATAAATCTGGTCGAATTCTTGGAAAAGATCCTTCCTTCGTCGGTCTGACATCAACCATCCATTCAGCATCCACTTGCCGAAGGATATTTTCTCATGAAATTCCATTGTATACCTCTCTCCTCTTCGTAAAAGAGGAATCGCGCAAGTCAACAACAACAAAAACTAAATTATTTTTTTTTGGAAACGAAAGCGTATCGTTTTTTGGTCGACGAACCATGTCACATAATTCATTTCCTTTCCGATCATGTAAGCCACCGTCGTAGTTGTAGTACTCGTAGATCCACAAAATCAAGCCTCTCTGATTGGTCTTATTCAATGAATTATTCATTCCTATCAATAAGTAATTAATTAAATAAAAGAACGCTGCTGTTGCCGCCGCCGCGCTGCTTAAAGTTTTCTAATTCGTTTGTTTATTTGTTTGTTTGCTGTCACCGGGCGGGCGCGCAAAAAATCAAGTGCGTGGTCAATGGGCTTAGACTTCAAGGTTTCTCGTTAATAGTCCGTCTTTGGGTGTTTTACTGAAGCTTGGCTAATAAACTGACATCATCATCAACATCGTACTCGACAGTCTTGTAGTTTGACAGTTGAGTTTGAATTTATGAAAATTTTGTGGCTTGGAATTTAGGCAGAGCCTTACTTTGGTAATTTGTGTTTTTTTTTATGGCGGCACGTTCATGGTTTTGAATGATTTAAGTGAGAGTGTCTGCCTGGTCGTAAGCTGGGATTGGCGTAGCGAATGACTGTTGTTGTAACATTGATTAGGGCCATTAGGCTCAGTGGGTGACATGTAACCAAAGAAGAAAGACTTGTTAAATGGTGTTACCTAACACACGTGACAAAGTAAAGAAAACAAAGACTTAATTGTTGACAGGTAATTTTTTTGTACACAAATTGGCTTAATTGTGGAACGAATTTTCCTCTCTCTCAAAAAAAAAAGTGAAATTGAATTGAAAATGTGCTCGAAAGAAGACGGAAGATGACAGTTTTCCGTCTCACGTTGGCTAACATAAAAACGATTTTGCAGAAAATACATCAGAAAAGATGAAAATAATAATCATCTGAAGCCAAATGCTCATTTTTTCTGAAGCTTGAACAGGCTTCGAGAGAACCAGTTTTTTTGTTATCCAAAATTGGAACCACTAGCAAAGTTCGTCTGAAAACTCCTCCTAAAAAACTATTGGACATCTCATTGCAGGCTTTTCTCAGCCTTTTTAAAATATGTGCTTCCATCGTATGTAAAGAATTTGTTATTAAATTTTTGTCCAAAAGTTTCGAGCCTTCAGACTTACACCCGAATCCGACAAGGAGAAGCGCTGTCATGTAATTTCTTGAGACTTATTTTTGAACAGATATTGCAACGAACAATTCGCCACATGCAAGGTGAAAGGACATTGAACAATTAAAAAAAAATATGTCATCGAATCTGCACAACACACTATATTTTTTTTTGTAAACCCGCTAGATCAAGGATCAATAAGCATAGCTCTCTGTTAATTACAGCTTTCGGCTGTTGTCGCAGCTCTTTTCTTAATAAAACGTCGTGAAGCTAACTTCTTACAGTGTCTAATTGTCTAATATCCTACAAAATCAATATGTTTTTCAAGTGTTTCCAGCTATTGGGCACTTATGGGCCAGGTGCCTCGTTTGTAGCTTTTACGGCGATAGAACAAAAAACATGATGTTGAAACGAAATCGTCCTGTGAAATCACCCGCTGAGACAAGACTTGATCACAATCGACAGCTATTTCCTCGAGGTAGTAAAGGAGTTTAACTATTTTGGGAGAATTAATAATAAAATCATACTCTTTTCATCTTTGCAGATTTGAAGAATCTTCGAAGGAAAAGCTGCCCATCCTGCTGCCCATATGAAAAAAGAACGAATGAAAAAATTTGGTGAACGAAATTTAAGCTTTGATCTCCCAAATATGGATGTCCTGATGATCATAAAGAATTGGCTCGTTCAAAACATGGAAACAACATGGATGGAACTGCATACTTTGTGGCCGGAATGATCTCGATGATGATATGATTTTATGGCAGCAGAATGAAGAAGCGAAGACAGACTACTTAATTTTTCTGTCTCTCAAACAGTTGATGTTGAAAAACTTGAAGTTGCTGCAGAAATGTCAAACATTTTTCGCCCTTGAAATTTTTCCTAATATCCTAATCTGTGGATATCTAACCACATATAAAACTAGGGAAAGGGCGCTTGTATCTTAACAGCTATAGCGTCCGGACTTTACGTTGTAAAGGATAAAAGCTTTGCGTCCATTGTCTGAGGTCTGAGAGTTGTTGTTGACCTTTTGTGTAAGAGTAGTGCGCGCGTTAGTAATTGTAGAATTCT
Source organism: Orthonevra nobilis (assembly GCA_963555765.1). Classification (NCBI taxonomy): domain Eukaryota; kingdom Metazoa; phylum Arthropoda; class Insecta; order Diptera; family Syrphidae; genus Orthonevra; species Orthonevra nobilis. Next base: position 27,904,874 of record OY743224.1, read on the forward strand.
TGTTTTCTTTGAGATGAAATTAACTTTCATAATTTGAAATAAAAAATGCAAAATTTAGTGGCATCTTCTGACCCAAATTTCAGTGTTCGAATACTTAGGACGAAATCGAAGGACATTTTCAGTCTCCATACAAGCTGTCAGGATACTAAAAAACGAACCAAGTGCGAGTCGGACTCGCGCACTGATGGTTCCGTACAACTCTACAGGTATGTAAGTAAAAGTTCACCCATCACAATCTATATAATAAACATTGTTTCATACCCGTACCCCTAAGGTTTTGATTCCCATGCGAGTGTCGAAAATTTGCGGCATAAACGACTGAATACTTTGATTGTGCTGGCTTAGAAGTTTGGTTTTTTCACATCTCCAAGGGACAAAACTGAGTACTTGATATAAATTCCAGGTTGGTACCTCCACGCGTTCCTGAGAAAAAGGGTCTTGACACACAAACGGACTGGACGGACAACAAAGTTCTCCCATAAGGGTTCCGTTTTTTTTTTTCCTTTCGAGGTATGGAACCCTAAAAAGTGAGAAAAATGCTTTTAATTTTCTTTTGAATGTTCCTAAATGTTAGCTATAGGTGTATTCTTTATGATTGAAGGAAAGAGAATTGTATTTTAATCCTTCAAGTTTCGGACAGTGTTTTTTGAGCAAGTGCACGTTCGTCCGGGTACTGAAAATAAGGTTCAGTATCCGGACAACTCAATTTTGCGATTTTCGGTTTGTACAAATCACCTACTTACCTTATTTATCTTTAAAAGAATGGAAGCAGAAAATTTAGCTAGGGCCTTAGAGGTCAGAAGGTCCAATCATGCACTAGTATGTGCACAAATAAAAGCTGCAAAGATAAGCCTTTCAACATTGCATGATCGACTAAATAGTAAGAGGCTAATCGTTGTTTGTTTAATTAAACACAAAAATGTGTTCTTTTATTTGAAACAAAAGACGAGCATACATTTGACAAAAATCTTTGGTGTCCAGATACCAAAAAAAAAAAATGTCCGAAAACTTATTTTTGCTTTCCGGATACAAGTATAATCAAACCTTTTTGGAATTTTTGTTTTCTGAATTATTTTGATGTTTCATTTTAAAACTGCGTGAATGTCAAATTGTCAATAAATAATTAGACTTTCAAAAACACTATAAGTTCAGTGTTAGAAAATGGGTTTCGTGTCAATGCTAAGAAACACGCTAAGTGTCCGGATACTAGTGCTTTTAACCCTTCTTACGATGCGTTAGTTGATTCTATAGCGACCCTGTTCCCTCAAGTTAACGATCATCAAATCTTGGTTCATTAAATTTCGTCGTGACCGTGAAGATCGCCCCTGGAGGCCCAAAACTGATCATAACTGATCGTTCTCTTGGCAGTAAAAATGGCCACCGCGTAAAAATGCGTGAGTTATATAAATGAACGTTTTGTCTCATTTAGTAAACTTACGCGAAAAAAACCGATAGTTTAGAGAAGAAATGATAAGCGGGCAGAACTGAAAAAAATGACTCAGCAGGGAGATTCCACAGCATCTTTTGGAAGTAAAATATTTCCGGTCAGTTAGAACTTTATTTTAAAATATCCAAAGACTTAATGACGAAAGTGCTTAAATTCAACCCACAAAAACTCACAATCATCAAGTCATCCGATGAATTCGTAAGGACAGCCGCCGCCAGCTTTTCCACAACAAAAAGCCGCCACCAGTCAGTCAATTTAAACTCAGTCAATTATTATCAAGACCAAAAATAAAGGCGAATTCACATAAAGTTACCCAAACAGCAATGGAGCGCCCTTCCATCACAAATCAACCGCAAATTGTTCCCACGACCCACAAGAATGGAATGACGACAGTTCTTGATCTGTTGACATCCTTATAAGGTAGCATGCATTAACACATTCTTCATTCTCTGAATGACAGATTTAAGAAACACACGAAAAGTCAAACGGTATCAAAAAAAAAACACGACCACAGTACATAGGAAGGAGTCCGATAATCACAAAGAAAACAGCTTCTTCACCCGCATTAAAAGTCCTCCATCAAAAGGTAAAAATTCCTCTCAAGTTCTACCACACCATTATAGGGTAGTCCCTGTCAGCAGGCCAATTTAAATTCCACTTTCCCTCTCCTTCAATGCGAATAAAAATTAAACTCCCCATATCGAAAAATTCCCTTGACCATTTTTGCCATCATCACGAGATTCCGTCATCAAGAAACGATCAAAATTTCAGCCGCTCGTCCTTGCTGCACGCCCAACAACACTGGGAGACCCTTTTAGTGACAAACCAAGTACTCCAGTACCTCTATTTTTCTTCTCCCCGCCCGCCACAAACCCCAGAAAGATACCATTAACGGCAACAATGTCGGATATAGTGATGACTGCTGCACAAAAGTCTCGCAGTCCTAAGATAGCTCCAACCCAGACTAAAGAAAGAAAACAAACAAACAAAACCATCAAGCAATCCAACCAACGACGATCATGTACGATCGTTTGTCTAGATTACCTGGAAAATAAACAAACGACCTTGCAAAACTACTCGCCATCGTTCTGCTCCTCCGTCTAGGTGGAGTAGATCAGAAGAATACAGCGCGTACAGACATAAAAACCACCCCACCATCGGCTGCACAAGAAACCTAGAGCAAGCAGCGCACCACAAGTTCCATTTATCAACAGTCTGATTCCACATGAATGGTATAAAAACGGACATACATACTATACAAACACAGGCATGATCAGCAGTTTAACATTAAATAAAAAAAGCAAAACAAACTGGACTTGTAAAAGGAATTCACTACCACAAGCCGCAGAGGTGATCGTGCGCACATTATACGATCATGGGAACCGATCGCGTCTTGCTAAATTGCAATTGCAAACCTCAACAAAAAACAAAAAAAAACCGAAGAGCAACGATGAGGAACGGAAAAATCTCTTCAACTTGCCATGCAAGATCACTTACAGAGGCGCATCTAGTAGATACTTGCTACTTGGACAGTATCTGCACCACACTCTCTCGCACTGACTACGTAGACAATGCGAGACAATGTGGTGAAGTAATTGATTGAGATATTTCTGCTCTCTCATCAACCGATCTTGCAGCGAGCGATCTTTTCTGCTCACGAATGTAATCGTATCTACGTGCGTTTCACTATGTCGAATTAATTCAATACTACGCGGAATGTGCAATAAAATTCGGATAAATCTTAAATCGTGTTTTGCTATCCCGTTGGCGATCCCTGAAGTCGATCACAAAGATCGGCACGATCACCACCAAAATCCATTAGGACCAGACTAATTACAGACACGCAAAGTTCTGGGGGTTTCTTATGAAATCAGACCCAATCATACAATACAAGATCGCTTACTCAAGGTATCGTTCTCTAAAATAAGAAAGGGATACAAAATAAGCAATAAAAATTTAGTACTTACGATCAGATCTCGCTTAATAATACTATTATCTGTGTAGTATACTAAAAGTTCTGCAGATAGCGCTCTACAACTGGGTTCGCGTAATTTGGACGCTAGTAGAAGGCAGGCGGCAGCTAGGATTTGCAGATGATTTTTTAGTACTGATTTAGTAGACAGAAATCTATCCATATAGATAAGAGCGAGCAGGACGACTTCTTCTTGACATTTTTGTTCAGCGCACACCTGAAAAGAATATAAAAAAATAAATAACAAATTGAAAATGAATATTTTAAAAGAAAAGAAAAAATATGTTCTAAAATGTTGTAGTCTGTACTAAAAGGCTGTAACTTTTTTTTCTTCTAAGATTGCTGACTCTTATATTCGACAAGTCCTTAATAAATAAAGTTTTTATGCAGAGACAAAATATGAAGAAAAACGAGCGAATATATTTTGCATTAAAGAGGAACAAACAGACAAGAACTTTACGATAAATAAAATTCGTTTTTGTTTATTGAAGCAAGCGGGTACAAATTATAAATATCAATCGGCTATGATTAATTATTTGAGAAGTACTCATTAAAAACCTAGAGTCCGAATCTTATCAGCTGTTTAATATCAGTATTTTTTAATTTTCACAAAACAAAAAACGGGAAATTCCCTTTCAAGTGCATTCGCTGCGCCTTGTCTTGTTAAGCTTTCTTCAGTTGTGAACGAAGTGTGGTGCACGATCGTTTTTTTTTTTTTGTTTTGTTTTTGTGTCTTCACATTTCGCGTTGAGAAACTTTTTCCAAGTGCATTTTGTTTTAGTAAAGGCATTGTTTAATTTGACAATTGTTTTTGAAGAATTTGCGGAACGGTGTTCTCAGTTCACACTCTGGCCACAGAAATATCGAAGACGATGAGCAGAAAAGATATACTGTATGTAGTGAGAAGGAAGAGATTGGCATTTCAATTCGACAGCACACAAATGGAAAATAAGAACTAAAAGAAATGAGTTACGCATCTTGATCGGTGTCCTTACGGAACATCATTGCACCATTGGCTACTGTAGAAGCTGTCAAGATGAAGACGTGACAGAAATTAGTGAATATCTGTTACACCTAAGTTCACCTTACATTTGTTCACTCTGAGGCTGGTGCCTTTCAAATATGAGAGAATTCGTCCAAGACTTCATTCTCAATCCCATCGACCGATGATTAAGAGGTAAGAAATTTGTTTTCTTAAGACTCTTAGAATTCACAATTTTATTCAAAAATTATCCGCAGGAATATTTTGAAACAAAGGATAAGTTGCGTAGACAAAAGTTAAAGAGATGAAAAACAGATTAGACAAAAGTTTGTAAAGATATTAAGTGAACAACCCGAGGTCTTCGGGTCATATGGAGTTGTCCGAAAATCACGAAAATTACTCGAGTGGGTTAAAAGGTTAAGCGGCAGTGACTTCAAAACGAGCAAAAAGATAGGTAAGTTCATTGTATAGTCAATATCACTTTATATTATATATTATAAGTCAATTTTTAATCAATATGGTAGAATTATGGGCCGAAGACAAACCGGCAAAGGGCCATACTCGGTCCTTTCTGTAACTGATCGCTGCAGATCGAGTTTAGCACTACTCGAAACAAGTAGATAGTTGGGAAGAGTACCTGTCTAGCATCTTAAAATAAAGAGCTTTAGAGAAAGCTTAATTTTGAAAAGTTTTGCCAAGTGAGTGTCTATAAATCAGCTTCTCCTATTCTGCCAAATCTCACTCATGTTTCCATTTGGAAGCTTAACTGATCTTTTGTCAATAATTTAGATAGATCATTCCGGACCACTTTGGTTTATTTTTCATTATGCTCGACCGAGCTATATTCTACCTTCGTACCTATTATTTCGAGAACTGAACCACATCTGACTTGTCCTACTTTTTTAGTGGAGTCTTCGACTGTTTTGTATTCTACTGTATTGTATTAAGTACTGCCAAAACTTCATGTCAAATGTGGTATAAAAATAGCAGTGAATGATGTTGCGAAACTTGGAAAACTGGGCCTGAAAGAAAAGTTTACAATAGCTTTTTTTCGATTAACAGACGACTTTTTCGAAGATAGGGTATTTTTCAGGTCATCATTGTTTCAATCAGTTTTGAGTAAAAATTTAAAAAGTTATTTTTAACACGGTGTCATGGCGGTAGAAATTTGTTATTGGACCAACTTTTTTTTTCAACTCGTGGTATTTAGTTGTATTTTCGAAAAGCTATGATAGAATAATTTTGCTTATAGCCGAATTGAACCTTATAAATGAAATAACAATTTATATTATATGGAGAAAAATATATTTATTCATTTATTTTTAAAAATTCAAAACATAACATCATAAAAGTTAAGGAAATTAGCTAAATTTAAGTTTTTCAATTTATGTAGTATTTTTTTTTTTTGGGACTTAAAAAACAAGTCTAAAAAAATATATAAAAACTTTTTACAACCTTGACGTTTATGGTTGGCCTTCCGGTCTTTTGCGACGAGACTTATATGGAATCTTAAACGAACATTGATGCTCATTCAATTTTTTGTCAGTCAATAGAACAATTTTGTTTCGGATTTCGACGAACGTTCATATGATCAGTCAAAAGTCCAAGACATACACTTTTGAAGTACGGACGTTGTTTTCGACCCGTTGATGGCCAACATGTTCAAAATAGCGTTAGTTATTGTCAATGTTCATTAGCTAAGTTATCAAGTTGTGAAATGTGTAAATTTGAGTTTTCTTTCCCCTGTTGAATTATCAATCTTGTCATCTAAATGGAGGCTTGACATCAGCTGCACAAGATTTAGAGATATGAGAAACCAGAGTTATATCTTTTTGGAATCCAAATCGAGTCGAAAGTGAGTTTTTGTGAATTCGTGAGGGACCTGCATTTTATTTTCAAGGCAGCAGTCCATCTGATGTCTTTGAGTGCCTGTTGCACAAGCTATCAACTGTCACATTGCGGAATGTTTTTGATAGAGGTTCATATGGGTCATCATTCCACGATACATTTCCATGTTTTTTAAGTAAAAATTTCGTGCAGAGTGACAACATTGATACCGTATTTGGCTGGCTTGGATGGTCAAATCTACATCGGCCTAGAGAAGCCATTAGCATTTCGTCAATAGTAAGGCAATCACTTGCGGTGTGATGTCACTTTGATTGTGTTCCAAAGGACATTAAAAACATATACATTTGGAAAAATAACTTAAAGATTTGAATATGAAAAAAAGTTAGTAAGAAACCTTCATAAGAGCAAAATGACGAATAATAGCCACGACGGTTATAAAGAAAGATCATAGTTACATTTTTCAACGTTTGACAGTCGCAGCTTGCATTTAGACCGCCGCCTTCTGACTAATTTCAAAATAAAATCGCGCAGATAAGACTGAAATCCAGCATTTTAAAAAATAGTCTATGATTTTGACCCATACCCCATGACGCCGGGTTAACTTAAGCATTTTAAAAATTCCTTAAGGAATTCTGCCGTCGTGAGTGGCTATGAGTAGAAGCACTCAGATAGACGATGACGGACGGACTTTCCAGGCATAACATACTTGTCCCTGACCACAGAAAAGTGTCCAGTAATTACAAACGTATATCTGAGATTGGCAGATGGCTTGAAGTGACAATGAACCCTGACGAGATTCTATTTCACATGCTAATTGGTGACATTTAGTTTGTCAGTTTTCTCATTTTCGGATTTTTTTCTGTGACCTGGCATCTTGAAAAGACGGGAACCTGTAGTCTCTTGCGTTTCTTTGATCTTTCGCTCAAGAATAGTTACAATAACTTGGCTTTAATCAAGTGCTGCTTCTAGGCTGTGGCGCTTTTTAATCGATGAATGAAATACTGAGCATAGAACGCGCATTCCTTACGGGACCGAGGGCTTGAATCTTCAAGACGTTTCGGAAGATGTCTTTTGGTTTGTAGTCCGTTCTACCAGACAATTTAAAAGTTGGTTGGATTGCAATTTACGTCTACTTAGATCAACTAACCAATACTAGGTTCTGCTAAACATCCTCTTACTGGCCTAGAAACCGACAATCGCCTTCCTCACTTGTTGTCTTTCGGATTCAGTTTTGAAGAACATCATGGTTTTTTACCGCCCTGTTTGACATGACCTACTCCGAATAAAGAGCAGAATTTTGTTTTTTTTGTTTATCGGAGCGGAGCCCACAATAGACTATTGCCGAATGCACCAGTCGATTTGAAAAACAAACAAGAGGCTGGAATTTAAAGAAGCCATGTTTGCACAAATATTTAGGAATCCATCAGCTTTTGGCCGCTGATCTGATGACAATATTTTTCTTAAAAAAGTGCTGACAAAGGGCTCATGTTTCTTTTTTTGGAGTCATGATGCATCATAGACTTGCAACTGCAGTAAGGACAACATAAAACGGCCTTAAGGTAAATCTTAAAAACTCACGAGAAAAAATTTAACGATACGTATCTACCTGTACTGTGCCAGGAAACTGATGCTTTAAGATCTACTTAAGTACCGATTTCCGTAACTGAATCAATTAAAAGGATCTTGGTGACGTTTATTCCTTTGATCGGAGTCTAAACGCAAACACTTCTTCAAGTTCAAGCAAACACAAGGATACCCGAAACCACTTATCCTTTCGGTAAAAATATCTGCACTTCATATCAACATTTTTTATAGAAGATTCATACCAACACCACACCTAAGGACAAATAATTTATGAGCATGTTTAAACAAATTATCATCGTATTTACACGAAAAACCATTTCAGCAAACGAGAGATACCTTCTGCACATTACCATGGCCGGCCTCGGCTTTGGTATCTTTTTTCTTGGTTCTTAATGAAAACGACAGCACTTAATCGGGCTGCATCTTCTACCTGTGTTGCCAATCCCAGGTAGGTATAGCCAGCCCTTTTGCCCCTCTCATAAAAGAGATTACTAAAGACGATAAAAAAAAAACAACTCGCCAGGGCTTTATTTACTTTCAATACATTGTTGAGCACGGATTTGCATACGTACACTATGTATCTGTAAATCCACGTATCCAAAAGTTGTGTACAATACGTGAAGTAACCAATATGATAAGAATCACTTTCTCACAAATATTTGTGGAACAATAGCACGCGGCGGCGGCGGCGGCGGAGCTGTGACAACAAGATTCGCTTCGCAATTCGCCGAATCACAATGGTCCGTCTCCGTCCTCCCCTGTTGTATCTTCTCGTATGTTTCGTCATTTTAACGAACTAAAATTAACAAAAAAAAAACAGAGGAAAATAAAGTGTACGCTCCTTGGAATCAGGTAGACAATTAAGAGTTTCCTTTGTGGATTCATTTCATTAATAATAAATAATAAACCAAGCCAAGCGACGACAACAACCGATGCCAAGGAACGACATTGAACAAAATATCTTTCCTTATTTTTTTTGCTTTGGATTGTATCCACTCGAAGAGGAGCAAAAGGCACACTCTTGTATAGATAGAGTCTTGTAAGAGCAGCTTATGGAGATACTTGGGAATTTGGCGGCGCTTTTGATAGTTATCGTCCGTCGTACTCAAGTTTTGTATCTGATTTTTTTTTTTTTTTTGTGCGCTATTTCTTCTGGGAACTTTGAATATTTATTGACCCGAAATCTTAGATGCTGCAGTGATTAGGGGATGATAAGACAAACGACAGACAGACATCATTGAGCCCAACTCATTTGCAAATTTTTCGCAATAAATTCCGGCTAGAAACATTTGTGTTTGCCTCTGCAACAATGTCGCTATCGAGGTGTTATTTATTTTACCTTTTCCGGCAGAACGTTTCAGAACTCGTATTCAATTACAAATCGAATGGTCACCAAAAGGTTCTTGAACTCTGGATTGGTATCGGTTGCCTTTTTCCTTTAAGCTCGAGCCAATTATGTGATGGAAGCAAAAAAAAAAAAAAAAAAGAAATCATTGCTGAAGCAGGAAATGAGTTTGGTTCTGTGGTTCTGTAGAACCAGCCAACAGCAGCAACATACAGGAACAGGCAAACCAAAGAACTGAATTATCCCAGACGTACTCTTAGTCTTCGCCGTCGTCGTCATCGTCGTTCGATTCGATGAATACGACGGGAGACGAAGTGTGAATTTCCTTGCAAGATTCTCGTCGGCTAGGCTGTGGGAAATGATTTTTCGATGCGAAATTTAAATTGCCGCGAGAAGATGGCAGCAAGAATCTCAATCTGATGTGACACACCAGGGAAAAGGAACTTGAAACTAAACATTTTGTTAGAAACGTGATTTTTATTCAGTTTTATGCTTCAGTTGAAGGATTTATTTTATTGGGCGACTGTTAGGCTGTCAAGTGCGCTCCTGGAATGCATTAGCGTTGCGGTTGGAGCAAATTGTTGTCTAACAAGCTTACTAAGTCTTACAAATAAAATCGGTGAGGAAATGTTATATTTTATCAGTCTATCTTTGACCTAGAATTAGAGCTTGTTTTTGAATTTTTTTTTTTCAAAAACCGATTTTTTCAAACCAATCCCAGCTCTTCAAAGAAGGCAACTTTGCCAAGAAAGGTAGCTTGTCGTTAAAGGAATTCGACGAGGGAGTTCCGCACGCAAGTGTTCTGCCAGTCACCAAAATTGCTAATTTCGGAAAATCTAGTTTTCTTCAGCGCTATTAAGGCCTTTGACACCGTCGACCATGACCGGCTTTGTGTTTAAATAGTTTGCTTCATACTTTAAGAATAGAAAGTAAAACATGAAAATGGGGGGCATGTTGAGTGAGTTTCTAGATATTCGGATTGGTGTTCCACAGGGTTCAACACTTGGTCCTATTGTATTCATTATTTTTATAAATTCTATTTAAGTTTGCAGATGATATTAGATGCTTATACTTCAGTCCGGCTGTACTGGACCTGTTAGCAAATATGTATCCATCGTGACCTCGAAATTCTTAGGCATTGGTTTGCGTTGCATTAGCTCGTCATCAGTGATAAAACTTCTTGTGAAACCCATCGACCTTCTTTAATCGTTCACTCTTCAGACCTCAAAAACATAAGCGTTAGTTTTTAGACTTGCTCGAAGAATTGTTTTCTTATTAACAGTGTGGAGACGTCACATCCTCTTTAAAACTAAATCTTCTACATGCAACATATTTACATAATCTACCATTTGAAGTTCTGTTCTGTTCTCGTCGACTTCTTGAGACAGTTTGTTATGGCCTAGTGCAATCCAAGCTGCAATATGGAATTGTATGTTAGAGGGAGGAACTCACAACAATAACCTAATTTAATAACTATCTGGAAAAGAAGGCGACGCGAAAAAAAATACTCCCTTCAACCTCCTCTAACTCAAGCCCAGCTGTATCAGACTCACCTCCGATTTTTGACCCACTACTACAACCGTCGGCTTAGTTTAATAAGCAATCGTCTGAGCGATTTAGAGACCGTAGGATTTACGAAAACGTTCAACTTTGCCTTGCTTATTTGCACAAGCATCCTGACTCTTGAACAGATGGAACTACTAGAACCAATGTCATGGTATCAACCCAAAAAGAATGTACAGTGCCGAGGAAATTGAATAAAATTATTGTGCGGTTTCATGACAATTTCAATATCTCACCGAAAGATGTTCCTATTGTTCTTTCAACCTACGCATCTCACATTACTTCTTCTCTCTCATCTACAAAGAACTTTGTCACAACTCAATCACTATTTTCGTCCCTAATTCTGATCACATTTCAACTTTCCCTAAACTGATTTCCATTTACTACCTAAACGTCAGAGGTTTTCGATCAAAATGATGGATCGATCGGAAGAGATAGTAATCGGATGGCGCAAGGTCGGCGCTATACGGAAATGCTGGTCAGCCAGGCCATGTTGCATCGATCGGAAGAGATAGAGATGGACTCTACGGCGAGTGGGGTAGGACATCCCATTTGAGCGTTTCAAGGTAAGTTTTGACGACATTTGCAACATGTGGTCATGTTGCAAAATAACTTTATCGTGTATTGCGACCGTTTCCGGCCGTTTTTCCTTCAGTGCTCGGCTCAAACGCATCAATTGTCGTCGGTAGACTTCGCCTGTGATTGTTTCATTCGATTTTAGCAGCTCATAATACACAACACCCTTCTGGTCCCACCAAATGCACAGCATAATCTTCAGGCCATGAATATTCTGAACGGCCGTCGATGTTGAGGCATTTGCGGGGTATCCATACGTTGCCCGACGTTTTGGATTATCGTAAGTTACCCATTTTTTATCACCAGTGACGATTCGATGCAAAAAAGACTTTTTTTTGTGGCGTTCAAGCAGCATTTCGAAAATGCAAAATTGGCGTTCGACGTCTCGTGGCTTCAATTCATACGGCACCAAATGTCCTACCTTTCGGATCATTCCCATTGTTTACAAACGATCGGCAATGGTTTGCCGAGCGACGCCAAGTGATTTCGTAAGTTCTTCTTGCGTTTGTGACGGATCTAGATCGAGCTATGCCTCCAATTCTTGGTTTTCAAACTTTTTCACCTGGCCGGGACGTTCTTTGTCTTCGATGTCGATATCACCATCTTTGAACCGCTTAAACCACCGCTGACACATTCTAACGTCTATAGTATAGTCCGGGTAAGCTTCGGTAAACAATTGATGCGCTTCGGTTGATTTTTTTTTAAATGAAAGAAGCATATTAAAACTTCCCGCAAATGTTGTTTTGATGGCACGAATGTAGACATTTTACGGCTTTACAAAAACTTGTGTGTTTTCACTAATGACCAATAACCTAGACTGAAATAATTAGACAATGATATGAAGTTTCTGATGTGACAGCTGTTGTGGTAAAAATTCACTTCAATAACGACATTTTCAACCGGTAATCCTATTATTTCCAGGAGTTATTTCCTCCTTACTTCAATGTTTTCCGTGCCGATGATGGGTAGCAACATTTTTTCAAAAAATTTGGGAATTCTCAAAACACCTGATTATTCACTTTTGGAACATCGTTAATATTAACTTTTTTTTTTTATTCCAATTTCCTCACTCTCGTATGATAAGTCCACGATGGTCACACTAATTACAGTAAAACCATAGTAATCATACAACTTTTCTGAAGATAACAAATTTTTTTTCTAACATCCAAAACTTACCATTGTGAAGGACATTTTGAGACTTTATTTTATTTTCAAACCATAAAGGCTCTGAATATGGGTTTCAAGGGCCTGAATATTTGCGGCTTATAAAACGTCAACAAATATTGCGGTCCTCGTGTCGGATTCTCTGGTCCCTAAAACTTATCATTGAATCATGTTCAGGGTAAGCCAACTGCTTGATGGAGCCCATAGCAACCGGTTCGATTTCCTTCACATTTTCGAAAATATGATGCCTTGAAGGAACGTTTTGCCTACAACGCGTGCTCAAACCTAATTTTTGAAAATGAAAATATTAAAACCGACAGTTACACTAGCTCCAAAAAATTTGATCATAAAAATTGCTTTCTTGGTGGCCAATTATGAAACTAAAGTCGATGACAAATGTTCGAGGGATATGAGTGTTTTTCGAACACTGCCTTAACGGTAAGAGATCTTTAATCGCATTCTATAGAAAAAATGAAGAGCTTAGAAAGGTCTATAAAAAACTCCGCGATGCCACTTGGCAAATCCGTCAAGAGTTGTTTAAATAAAAAATCGTTTAATTCTTGTCAAACTTATTTCACCTGTCGTCGAGAAAATTGTTTGAAGATAAAAATTCTAAGACAATTCTTAGTTCCATGTCCTTTGGGAGGATCTTCTTTGATGAAGGAGTGGCCTGGCCTTTTTTCCAACCAATAATTCTTGTGCACTTGGGCTGCCGTGAATAGTTGCCTTAAGTGCACCAACCTTTCATGAATATATCCAAAAATTCGTTGCAGCCAACGCCTGTTTATCTGTCGCAATCACTATTACACATTCACAGTCATAGTCCGAGTGACTATCCGATGGGCGGCGTCGATTGGACGTGAACGTCATTACCAACCGCAATCACGTCCTAATATGAATAAAACTCATGATTCATGTTACAGTCATGTTAACTGGAAATCACATCACAACACCTTCATGACAATTTAAGCTCCATCATTCGCGTGGATCCTGATCTACTCTACTCCTCCTCGCTGATAACAAGAAGCACTTGGCGTGGGAAACACTTAGAGCGAGCAACAGGTGCCCTCGCGAATCCATCTCTCTCAAGATCCCTCGTACGCAAGCAATTAAGCAATGATTTAGCATCAAACAAGTGTGTCTCCAGACAATTGCAGCTCCACCCCTACAAATTGTTAGCCTACTTCCGCTACCAGCAACAATCTGTTGCACGCACCGCTGAGGATGAGAGCGACATGAGAAAAATTCGCACAGCAGTGTGCCTCCAAGGGACCAATCCTTTGTTGGCGCACAACCTCCATCAATCCAAAAATGAGGGAACCAACCAACCATCCAGCCAGCCAGCGTGTGCAATATAGATTATTGCCAGTGTCAAAGACTGGCGGAGTTCTGAATAAGGAAAAAGCCAGACGACACAGCCAGAGAGAGGAAGCCGCCACTGCTGGCAAGCAGACAACGGAAGGAAAACTACAAGCATTTAGTGCGTTCAATTAGATTCACGGATTCACACATAATTTCATTTTATTGGCCAAAGAGAGGCCTCGAGAACGAGCAGAGTGACGTCGATGAGGAATGACAAAGTTGGAGACGTTCAAAGACCACCAACCACCGGAAGCACAATTTTCCTCACAGAGACAAACGGAAGAAGAGTTCACTCTGGTGGGTGACTTGTGACAGTTGCTTCAGATGATGTAGATGTAGACCTCAAGGAAGGCGGCAACTGACTGCTCACACACGTAACAAATGTGATTTTTATTCCGTCACGTCTGCGCTTTGCTTGTTCATGCAGATTGTTTTCAGCGTTTAGAAGAGACATTCCAGCGACGGACGGATTTCTACTTCTAGCTAGAAAAAAAAACAAAGAAAGGATTGCGGAGCTAATTTTATTGCTTCGTTAGTTGGGAACACATTGGGGATGGTGTGACTGACTCGGCATGCAGTGTTGGGTTTGCATTTAGGCGCCACATTTTTGCATTCCTCGTAAGGAGTGATGAATGTGCTTAATTGGAATACTTTTCTACATTATTATTACACGAAGGGTTTCACGCTAGACGAATCAGCATTCAGCAATGATATGAGGAAAAAATATAAACAATTTCAATTGTTGTTCTTTCTAAGGTTAAATTTTTAATTTGATTGAAATTAATAAAATTTTAAAGGCTGTAATGTTCAATGAGCGTAAAAAAGACATCCCTTTTCATATATTTGTTAAGTGAACAAAAAACTGTTGATGGTCACACTAATTGTATTTTTCATTGATTTTAGAGAATTTTTTTAAGCCAAAATCTCAAATGTTTTTGAAGGCACCAGAGACCAGAAATAATGTTGTAGAGTAGAGTTCCTTCCATGTCCTGGTAGCATGTGTGAAGGTAAGGCTAAGTTAAGTTGAAGGGGATGAACTTTTATAAGTTGGTAACCATGGAGGCCTAAGAGGTCCTTAATGATTTCCCATCACAAAACTTTGCCCTGTTAAGAACTTCGTTATTGCTTCTGGAAGCACCATTTGGTGTTTCTGATGAAACTGATAAGGTCTTTGAGCGGTACCTTTGCCAGTGCTTGTTAGAAGGTGCCTAAAGGTCTACATTGCCTCTTCATACCAGTTCCCACAAAAATCATTTAAATGGGCGTTACCATTCTGACGGCGATTAAGCAATGCCCTTCAGGATACCCGTCAGGATTCTTGTTGAAGGCCAAACGGCGTTTGCTTCTTTTTGTGTTAAGTTGCGGCCATATTATTTCTTTGGCTCGTACAATGGTAAATCTGGTTATCTTTCCATATCTTTCCTGCCTTGGCAAATTCATCGGCCTGAGTGCAACATTGTTGGCTTTTTATCCTCGAAACTTGGGAGAAGCCAACGTGAAGAAGTGACAACAATTCTAAAAGAAGTATTCCTTGGTAGGTCATTACAGAGTGCTTGGAATTAGTTTCAGTGAATCGAAACAATTCTTACAACTCCGGTAGACCTAGAATAGCATTTCTCTAGTATGGGTCTAACGCTGACTTAATTCCGACTTTAGAGACATATCAGAAGGAAAAAAAGAAGGGCAATCTGATATTCTTCCTACAGAAAAAAAAAACAATTCAATATAGTTTTCAGCTCCAAGGGTGTACCAAGTACCAAACGAATTGTTTGCCTTCTATAGCCTAGTTAAACCATTTGCTCCCATTCATTCGTTCATGAAACAAGTAGAGTACGAGTAGCTCTAGACATACATACTAAGATCCAGGAACGATTCGGTTTCTGATTTTTTCCAAAAATAGTTCTGCACTACAGTCGTAATTTCCTTAGTTGGCCTGATATTCGCTTGTTAATTTGTAAGTTCCTACTCGTTGTTCTTCTTTTCACACCTGGAACTATTTCATCTTACATGCATACCTTCTGTCTAAGAATCATTCATTATAAAATGGGTTCAGTGATCACCTTTTTCTACAAAAGAATGGTTTGAAATTCTTTTTAAACATACTGCAATCAATTCATCCAGAACACTTTCGTTCACTGAAAGCTGATCAGGTTTTATTTTTGATTTTGAATGGCTTTTTCCTTATCGATTTAACAAACGTTTTCCATTTCGTTTAGCCACGTCAAAAGACATATATCCAAGGATTGCCCTAAATGACCGCCATTAAAAATCTTGCTCGAATTTCAAAAATCTGAAATAAAAAGTTATGAACCAAATATTCTTTTGTTTCTAAGCCTTAAAAAACAACAAAAAAGTACCAAACACATGGAAGGTACGTTTAAGATTGAAGTACTTATCATTACTTTACAATTTCAAAGTACACTTCAAGTCAAAAAAAAAAAAATACTGGTACTTGACTTTTGTACTTAAGGTAGTATTCTAGTCTAAAAATTTAAAAAAAATCGTTATTTTTTAGTGACATTTATTGCCGTTTGTATTTTTAATGAAGGTTTCATTCCTATTTTAAAAATGATGGAGCTGAATGAAAATTAGCCCGGAAGCTCATTCATGTGCTGTGAAACGAGACAACGCCCGGATTGACCGCTCCAAGATACAAACGTCCAACGCATCAAAGGAGGCAAGAACTGCTCGATATGAAGAGAGAAACACGAAAATAGTTTTTTCGAAGTCGAGGATGGTCCGAGATGTATGAAGCAGGAATGGCAGAGTAGAAGAGCAGAGTTCATGACTAAGACTGCGAAAAACTTTACGCGAAACGCGTTTTTCTTGTCTTTTATAAAATAATACCCACGATTTCTCAGGTTCTGCTGGACCGATTTAGTTCAAAAAAGTGGTACAAAAATTGTTGTTTTTTTCAGGCAGTCGCCATTTTAAGAAAAAAAAATCTTTCCAACTTTTCCGCAGTTCCAGACATTGCGACATTATTCTAGAATAATAATCTCTTTTATTTTTATTATTTTATTTTTATCTTTATTTTTGGTTTCACAATCAGATTGCTAGGAGGGTTGGAATCGTGGGTATGGTTAAACGCCAATTTTTTGAGACCCCCCCACTTCAGCAACTGCTAATTTTTTGAAATTTTCAACTTTTTTCTTTATTTCTGTATTCTTGTTATGATAATAAATAACTAATAAAATGGATGGTAAAAATATCAATTGCCATTTTTTTATGACACTTCAAAAATGAAATGAAATTCATGCCCCTGGAATAGAATACCTCCTTAAGTAAAATTATTTATTATTTATTATTTATTATTTATGAATAATGATTAATTTTAAATAGTTATTATTTATTTAAAGCATTTACTATTTATTATTTATAAATTATTATCTATCGTTAAATACCTAAATTTTTTAAGCATTTGCTTGCAATGTCAGTGCATATTGACTTCACCACCTTTTCGCAGACCAATAATCATAGAGTAAAACATAAATATTTTTTGTTGTAATTATCTTTTTACTATAACGAAGTTTTTTTTGTAGCTTTTCCTTCAATAAAAAGTATATTTCTGTGATAGTAATTGTATAATTATTGTAATAATTTATAGTAGTAAGGTAACCTGCACCGTGTCTCTAAAATGAGCAAAATATTTAAGAACTAAAATTGTTTTATTAGTATTTCGCTACAATAAAATGAAATAAAAAAAGTAAAGATACAAGTTTTGAAAGTAGTACTTGTACATGCAATTTTACAAGTCCGCTCAAAAGTAGTCTCCAGTCCCGCTTTAAAACATCTTGATCGTGCTTCACGCTTCACATGCTCCAAAGCCCATTCAAAATGAATCTCTATATTGAAATTATCTGAATTGGATGCGGTTCCTAAACTCGTAGCAAATATTTTCAAATTTTCTCTTCTCTTAAACTTTTGCCGACATTTTAGTCGTTTTCGGTCGTGACATTTAAAGACCTCCATTTCGTGTTAACAGTTAAGATTCAACTGTTGTCAGTCTTCTAAAATCTTCTTGCACCGTTCCTTTGACTATGAACTTCCGGGTAACTTATTGCTGCTTCTGCCGCCGCCGCAACATATCAATCACCTTTTTTTGCCTTCGTTAACCCTCCTCAGCCACCCTCAACGCGACACGTTATTTGCAGTTTACAACTTAACCATGAAAACCGAGTCCGAGTCTTTCGTGTTAAATTTTAAGCACGATCAGCATTCCACTTCACACAACCAAAAACAGCTTTACCACTACCACTAACGACTTCTCTCTAAACAAGCGTACACGAGAACACGAGGAACATGCAAAAGACAAACAAGTGAATACAAAAAAAAAGAAAAAAGAAATCTAAATCAACATGTTCCTCTCTTCTTCTTCGCCATTCCGCTTAGGAGGATAATTCGCCGGCCGGTATTTTGTATGATTTACAAAAGCCAACGAAGAGTAGGAAGCAATAAGAAGAAAAGAAAACAAAACAAAAAAAAAAGCGGCCACGATTTTTAGCTGAACTGAAGACACTGAACAACTCTGCGATTCGCATTCATTCACAGTCCAGCCACCAGGGCCAGGACATCCTCCGAATCAGTATGTTCCTCAGCTCAGCGTCTCTCGCTCGAAACCATCCACACGAAGACCGGATGTGGGGGGTCGTGAACACCACATTTGCAAAAGTATTTCTCCGCTTATTTATTATTTATAATTTCTGGCAATTCACACGGCATTGCGCCTTGCCAATGAACATGCCCAAGCCCAAGTCTAAGCCTGAGCCGGAGCCTCAGCCCAAGAAGAATGAAAGAAAAAAGGCGAAGAAGAAACAACCAATACATAGAAACTGAATTGCCTGTGGTACTATACTCGATCTTGGTCTTTCTGTCTTTCCATTCCAGTCTTCTTTTTTTGTACGTCGTCCTATCCCGGCTTTCATGAATGCAGATTTTTTATTCATCGTTTATAGTTCCTCTTTTTTTTTTTGCATCGTGGCTCTGGTTTCATGATTTTGTTTTTGGAATCCATAATGGATATTCAGGCAGGATTATTATTTGAAGGTCTCTCACTCCCTATCCATCCGTCTATCCTTTTTTTTTGTGCTTAAAAATCCATTGATGACTAGCGAAGAAGAGGACTCGCATTCGCAAGTGACTTCCCTTGAATGGGTTTAATGAAGTATGATTTCGTATGATTTTTTTTTTTTCATTGATTATGCCGGGCTTTGGAAGGGTCTCTCTGCTGAAGCTGACGAAGACGCTTCACGGCTGAATCAATCTATTTTTGGGGTCTTCATACCACCAGCGAGCGGAGTGGTACGAATTATTTTTATACATTTTTGGATTTGTTTTTTCTGTTTTTTCTGCAATCAATTTGACTAATTAATACGAGTGTGTGTGTGGTAAAAATTTTGGGATAACATTTATGATGGAAGAATGAGGGAACCATGATTATTAAGCTGTGGCCGTTGATTAGGTATTCATGACTAGTTGATTTCTTAGCTGGTTCTGTGTGATGTAAGATGCTTAACTGGATTTGTTTGGACCAGGAATGTTGACTGGAATGTGTTTAGCGATTGTGATGTGACTTTGATCTGGATTAGGAACGACTTGTTCACTTGCAACTGGAGAATACCATAAGAAGTAACTGTGTGTGTGTGTGGCATTTGATGTTCAACCAATGAGAGGTTGAATTCTTTCTTGAAGACTGGGCTATCAGCAGTCAAGAAACGACATCATATGTCTGAAAATATCCGCATCCATCACACCTATCGGCAGTAAACAATACGGTTTCCAATCCGCCGAAAGACTTTTGGGTGGTGATATTAATTTAGTTCCTACCTTTCCAATAAATCATACGAAATCCAGGTTTCGAGTTATAATACTGTAGATTCCGAATACAAACCAAAGAATCATCCAAATCTATAAATAAAGAATATCAGCCAGCAGACTTTAGAGCCAGCGCTCAGGTACACCACTTTGAAAAAGCAGGCAGTCGGTATTCCCGAGAATAGCAGTCTATAATTTGTTTTAAAATTTTGAATTTTCAAAAACAGTTCTTATAATGGAAGATTAAAATAGGGTCAGCCATAAGATAATAATCTAAAAAATTTAGATCATTCATCTCGTGTGGCGCCCAAGGTAGCCTTGTTGGCCCAATGTTCTTTTTTTTTTTAAGAAAAAAATCAATGATGAACTTATCGTCCAATCCCAATCAAGGGCTACAAAGTTATTTCGCCGATTTTATTAACGATCTTCAAGAGTCATCTTGTGGGCTCTCTCCGTTCCGATCTTATAGCCTCTCTCCTCCACTGCATAGCGTATGCACATGATGATCGTTTACAGGTAAAGTCCGAAGATCGAGGTCATCGTAAGTCTTTTGCAACGTGACTTCGATAAGATTCAGCGATATCAAAACGATTGGAATTTGAAGACAATCAATTTCGAAAAGTGCGAGACCATTCTAATCAGGACTCCGTTGTCTTGGACCACTAAAAGTACTAGAAGGAAGTGGCGAATTTCCTCTATCGTTGGACAACAAGCACAGCAGCCACTGGAGAATCGAAGAGTTGTTGGATACCTTGGGCTCTATCTGTATTTTTCCAAACATATAAAGGTCTTTGACTTAACAAAGAGGCTGTATTATAGCAGCCGATTTTATGACAAGGTAATAGTGATCTGCTTCTATATCAATGTCCCGTGTGGTTCAACGTGGGAACAAACTTAATGAAAATTCGGTTTCGGGTATTCGAGAGACGATGTCTTAGGGCTTGTCTCCACTTATCTAGAACTCCAGAGTCTAAGACCAAAAATTTCTATCGCAATGAGGTCCTGTAATGTGGCCAACCTGATAAGGGTGGATAATTTCCTCATTAGGCCTACGCAAGATCAATGACAGATCAAATTCCTGACCTCCGGGGCGTTCTTCCCCAAT
This sequence comes from Orthonevra nobilis, assembly GCA_963555765.1. Classification (NCBI taxonomy): domain Eukaryota; kingdom Metazoa; phylum Arthropoda; class Insecta; order Diptera; family Syrphidae; genus Orthonevra; species Orthonevra nobilis. Next base: position 27,925,636 of record OY743224.1, read on the forward strand.
TTTTGGATGAAGAAAGTGTGCGCCGTAACGGACTTATTTCCCCTGAAGCTCTCCTCTATTTTGATAGAAAAGGTCTGGTTTAGGATATGATAGATAGCGGTACCGATAATCTTCCACGTTGGCCGAAAATCTGTGGATGGGCGAGTCAACTACGACCACTACATCACAAGAAGCTCACCGCAGAATTTTCGGCACAGTAAAACAGGATCAGACCGCGACAGAGCAGCGGATGTCGAAAGACACAACAATCTAACTTCAAATTCACTCACCCTTACAAATGTATTACGTGGCATCTCCTTCACAGCCATTTAAACTTACCCTTACTAATTGACTGCTTATTCTTAAGTTTTTAAGTTTCGTGTTTAGTTTCGTTTTGCTTCTTTTAGCCTTACACTAGGGAGTGCGCTTGGGCGTCAAACAAATAAATATATGTATTAAACGTATGGCATATTAAATACTTCGAATTGAATGAATACAAATAAGTTTATACAATTCTCTAACCTGATAAGAGCCATGAAACCCAAAATATATCGACGTTGAAAACCACCACACAATCTTTCGGTTCTTTTTCTAATCCTTCTACTCGATTTGAGCAAAATGCATTGTAAGGGTAGTCATTATCCCGTGACTACCCTTATATCAATTGACTTTAATTTAGTTAAAAGTTAAAGTTAAAAAATATACCATTGATTTTAATTTAGATCCTTGGATATGCCAACGAATTTCAACTCGAGACTCATTAGCTCATAATCGTCTTTAAAGCCTAAAGTCTTGAGCTCTATGAGACGATGGGTGGTCGAGTTCCGGAAAACGGCAAATCTTAAACAGCGTAGTGCTGAAAAATACACGTTTGAATTTTTGCAGTTCCTCCAATCTTTTGTCCGACTTCATCAAAATCGTGTAGGAAGAGGTTGGACAGCGCAGGTTTTAATACGGAAGACACTTGTCTTCAATAAATCTGTCCAGTTTTTGAGGCGCTGACAGCTATTGAGGAACAGGCATATGTACATAAAAAGGGCGATAGGTCCACCGACTAGACTTTAAATTGGCAAACAAATAATCTATTCGTGTCGTCAAAAACTATTGCTTCTGAAAAAGAAAACTTTATCAGACCACTTACCGTCCGCAAAAGGTTTCAAAAAAGTCAATTACCAGGAAAAAATTAGTAGTAATTTTTTTGTTGTAGCTGGTAGGTTCCGCTGATCATGGTCGACCTAATCCGTTCACCTGGACGTACTTTGGGCAGAGAGGAATAGACAGGCTTGTTCACAGATGTCTTAAGGTTAATCGAAAAACACGTTCTACAAAAATTATGTTTGCCTTAAGTGAAGATTCAGGTGACCATATTTTCGAAAATAAGGAAGGTGTTACTGTCCTCGTCAATTCTCATTACTTTACCTTAATGTTTACCGAAATGTTTTTGAAGATTTGCATGTGGAAAACATGTGCTTTCAACAAGACCCGTGACCCGTTTTTTGGTTCATTTCTAGAAAAAATTCGCGTTTCAGTGATCTGAACTGGCCCCCACGATCGTTTCATTTATCGTCGTCGTATTTTTGTGGAACTCTGCAAAAAAATCGTTTTTAACCACACAATGGTCGTGTTCTTAAAAACGACACACTAGTGCCAAAAAGTCTCCGAAAACTATCTTGGCCGAATCGAGTCCGGCAAGAAATCCCTTGGGCTACATTTAAATGATTATATTTAAAAAAAAAAACTAGTGTTTTATTTTAATTAACTAAAAAAAAAACTCAAATTAAATTAGTATATAAAAATATTGTCCTATATCCCGACCCATCATCTCACATATACTCCCACCAAATCTCATTAAAATTCCTTAACTACATAAAGCTGCATTAAGTAACAAACATACAAAGTTTTAAAAAAAAAAATGTTAAAATACCTCAAACGACCTGCAACTTCTATGAAGGGTGATAGACCAAGAGTTTCTCTCTCCCATAAAATTTATAATTATTATGCACCGATCTTGTACATGATAAGCAAAGACCTACTTCCGTGTTTCATACTGGCCCAAGAGAAGAGGCACTTTGTGGGTACGTCAGTCAATCCATATGATTGATTTTGCAGACCTCCATCACAAATATTTACAACCGCACAACGACGCTTCTGCAAATAATAACCTTCAGGAAAGTTCGCAACAAATTAACCAAAACATTCCCGCCCGCCCGCCGTTCCGCTCATTTTTATGGTCGTAGTACTTCTCTAAAGATCTTGTGCGTCCCAAGTTCAAAGAACTACTTCCAAAAAAAAAAAAAGGAATACATTTTTTAACAAAGAGTAGCGCCTTCCCTTCTCTTAACGTTTTTTTTTTATTTTTTGCTCGATCAGTAAACTTGAAAATGTGCATGCATGAGGAGGAGACAAGTTAAATAGTTTATTGACTTCCCAAACGGATCTCTTGTCTGTCCTGTGGGATCTCTGGAATATTAATTGTCACATATCGTTCACATCCCATCCCAGACACAACCGCCAATCGAATCCATGTATCCATATTCATCATAATTCTTTGAAAGACATGTTCTATGAACATCTTTGTTTTTTTTTTTTTTAACTCAGTCTTTGGCTGGCTTTGTGTGTGTTTTATTTCCAGCAAGGAATTCGTTCCTAGAATTTGCTTGGTCAAATAAAACAGCCAAGAGTACCCAACGGACAAGAGACAATAGCACCAGCGCACCGAACGAGCAGTCCCCAGCACTTTTTGAAGGTTTTGCAGCTATTGCAATGGAGTTTTTTGCATCTTGTGTTTCATCATCATCAAACAAGCCTTCGAAATGTCGGTACCTATTAAAAATTGGAATTTTTTTACGAGCCCGTATGACGAGAACGACGAGCAACGACCACAACAAGACTGTGGCTTGGCTACAAACATTCTAAACAGTATAAATAGTTTGAAACTTTTATTATTATTATTGTTTTTTTGTTTTTTTTAATGAAGTACACGCGTAAAATGTACGCATACAATTTAAGCAAATAGTAGATTAGCAGCACGGTGAAAGGAATGAGCCTTAGGAGCCTACAGATTATGAATGGCCACAAGTTAGAGACAGAGTCGAGCTGTTGCTGCCTCAAAATCAGAGGAGAAGATGATGACGAAGTGGGAAAACCTTCACCACTGATTAGAATGCTGTTAATATTCCCATGGCGAAGAAGACATTATTTATTTTTTATTTGGAGTTCTCGTTTTGTTTTCTTCGCGTATGTGCGAATGTGAGAATTTGGTGGGATAGGAGAGAGTCAAAAACTTCTGGAAGTCTGGTGGCGTACTGACTCTAGTCATGGGGGCATCGAACAAATTATAATTGAACTTGGATGCACTTCACACAGAGTCCACTTGGACATGCGAGTCGCGGCTGGTTGTTGATTGTAGTAGTATTACAGGATTCGTAGGATGAGGAGACGACTTCCTGCCGAGTCGTGACTTTTCATTCATATCCTTTTGCGCGCGATAAATGATTGGATTGTTTTAAGTCGAATCGGAATTTCAAAGTCGCTGAAGGAGTGATGGGAAATGATACCTCCGGTTTCTCCATTTTCGATGAGTTTGAATTCATTTGGGCTCCAAGATCTTGAGTGCCTAGTGCACGCGCTGGTTTTTGAACTAACCGCATTTTCCTGGACAAGTAACTCGCCCGAATTCGAATCCTAAATTGTAGGTCATAAAAAATCGGTTATAGTTTCTTCTATGTCGTCTTTGAAGAAAAAAAGAACAGTAATGCCGCCACTCCAAGAATTAGATCAAACAATTCGGGATTCAGTGGATTTTCAGAGCCCTAAATACGCCGTTTTTATTTGTTTACATAGTCGCCGAGATTGACTTTCATTAAGGCCCAAAAAACAAATGATGTGCTGATTGGACCTAGGGATCGAATTTGTGAATTGGTCCTCAGACATTGCGGCGCTGAGACTCTCGGATTGCGGGGACCACTTTCGGCCGTCGAGCGTACAGAACAAACACGGAAGTAGGTTCGGGTATTAATCACCTAGCCACTCCCAGAAACTAGAATTGGTGAATTATTATTTCGATCGAAATTTCAACAACTTAACAATATTTCGAAATGTTGTTCAATTCAAAAAAGCGACCCATTTCGAACTGCAAAACACTGTTTCTGTTAATTTTTTGGTGGCATGAGAACTACCAGTGTCAAAGTAAGATATGATTTAAAAAGAAACCAACCCACCCTTTGGTTAGATAAAATTTAATTTATTGATACTGAAGGGAACTCTAACCCCGCAGTCGCAGTTCAAGAATGATAAATTTTGAAAAAATGTCGAATTATAACCACGACCTTCCTCAAAGTTTGTCGAGCAAACGACGTCACCGTCAGACCGGTTATAAATGACGGTAATAACTCAAGCTTACAATACAAAATTTTAAGATTGACTTTGACTTTAAAACAAGTCCAAAAAATTCCGTTTTAATGCTTCAAAAACTCCAGCGCTAAGCCTCTCGAAAATAGTTTTAGAAGCTTTATAAGTTTTTTGTTATGACAAAGAATTTAGGACTTCACTTTTCGGTCGTCACACGCGTTGATGTCCAAGACACCTAGCAGCCTACAAAACTTTAATTCCAAACATCTCAGTAGTTCCAAAGTGGAGCTACAATATGGTAGACAGGTTTGGTTGAGAAACCTTTTTCTTGCCCCTCACAGCTGCCTTCATTTTGGTATCAAACGAAAGCGATTTTGAAACCTTCGCCGGAAATTAAGAGTGATGATAAGTTTTTTGAAATTTAAAGAGTAAAACATGACGAAAGAGTCGAGTCTTTTGTTTGCCAAGTTTGGACACTCTACTTTCTTCATTCTTACAGCTGCGGAAAAATTGGATTTTTAGTTCGTTTTGTTTCACTGGGTGAGTGCTTATTGGCCTTTCACCTGTCTGCTCCAATACTGGCAATGAAGTTCCTGCTTCTGTTAAAAAGTTTATTCAGTTCTTATCGCATGTGGGCTAGATTCTGGTTCCAACACTGACGCTGAGATTCTTCTTTATTCGTTTAGCCATGGTTAGAAAATGATTGTGGAGGTCTCTATCCACCTGGAAAAGTAGGGGCATACCTCCGTACAGATGGCTTCGGGGTCTGTACCGCTCCTGACTTGTTCATCTCATTACATTTACTTTTCAGGAAGCCAGATTAAGGTTATTTTAAATTCGTTACGGATCTTTGTACACTGATTCGCCCAAAAGGAAAACACAAATTTTGAACACGGGCTTTGACAGCTGCCTGACCATAACATAGATCGTATCTTGCTTTGAAACACGCTTGCATGGTTCGGCAAGATTTTGAAATCTAAAGATCAAAGAACACCCCCTTCTCCATTTTCGGGGTGTCTGAAAGGTTGCGAGCTCAAATGGTGTAATTTTCTTCTTTAAATTGAGCTTTGGCATCAGTCAGTAGAAATTGAGAATGGGAACATCGGTAGCGCTTAAAGAGCATTTCAGTGAGACCCGTCTAGCGGAGATGGTTGACGCAGTGTATCTGGTATGAAGGTCGGTAAGCATTGTCATTAAAACAGGTTACATCAATCGCTATTGACCGCAAAGCACCTTTCCTTCTCATTTCAGGAATTCTGCTCCTTCGTTGGCAACAATCAAATATGGGCAGGCAGTATAAAAGCGAGGCTGTTCCCAAAATGAGCGATGAGTGACCTCCCCAGAGCTTTTAAAAAAAAAAAACCCAAAAAGTTATTGGTTAGCTCAAAATTTAGATATAAAATAGCGTCTCGTGAGGATGTTTCAATCAAGTGTTTTCCAGCGTTTCATACCAGCTGAATGTTTACGTCGAATTAAAGCCAGTGACGAAACAAAGCTCCCTCATCTCAGACCTCAGACAAAAGACTGAAAGGATAAAAAAAAGAGAGAAAAGCAGACAAGAGTTAAGTGATGCGCATGGGATAATTTAACTGAATGGTTTCAAAAGGGAAGAGCAAAAACTGGCGAGTATTTTGTGAACTTCTTGCAGCGTTAAAGTGCCAAAATCAGGAAAAACTGGTGTCTGATGTTAGAGAGTAAGCCTCATCGGATTTCTTCCAAACTTTGAAGAATGGTTTGATGTCAAAACATTTGCCAACAATGAATAGATGCAATCTGCGTTTATCTTAAGAAGTTCGATCTCTGAACATCGTTTCGAAAATTGGTTCCATCTAGAAGTCGAATATAAACTCAAAAATCATACGACTGATCCTCACCAACTCTTCTTTATCGCGAAATCTAATCTCCGAATTTCCAATCACTTTTCGGATACATTTTTTTATTGCCAGTAGTTTCAATTTTAATCACGCATATTTAAATAAATATTCAAACCACACCGGGCCCTTTCTAATCATAAAAACTAAATTCCAAACAACAACAAATCAAAACCCTTAACTACATAGCCCGCTGTTTAGAGACAGTAACTTAAATCTTTAAATAGGCTCGCGTAAACCATTTGTTTTCGCATCTAGTTAACATCATTAGTTTCTCATAAATTTAACTATACACTAGCGGCTCAATTTGAAGAGCCTACAACCGCCGCAAAAAAAACAGCCACACCCCCCAAAATAAAATATAAAAAAACAAATAGTTTCAGATAAAGTGTATTTCGTTCACAAAACGTTTGTTGACGATGTTTAACCAGCATCGGGCCTCTCTAAAACAAAACACATGTCGTCTCATTGTTTTCGGCATCTAGTTGCGGTGGTGCCGCTGCCGCTGGCTAGCTGTGGTCTAACCACCAGCTCCAGCACGCAATAAGTGCTCTGACTTCCATGTGACTGGTGCTTGGGCTTCAGTATAATTCGCTGGACAGTCACCATCACGCGTTAAATTTTGTAGTAGTCTCGTTCCTCCTCAGTCGGGGCCGGGCCGGGGCATTCGCATTTTGGCCTTGAAGTTCTTTTATTGCCCGTTTTTTTTTTTTGGCTGTTTATTTATTTTGTTTTTTTTTTTTAAGTTTATTTCGTCTCAGGAAAAGTGCTTTACACTGGTTCCCATTAGTTTTTTTACGACTTTTTAATCAGATCATTGCAATCGGAAGTATGTACATTCATTTTGAATATTTTGATTTTGTTGCTAAACATTTGCCAATGTTGCTAGACATTGAAGAGATCAAATTTGTTTTATTTTTTTACGTAACTTAACTAATTAGTTTCTAATTCCGGGATGGATGAACTTTTTCTCACGCAAGTGTATTGTTTTTTTTTTTTTTTTTCGTTCGTTCGTTTTTATCTGCGTAAATGGCGTTTGGCGATGTATATACATTTATCTGTCTGTTTGTTTGTTTGTAAAATTTGGCAAAAACCGATAAAAAAAAGCTTTTTTTGGAATCAGAAAGGGGAGACGGTAAAGCTTGAGATTTTGCACAAAAAAAAAAAAAAGAATAAAACTCAGCCGAAAAGAAAGCAAATGTTTGCGAAAAAAAGGGGGGCCCAATGGAACGAAATGAGCAAAGCCACAGATGAATTTATTGCTGCTGCTCTTTGAACATTTTAAGATTAAGCATATGCATATATGTATTTGAATTTGTATCTTAGGTGCTATCTATGCTGTTCGATGACGTAAACAGACGGTATATTACCGGCACATGTGTGCTGTTTGATAGCTGAAATTAGAAAGTACGAGAACATATGGACGGGGCTATTGGTCCCAAGTAGAATGAAATTTACCGTGTGTTGATGTCACGAACGGAGAGTTCTAAGCCTGGTGACTTGTGACAGTAAGAATGAATTAAGATAGCCCCCTTTCATGGGAATAGAAATAGAAAAGTTTCCACAAAAAAGGAATTCAAGAAATGGCAAAAGAAGTTTCTTAAAAATGTTTAAGCCTGAAGATTCTGTTGGAAGGACTTACTCATTCCGACACGGTGTCATGTTTTAAGCTGAATGAAAAAGTTTGCATGACTTCAAAACTGTTAAGCTAACTCAATGGACACCGCATGATCTTCAATAACGACACAAAAAAAAAATAAGGAAAACGTCAAAACGTAAAATATGTACACTGAGAATCATAAGGATGAGGCCGTAATATTTGCGTCCGATTTACAGGAACACATCTACGCGTACACATTTACTTCCTGTGAATTTTATGGGTTTCTTTTCCAAACAAAAATTAAGGAAGTCTATTTAAATTTCCTGAACTGAAAAAATCTTATATAAATGAGGACACATGAACAGCTTAATATTATTTTTTATTTATTACGATTTTCTGAAATAACTTCTGTAAAAAATATCATAAGTGAATCTTTTTCATGGAAACCTTTTCAAACATTGTTCACAATATCGTTTTTCACTACATGTTCAAAAAAATTAGATAAGATTTCTATCTATTTTTTTTTTTTAAGTAAATAGTGACAACATTTTTATGCAACTTATTAACTATAATCCCCGCAATTGACAGTTTTATTTTATAAGGTCAATTAATGTAGTATTCGAATTATACGACGCATTTCATAATAAGAATATATACAACGAGGTTTATGTTAGCGCAAACATTGTTTACGCATGCGTTTTAGCTGCGTGGGCCATATTCATAAAATTAAGATAATTTCAAAAACTTATAATGAACTTCCTGGCAACGTTCTTGTTGACTGGTATCACATTTTTTACCATGAGGAAGCACGTGAATTTGAACTCAACCTGAACATTTACTGAAGCGAATACTTATGATCAAATGTACTTTTAAGCAAAACTTTTATTTACTTTAAATAAAACTTCAAAAAAAATCATCAATTCAAATCAAAACTGTACAGTGTTTTCCAATAAGGACTTCACATTTAATTTTTTTAATTGAATAAATCCATTGTAAAGTGTGCTATTTTGGCTTGTGGCACCATCCTTGTTGAAACCACATGTCGTCCAAGCCCAGATCTTCCAATTCAGGCCAAAAAATAATCGGTAATCATGGCCCGATAATGCTGGCCATTCACAGTAACAAAGTCAAAAATGAGCTTCGTCACTGAAGATGATTTTGTGTTGAAATTCATTATATTGGTGCATCTTCTCCGGAGCCCAATCGGAGAACGTACGTCGTCAAATGGTCTATCGGTTTCAATTCTTGAGTCGACTTGATCTTGTTTGGGTGTAAATCAAGATCCTTACGCAAAATACCCCATAATGACAGTTCGATGATCAGTGAAAGGGTGCGTTCACAAATCAAATTCAAAGTTGTCAAGTCCCCATTTGAAAACCTCATAGTTTAAGGTTATAAAGGCTACAAGTGTGTATGTGTTTCTTATAATGACAAAATCAAATGAAAAAACTTAAAACCTTGTTACATCCTGGCGGGCTTATTATTTTTGGCTAAGAGAACCCTTAAATCTTTACCTTGCTTTCATATTCTTTCATTTGCCGTCGGAAACCATTGCCCAAGTTTGCATCCCAATAGTTCAAAAAACGGTGAGAATGCCCGGAAAACATAAAGAAGAAGAGTGTTATCACAAGCTGGGTGGCGAAGTTGGTAGATCGCCTGCCTTTCAATTGATACAATAGGTCCCAGGTTCGATTCCTAGAGTAGTGGTCTAGTTTTTCGAATCTGGTCCAGTCACCATTTGCCATTGGGATCAAGTTAATGGCACTATCACAAGGTAGGTCGACCAGTGATAACAGTCTAACAAATGGGTGGCGTTGTTGTAGTGGTTGTTGGATCGGCTTAGTTCCTAGTTCATGTTTTCAAAAATAGCTGTTTGTGTAGATTGTGTGTAGATGGCTCTGCTGTGAAGGCATAACACTGACAGCGGGGTGTCTAAGCTAAATCTTCCAAACTTTCAAAGTTGTCGAATGTCGAACAAAATCCTGTGAATTAGGTTAAAGTCAATAGGTCGATATCAAAAATCCTCCGTCCCGTTTCCGGGCTCCACCCACGGAAGTGAGTTGAAACCAATTACACCTGAGTTTCTCAAACTACTACACAATCTTTCATTCTTCTCCTAATTCTTTCGCTCGCTCTGTGCTACACGCATTATAAGACTCTTAATATCCTCTTGAGCGAGCAAATAATTAAAAAAAAAACAAAAAATGTTGAAAAAAATACTGCGAATTATGCGAATGCAAACGAGTCAATGACCACATCCTATTTGGACGCTTAATCTTTCCTACTTCACTTAATCAATGTATTCCCTCTGTTCAAATACATCATAAGGAGAGCCATTGTAATAGCAAGTGGATTATAATATAGGGTGGGTCATGTGTTGGTTTCTTTTAATAAGGCTATGAAAAACATCCTTCAATATTTTTTTCCGATTAATTATAGAATATTATAGAATATTTTCCCACTCAAAGGAAATGCCTCGACTGGCATTTTCGATGGGATCTATGTTTAATCTTTAAAAAAAGAAAGCAACAAAAAAATAGTCTGATGGCGTCAGAAATATCACAAATTTTGTAACACGCCTCGAATTCTTTGGAAGAAGTAGTCCACCACACCAAACCCCCAAACGTTCAGGATCAGTACGAAAAGACAGGTTTGGCCATTTCGTTTCAATTTCTAAAATAATTGACCCTACAAGTTCCTTGTTCAAAATTCTGCTCAGGCTGGTGCGACTGATGTGCAATTTTTTCGATCTTTGTGGCGTTAAGGTTCTCGAGCTAAGACGTACATTTTAGGCAACAGCGGTTAGATTCTGAATTACTCATGTGCATTTCCTCGCAAAGAAGCATACGTTTTTCTCTTGGAGCAGTAAATTGAAAGGAGCTGCCCTAAAGGATGAAATAAAATTCAATATTCACACCATGCCGATTGTTAAATCATGCTTTTCCGGAAAGAAAATGGTCTTGTTCTTTTGTCTTCTCTTAATTTTCAGTAGACCCCCATTCGCCGCCATAAACTTTGTCAGTATTTTTTTTTTAGAAATTTCAAAGTTATCTCATTTTTTTTATGGTTTCGAAGAGCTAACATTTTATGAAGAGCAATAATCATGATATTTCATTTAACCCAATATTGTTTGAATACTGATACGAAGTTTTATACGTTCGTTCTTTGAAACTGTATCTATTGGAATAAATAAATAAATTACAATGACTGAGCAACTATCCAAGCAGCCCAGTTTAATGCCACAAGATTAAATCGATTTAGAAGTTGATTAAAGCTCGTATATCTAGGAATGACACTAGATTGAGGCTGCCACAAAACAAAAGACTGGACATCAAGAAAAACATTTTCAAGGAAGTAAACGTGACCATGCCTAAAAATACGATAAAGGAAGTGACACTGGATAGGTGACAAAAATTCACTAGCCACACAATATAGACATTTTCCACAGAAGATGTATGCGCTTCTAAATGATCGCAAGCAAGCTATCTGTGATCACACACGCAACTCATCGTCAAGGCGCCACACGCAACAACAACAACCAACAACAGCCGTTTTATTTGATAACCAAAATTAGCGGAGGAGGAAACCAACAAAAAAAAAACAAAAAAAAAATAGTAAAAACTAAATGACGACAATTTATTCCCCCACACCGTCAAAAAACGCAAATAGAATAAAGTGGCGTCAAAAAAAAAATAAATATTACCACCGATTACAGTTTTCCGCAACGCTTCTAAGAAACATTATTATTATTATTATTATTATTATTATTATTATTATTATTATTATTATTATTATTATTATTATTATTATTATTATTATTATTATTATTATTATTATTATTATTATAATAATATTATTAATAAAGAGTCATCATCCAAAAATAAAATGAAGAGTATTGTAAGATTTTTAACAAATTTTTTGTCGAAACAAAAAGCCTAGTTTTTAAAGAAGGGTTTTCGGTGGTCATCAAAATACATGCTGTGTACGATTGACGAAACATCACAATCGACAGACTCATCCAGGGAATCAAAAATGTAGGAGGATCAAAAACAGCGAGCACGAAGGATCAAAATCATGGTTTACAATTAATTGAATCTAGCCCGGGGTGCACAAATCAATCGAAGGAAAAAGAAAACCCTAACTTAGAGTTTCCGCCACCAACTTTACAAAAAAAGAGGTAAGAAAAATTTGTTCCGAATGTACCATGGATTTTTTTGAACCCTATTTTCGAAAGATTAAATTTTATGTAAGGGTCAAGGACTTGGTTGCATCAAAGCAGCTTGTAAGGAATATTTGACTGTCCAAATAGCCAGTAGATTTCAAAATCTATACTCAAGCTCGTCGCGTTTTCCGTAGCTCTGTTAACGATCGGTTTTTTTTTTTTTTTTTGAACCGATAATAATATTTAATATTATTTAATATAATATTAATATTAAGTTAATATTTTTTTATTTATAGTATATAAATTTCGTTACTTTTAGAACAATTCGCTTAGTCTTTTTCCTTCGGCAAAATTCTTTCAAATGCTTTTCTGTCAAAGGCACTTCGACATAGCTAAACACTTGTCAAGCTTCTTTGATTTCGATGTCCCTTGAGCCTGGCATTCCTGTCTTAGTTTCAAGATTCTAAAGCCGAATAAATGGTTAGGAATTTGACGATATTTTTTGTTGACTGTCTCTTGTATAAGTTTTTAACAAACTTTTGATTTAATTGACAAAAACGTTACCGGTTGGAAGGAGATAAAGTAATTTTCACTTCAAATCGCTTCCGCCAGACACATATTTTATTCTTTGCACGGCATTAAGTGCTTTCTAAACTTTGTCCAGTTTTTTTTTTTTGCTGAAAGTCCTTCATTTCTGGTATAAATTTGGCAAGATAATCTGTTGACGCTTTTCCATCAGAAGACTTAAACTTTTCATAAAATTTAAGGTTAATTAAAAGATAGTTTTTATCCTAATTTTCTAGGCGGTTGCTTTAAAATTATGAATAGTTCGACTATTTTCCTTGACTTACATTTTCGACATATGAAGATAAAATTTGTTGTCGAATACGCCGAAGTCGAAATGTGTTTTCTGAACTAAGCATTTTCCAGACGGTGTCCTTGCTTATCTCAATTACTATATCAACTTCATCTTCAATTTTCCCCACGACGATTTTTCGACGATGTTCCCCTCGCAATCCTTTTTGAAGTATTTGCCGTTAAGAATGAGAATGAGAATGATTGAATAAATAGAATGGTCAAATTTGATCTCGACTTTGAATTTTTTAACTTCATCTTTATGATACAAAAATAAATTCTGCCCCAATTAGTTGGTAACCAACTTCATATTGCATATTTTGTCCTTTAATCAACCGGCCCAAAATGTGTTTTTTGACAAAATTCGGTCCAAAAAGACTGAAAAGTCGTATCGCTACAAGCGTTTTCGATATAGATACATTGTTTAAAAAAAAAGTTTAATATTTTAACACCGCTCTAACCCATCTGCGTTTCTTCAAAGGCAGCATCAATCTTTTTAAGATCCTTATTCGGTACAAGGATTGAACGCCTTTTAACATTTTAAGACCAAATGTGCTAGTCGAAAATAAGTTTTTAGATTTTCGAAAATTATTAAAAGTTTTTCATTCAAGACTCTTGTTAGGTGTTGTCTTTTTTTTCGAGACCACTGTTGCTCAGTAAGATAGTACGCGTATATGTATATTTTCAATGCGCAAAAACAAAGCGACTAAACAACGCACATACCATATGTTTAACGCAAACATGCTGAAAAGTTAAACGCGAAAAAGCTTCTTCTCAATGTTTAGATATTTTTGGAAAGAACATTTCTTTTTTTTCGTATTGCGTTTATTGGGAATTCAAACTTTACTTCCTTGGTGACAAACCACGAGTATGTATTAAATAGATTACTAATGCCTTAATACATGTGTAATTTCTACATTCGTATGCATGACGTGATTCTGTTAATTTTATTTTATTTATTATAATTTTTTTTTTTTTTTTGAAATAAATAAACACACGAATCACAGCTGATAGTAGTTGGAGCGGTTTTTGGTAACCATTTCTTTCGTTTCTTTTATGTGTGTGCGAGAATGGTTATAAAATATTTAAACGAACCAAAAACAAATTTGCAATTTTATGAATTTTATGTCTCGAGGTTAAGATAATATTCTAGAGCGATGCGGTGAAGGAGAAAATGTCCATTTCGTAATCTGATATCGAGAATATTATTATTGGCTTGAATTTTTTGAAAATTTGCTCCAAATTGACGTAAAAATTAGGCATGGGCCATAAAACGATACAACCTTTTTTTTTATTTGCATTTTTTTTTGACTCTATTTTATTTTGCGTTTCTTTCGTTTGTTAATTCGCGCAGTTGAATAATGAAGAAGAGTGTTGTACCTTTTTTTGGCGTTCTTGTTTTTCATCGAATTTGATTTGATTTTTTTGCAGGTTAATACGAAAACTCCCGAATAAATAATATGAGGGTCACTTGGCTAAGGCAAATAAGTGGAGTTTGAGGGTGATTTTTGCGTTGCAAATTGAGTAGAACTAGGCTTAAGTCATGACTCGTGTTTTTTTATGTAGAACATTGTTCAAGCTTTAAACAACAATCCTTCTTATCCTAACATTTTAAGTAAAATTCCAAAAAAATCTTGATGAAGAATGCAGACCACATGATGTGAGAGAAGACACAATAGTATCTGACATTTAATCAAAATTTGTAGCCTTTGTTTTAGCTTGAAACGCTTAACGATGTTCAAAAGATTCTCTTTTTCAATTGAAAAATAATCTAGTTTTTTTTAAAATGACCAACTCAAGACAGCTCAAAGGTATCCTTCTGCCTACAATTTTGAGTGATTTATTATAAAAAAAATCTTTCGCAAGAAAAGTGCCCGACAAAAGCTTAGAGCTTTGTTGAAAAAGTTTCCATTCAACCTCTATTCCTAACTTTATGAGCAAAGTATAATTTCTTGGAGCTAAAGAAAAATTTCCTTTCATCATATCTCAGCTTTAATTGGCGCCCGAGCGTGGACCTAACTTAAACACACAAACCAAAGGAACCGCATTGCAAATGATTTTAAGATAATTGGTCTTAGTGATATTACTGAAGGTTTTCCTGGCTGAACACTTCCTGAGTAAATAGAAAACAGCACATCTCAAACGAATTCCCAAAAAAAGGTAAACTTCTTAATGACCTGCAATGCATTTTCACAGTAAAATATTCACTAAAGATCTCATGTCAATCTCATCGCAAACTGGAACCAGTAATCTGATACTTTTGTCGTAAATGCGTGAGTTATGTTCCGGTAAACCTTTTCTTAGGTGTTCCGTTCTGCTCCGTTGTGTCTCTGACTTTAATTTTTTTCTTCATAAATGGTTTCCAAATCACTGTATGCGGTGAATTTGGTACGGCACCAAATGTTGAGCTCATTTGATTCCAATACAAACAGCATATTAGCTTAAAGTATGCCTACTGGAAGGTTTTTTATTCCATCACAATCTGCACATTTGTTGGATTTACTACAAAATTGATGTCGCCACAAGACCTCTGATGTAACTACATTTCAAAAAGCGAGTAAGAAGTATTTTACCCCCTATTGAGCTGGTTACGACATCCGCTCAAAGTGAAGTTTATGTAAATGCCATGTCGTGGACTGGTCCTCCAAAGCCTATCCTAAGACAGCAGTTTAAGCTGACAGTAAAGCTGTATTCAACCTTGAGTTTTTTAAATGACCTTTGATTTAAAACTGGCGTTATCAAAAATGTTACCATTTCAACCTTAAGTCTAATTGTCATCCTCAAGTCAAGTTTGGTGATTCTTTTTTATATTTCGTACCTGATTCTTTCCAACGGCTTTATATGCTTACATGATAAGGGTATTCAGAGCCCCTTGACCGCTTGAATATTGTAAAAAAAAAATATATATCTGTTGAGTGGAACCTAATGAGCTTTTAGTTCACTTGACTTTCAATGTTAACAAAATTTCTTGCTCTTGGTTTTTTTTTTCAATCTTCAGACTTCTTAATCACTTGAAAGCTAGACTTAACTTAAACTAAGACTCTCATATGCAAACCCTGACCCTTCCAACACTTACATTTCAAAGAACACAAACTCGACTTCCTGGATCACCTTTAAGCCTCCCTAATCAACCACACTTGATCTTGTTCTTGTTCAACTTTCAGCTTAACTGCTTGAGTTGTTCCCCCCACTTCCGAAATTATCTATAAAAGATTAGATGATTTGCCGCAAAGCGATGAAGAAGGGGCGCTTGAACGTTCTTAATTGTAGCAACCAAAATGAACATCGAAGGAAGCACACCTCATGTGGGCTGCTCTATCAACTCAACTTTGTAATCAAAATGGAAACAATCATCCTCATCCTGCTGATTACTCTCTACTCTTCAAGTCAAGAATCTAATCCAAAATAAAATCGCAAACGAAAAAAAGAAAAACAAAAAGAAAAAACAAAAATTTGAATTCCATTCAAAGATTCATTGAACTCTTCATACTGAAGCGAACGAAGAACAAGTGAAGCCATGTGACTACATAATAAGCACTTGCGAAGGCGCGCGAGCCAAGTCTTTGTTGCTTTACATATCAAGCCTTGGAAAATTAAACAAATTTAAGAAGAGAACAGTAACGAGAAGATGAAGATGGGTCACGCACAAGTGGGCGAATTGAAGAGGCCATCATCTAGTATCCAGAAACCATTTGAAGTTGACCGTTCAATATGGAGCCAACATCTGTCGTCTCATCTTGGTTGGACGACACTGTATGTAAAAAAAAAAAGGTCAAGGCGATAATTCATTTGACGCTAAGACACTGAAGAGGCTGATTGCGACTAATTATACACTTCACGTATGCAAATGGACCGCCCGCCAGTCGCTATTAAAACATTGAAACTCTATACTTGACCGCAGGCACTACTCACTCAATTACTTCCAGACATAATAAACCTTTCCTGGCATGCCTTTGCTTGATTGTCCGCAGGCTTATATTGTGTGACTTAGTATAGCCCCCCACTTTCTTCCGGCAACAATGGCAAAGAAGTAGAGAAGTCTTGACACGCAACCGCACTCGTTCAAGCCACAGCAACACAATGTGTCATCAATTTGCCACAAGTAGCCAAACAGTTTCCTCCTTGGAACGTGTTTTCTTCCGAAACATTGATCCAGAGGAGAGACGACTTCGGAGGCTTCTCCCCTTTATTTTCTGACCATAACACCACCACACCGTTCGAGGTTTCATTTCACATTTCACATTAAAATCACTAGACTATGCTGAATGGGTTTACAGATTTGTTCTATGATTAATTAAAAAGTGAACACATCCCAGATACAAGGGGTTGTGTGTTCACGGTGCTTGGCCATTCCATATTTATCAATTTAGCTGCACGTCAATGACCTAGAGCAATATAATAATAAAAATATACTATATCTGGATGGCAAGGGGAGAGTTGGCCGGGCAATTGGCATCAAAGTACTTAGTTCACGGTAGGTTGGTGAATTTAACACGAGATACCTTTTGAAGAGTTGGTGCAAGTGATTCCAGCCAATTACAAGTTATAAATGCCAGTCTGCCTTGGACAAGCTTCCCCATTTAATGTGGTTTAAAATTGGAAATTGATACGGATTGGGGGAGCCTTTGGGTGGTGCTTGTTATGGAACGAGTACGTTGATGAGGAATCACTTGCACACTTAAATTTTTAACTTTTGTGTAATTAAAAATGCACAGTTGCATGTTGAAATGAGTGTTCCAAAAACAAATGCTTTTCTATCTTTTTCAAGCACTGAATGTTTTGTATGCATTTACTTGCCAACTTACTCAATCCTCAAGCTTTTAGATGTCATATGTCATTGGAGCAAGCAGAACCGACAGCATGTCACGCCTGAGCTGTAAACTGTGAGAAGGGAAAACATTCCCGAGGATAGCGTCAGTAAATGAGGCTGCTGTGATTATTTCGACGCATCCCCCTAATCTGATCGATGATCGCCTCTTCAGGGATCTTCAAAGTGATCGTCACAGCTGATCAAGCTTGGAAAGGAGCTTTACTGTCGCAGGAAATAGTTTATAAGGATCCGTGCGCAATTGGAGTTAACATAGGAAGCCTGTCTTAGAAAATGATCTTCACCGCGATCCATTCGACTGGTAATTTCTTTATCCCATTTCAAAACAGAGCACAATGCCCTCCAGTTCACCAACTCAACTAGGTAACTAGCTTTCATGTTTGCATCATGATGTTGCCTATACTTTCTAAGCTGACTTGCCATTAAGATTTCAATTCCAAAATTTTATAATTTTTGTATCTACACTTGAAGAAGATTCAACCGATTGCTTTTCCGTCCAGCTGGACTTTCCGTCCTTCACTAAACCTTCAGTTCCTTTTTCTTAAAAACCAACGAAAAAGTAATTTGAAAGTCCACAGTTTTAAGACAACACGTCTTTCAGGGGGTGTGTCTGTGTCCGGACAACTGAGTGTGACTGCCGGGTTCAAATTCAGAAGCCTTTCATGAGAGGCACCTTTTAAAAAATTTTGTGGGGCAACAACTTCTTTGAGGGCCAGAGTCTAGTTTCACCTTTTGTGTGTGCGTCTTTCATGTCTCGTAAATGGCAGAGGTTAGACCAACAGTTTATTGCCGACTCCGAACGGCTCCATAAGCTTTTTCTTGACAGTGTGTGATTTTTACTCGGAGTGATTGTCTGTCAGTAGCGAGAGGTATAGCTTTGAAAAAATGCCAGATATTCTAACCTGGATTTGAAGCCGGGTCTCTACGTTCAGGACCAGACGCATTTACCACTGAGCCACGGCACCTACAGAGGAAAATATAAACAAAGCACACAAACCGTGCAGCTGGACTGTGGCTCCCAGAGAGCTGTCGCCTCACAAAATTCTTGTCCCGAAAACTGCGTTGGGGACCAAACAAACCGAGAAATTACAGAAGCTTTCGTACAGATGTTCATGGACATACAGATAAGAGGGCACAAAGACAAAAGTAAGATGCCCTACAAGAGTCACTTAAGAGTTTCCAATCAAAGTTGGTGTACCACACGGGAGTGTGCTTAGTCCTTTGCTATTTATTGCTATGCTTGAAGAGAAATTGAGAGGCAATTTGCAGCAGCTCTTCTAGCTAGGTTCAAACTTACCAGCAACGACTGAATCATAAAGATTCTACTCAAAAAACGCCGAAAAGAAGGCTGTACACTGCAGTTGTGCGTCCTATTATGGATAACAATGTTGGTCAATGTTTACTTAAAAAATTTAAAGCAGATAAGTTGCAGATTCTTCGCTTAACCAGCAAAACTTAATTGTTCAATTGAAAAGAAGGCAAATAAAGCCTGCTGCTGGAGGGTTTTGATTGCTTAAATTCCCTCCCGGTGACGACTTTTCAAATTCACGATACGTGGAGGTGTTAATAACAATGTTACTTAAATACTTAATGGGTTAGTAGAAACATCGGTCGATAATTCTTCAGCTGACCGAAGCAATTTATATCGTTGCTTTTTTCCGCCAACCACCCATGACTCAAGTTCTCAGATTACCTAGAAAAACAGCATGCAAAACCATCATACAGCACATGACTTGCCAAAAACAAACCTCTTCCACTCACTCGTTTATCGCACCCCATTCAATTTGCACTTTACTCCAAATAAATATGCAAAAAAATGTACAAAACCGAACCCCACCTTTTCACACCACATTATCTGGAAAATTTAGCCGAAAAGCAGACTCGGCGGACTTTGCTAATTTTTGCCAAAATTGTTACCCTCCCAAACACCCAATCTAGTCTTCAATAATTAGAGACCTTTTTTTGCTGGAAACCAAACAAAAAAAATAAAAACTGAAATTTTCTCATGGATCCAAAATAACGAGGAGCATACGGAGATACCAAAAAAGAACTCGCTTAAGGTTAAAAGTCTTTTAACGCGATAATTGTGCGAATAATTAGCCGAAAACCAAACAACAACAACAACAACACAAGAAGAAAAAAAAAAGCTTATCCGGACACACGAAAATTTTCGCAAACACTCCTCCGCCTCCTTGACCACATGTTGCCAGAGGAGGTTCGAGTACTTTGTTACGCTTTAAGTGTTTGTCTGGCTTTTTTATTGGATAGTTGGACTGTGAATTCGTGGATATTCATGTGCGTAGTTTGACGCTTGAATATCTTTTTTTCGCCAATGTGTATATATACATAAAAGTTTGTACAAAATTTAACTCAATCATTCAACTCTGGGATGAACGATTTGCTTTTTTAAAGTCAAGGTGAAGTGACGCAATGAAAGGCTTTTCGCGGTTCGGCACATTTGCGCTATGGATACAATTTTAATTTTGGTAACGTTTTTTTTTACTTTGTGACTTTTCAAAGAGAAGAAAGAATTAAATCTTTTGGTAAAATAATTCATTGAATTTATTCGAAATGGTTTGAAGTTTTTTAATTGAAAAAAAAATGACTGAGATTTAAAAAACGCATGTTGACATTTTTTTGAATTGGATAATTGAATTCACTTGAAGTCTGCAGTGTGACTTCAATAAAATCAGTTGAATTCAGTGAATTCAATAGACTTCAATAGAAACGATTTGAACCGTGAGAGATTTTTTTCTTTAATCAGAGCCGGTAACCGGGTAAAGAATGAATTCAGACAACTTTAGTTGAATTCACTGACTTCAACCGATAAAAATGAGAATTCGTTTAATGACTTCGTCGAAACATATGAATTCACCGCTGATGGCAAAAATGAATTCAATTGATTTCTGATTTGATTTTTCAACTAGCAGTCCCTTGCGAGCTCGTCCGCGTAGATTTTGTAAAGGGTCCGCCATCTAACTTTTTTTTTTCAACTAGTGCTTATTTAGCTCATGTCTGATTTGACAGATAATTAGTTTTGTCCTTCCGCTGAACGAATATGGCTGTGTATACGCTTGAACAACGCTGGGAAATATTGCGACATTACTTTGAAAATCATGGTAATGTTGCAGAATGTGTGCGAAAATTGCGTACGGATTTTGGAAGAAGAGAAGCACCGTCGCGTCAGCTCCGTATGTTCGTTATCTTGTGAAAAAAGTGAAAGAAACTGGCATCCTCATCGATAAACCAAAAACCGAGAATATTGCTGATGTGGCAGAAAGTGTGCCTGAAGCGCCATCAACATCAATTCACCGTCGTTCTCAACAATTGAATATTTCGGAGACATCATTGAGACGAATTTTGCATAAAGACCTTGGTATGATGCCATACAAAGTCCAATTGGTTCAGGAGTTGAAGCCAACTGACCATCCAATGCGTTTTCGTTACAGTCAACGGCGATCGTTATCGGGCCATGTTGAACGAATTTTTGTTCACAAAAATTGAAGAGGAGGATATTGGCAACATTTGGTTTTAACAGGACGGCGCTACGTGCCACACAGCCGAAGCTACACTCGATGTTTTGCGCCCAGTTTTTGAAGATCGCATTATCAGCCGCAGAGCTGATGTCGTTTGGCCACCTCGGAGCAGCGATTTGACACCGTTGGACTATTATTTGTGGGGTGCCCTCAAAGATAAGTATTACGCCGACAGGCCAGAGACAATTGACGCTATAAAGGACAATATTCGTGAAGCCATTGGTGAAATACAGCTGCATACAATCGATAATGTGCTTAAAAATTGGACCGATCGTGTAGGCTACTTCATGGCCAGCCGAGGCAGCCATTTGAATGAAATTATTTTCCATTATTAACCGGAAGGATTGTACTTTCAAATAAAAAAATAAATTTGAGAAAATATACAGCAGTTTTTTTATAGCACTTTCAAAAAAAGGCGGACCCTTTAAAAGTAGAAGAATTGTGGACCTCAAAAAGGTCTATTCGCCTTTGTGTCCAAACATTGTTCTGTAAGAGGTAATTTTTGTCTACATACAATGAAGACTTTACCAATATTTAAAATGGGACCTTCGGAATGAAGTTGATTGATTTGGATGATTGGTGGAAAATTAAAGAGAAAGAAAATTGCAAAGTTTCCGGATGCTGCTGAGGATGGAATTTATTTTTTTGTTACCAGAAAGGAATTTAAGATAAGGTACAAAAACTTTACTAATGATATAGTAGCACTAAAACTACAGTCAAATTATCACATTGTATTCAAATTTTGAAACTCGATTAGTACTTTCGAAGACTACCTGACTGACTTGTATCATAAATTCAAGTCTCGTAGCTATCTGTCAACAAAATTCCGGAAATTGGGAAATTTGTGTATAAACGTTAATATATAGAGATATGTCATCGCGGATTTTTTAATAGAATTTTTAGAATTCTAAAACATTTCCAAAAAAAGCAATTGAGTATTTATTACCGTTGCGACAGCGTTCACAAAAAACTACCGTATTTTCAATAATTGGTCGCCACGAAAAACCTCTTTCATTCAAATGGGATAATTTTTATCCCGTGTCCATTCCAAAGGGCCATCGTAGATATTTGTTTACGAATATTTGTGCAAGAAACTTACAAACTTTTACATTTTATAAAATTGTCCCTTAACCTTTACATACAGAGATGCTCCGCCGCGGACTTTATTTAAGAACTCTTTTAGTTCTAAAAAATTTCCATTAAAAGTAATTGAATATCTTTTGCCGTTAAAGCAGCGTGTGCACAAAACGTGACTGACATTCACGCCTATGAGTACAAACTGTCAGAAAAAGCTTCGGGGGCAGTTCGGAGTTGGAAATAAACTGTAGGTCCAACTACCGCCATTTGCGAAAAATGTAAGACTAAACCACAAATGGTGAAGTTAGACGTCAAAAAAACTGTAGCGCAACCTTGTTTTTCAACATACTTGATTCAAATTGAATGTTCCAGTCAATGACTTCAAAAGGAATGGTGAATTAAGCCTTTTTCACTCGCAGTCTTTTTGCATTTTTGGCATCTTCGATTGAATTTTTGTGAATGCGTTTTTGAAAATGATGCTGTAATTTTGAATGAAACAAACAGAAACGTTTGTTTCTCATTGATTTTAGCTTTGAAGACGCAACACTGAACTCGAATACAGATTTTGATTGTTCGAATATCCATCATTTTCAACCTTCTAATGTAATTTAAACTTATAATCGGATGCCGGTTATCCTAGTTCGGGGTTACGTCGGTAAGTCACTTTTGGGAATCGTAGCGTGACACGAGTTTTTCTTGGGTAAGTGAGCGTTAACGACGCATGCGTTGTTTGTTTATTTTTTACTTGAATGTCGGCGGGCGGATAAGGATGCATACAAACAGCCCTGAACGGACTGGAACTTGCACCACCAGTCCAAAAATGTTTAATAGAACTCAAAAGAATGGTCACCTTTTGGAAAAATTGACCCCACTTCCGATGGGTGAAGTCAGACTTAAATTTTCGGTTCTATTCCGAACGTATTTTTTAAAGTTTTTTTAAGATTGCAGAGGAACCTTTGTGGACTCTTTCGGCTAGATTAGTTATCCCTAAAGTTTTTTGATTAACGGTGGTCATTCTCCTAAGCTTGATTCAAATGGGATCTTCTCTCATTTCCTTCAAAATCACGAGCTCAGTATTTTAAGGATTTATATTCAGGTTCAAGAACTAAAATCATTGGCGCAACATTTATAGCGTTAGCTAGACTTTGTCAGACTTTAAGACTTGTGAACGACAGCTCAGAAGAAATTGCCAGGATACGATCGACACTATGAATAAGCAGAAGTGTGTCGCGTATATGATCTCAAAAGGATACTTCATCTTGATTGGTATCCGGACGGAGCATTACCGCCTCTTGTGCCCATTAAAAAAGCTGGTAAGGTGAGGACGACCCATAAACATATGTAAAAGCTTCTTTGCTGCTATAAGGGAAGCAGGACAAAAGAATGGCTCTGACTTCGAGATCAGTTTTATTAACTTTATAACAAATTCCGCGCCTTATATTTCCAGAATGTGGAGCATCAAATGTTCAAGCATCGTATGATCTTCCGTCTTGGAAGTTCGAACTCTGAACGCCAGACTTTTTACTTTGGGTCTCAAAAACATCTCGTCACATCACGAACTTCTATTCTATGCGCGTTTGTTAGGTCCAAAAAAAAAGCTTTCGACATTTTGAATCAATAATCGCAGCATACATATACTTTCTTCCAAGCTGGATTTTTCAAT
The DNA here is from genome assembly GCA_963555765.1 of Orthonevra nobilis. Taxonomy (NCBI): domain Eukaryota; kingdom Metazoa; phylum Arthropoda; class Insecta; order Diptera; family Syrphidae; genus Orthonevra; species Orthonevra nobilis. The sequence continues at coordinate 27,949,557 of OY743224.1, forward strand.
TCTTCTACCACATATTGTTGTCAACTTGATTAAGAAGAATTTGGGTCACCAAACATTCTGTTGATAGTAAGCTGGCAGCCCATATGATCGCCTACCAAGTTTCTTGCTATCTTATCGCGACGAAAATGTTATTGTTATCAAAACGATAGGCGACCACTACATGTCGTCACGGACCTCCACATTCAAAAGAGATGCCTTTCTTTAATTCTTCTGTTTTTCAAACTACAAAGACGACACAATTAACACCTAAAGCTCAGCAAATTTTTTCCAACAACGAAAGACGAACAAGCCCAAGTGTGGCACCTTTCAAAAATAATTGTCGAACTTTACGGTCCCTCGTCCAGTGACTCTTCATTATCACCATTCAATTGTAATACTCTAAATTACACGATTAATCAAACATGATAGCCAACCTCGGGCCCACCGCCAGTAACTCTGTCCACAGTATCTAAGCTTACAAGCTTACAAGTTCCAAAATAATTGCCCCATCTAACTCCGGATGTGGAGTAAACGAGTCTGTTTTTTTTTTGGGTGCTTTATGTGCGTACCTGGCGTAGGTACACCCAAAAAATGTACACACCGCGACTTGACTTTATATATATTTAGCTTTTTTTTTTTTTTTTGAATAGTTTCTACGCGGGGTTAACGACCGGTACAGCACACGGGTTCGCAAATAGAAGAGATCTATAGATAGTTGTTGGGTATTTCATAATTGTGTTTAAGCCCATGCCAATGTGTGGTGTTTAGCAGGGGGAGGCGTCTATCGAGAGTGACAGACGGGGGAATGAGAATAGAACTGAGCACACATGCCTCGATGCTCGATCTTTTTTTTTGCGTTTTGTAATTGTTGCTTATGGTCGCCTCTAGGGAACCTTGAAGACTTCCAAATCTCTCGAGAACGATGTTCGCGTCATATTGGACAGAAATCTGGTTTGTTTGTTTGTTTGAGATGAGATACAATTTTTTTTTTTTTTTTTGTGGATGATAGAAAGCTTAAGAGTAGACAGTGAGGGGCAATTTTATAGATCAATGCCATTGACAAATGAGACAGGCGCAAGTGGTGACATCATTTAACTGTTAATTGTTTGTACTTATATGATTTTTTTTAAGCTAATGCTTTGCTTTGGTACTTAAAGGTGGGCGGCATGTTTTTTGATGTTGTGATTCTATATTAAAAGAAATTGTTCTATTCGATGTTACTTCAAGTGGAAAGTCATGGTTTCACATATACAGACTAGAACCATTAAAAGGACTTTAAAATTGAAGGAAGAATGTAAGAAGTGATTCTAGCATGGGTTCGAAAATTGACATCCCAGCAAAAGTGTGGGTCATTGCAGCTGTTGTCGAAAATGTGCTTATAAAAAATCCAAGAAACTCAGCCGCCAGAGGTCTAAGATGCTTACTAAACTTCAGACGAACTGAGGAGAATTTGTTGCAAGATCTCAAATAATGCGCTTACAAAGGTCCAATTATTTCTTTTTTTTTTAATTAAAATGACCACCTTACAGCAGCTCACAATTTGAAGATAAATTTGCTTAAAAACGCTTCGAGAACCCGCATTTAGTGGGAATTTAGTGGGAGTTTAAGAATTGACGACATTAGTGGCCCATCTACCACCACCAATACGACCATGAGGAAATCGTTGCAGGACATGGAGAATGCTATTGAAGCATGATAACATAATTTTTTTTATAGCCAAAAATTGAGAATTTGGATTTGGTCGACTTTTTTGTGAGGTGACATTAAAGATTGAGGCTAACCGAACAATCTATAAACGGTTTAGACACCCTAAGCTTTAAAAAGTGTACAAAATTTTGTGATGTAAATAAATTCAAATTTCACAATTTTTTTCGAATCCCTATTTTCCGAAATAACAATATCTACTTCCAGAAATGAACTTGTAACTTTTCTGTATAATTTGTACATAACTGGTCCAATGACACTTCCTTGTGGAACTCCAGCAGTGCTTGTTTTTTTTTATATATAAATTGTTGATTCATTGTGGATGACGTACAAGTTCACACTTTCGAGTCAAGGCCCGGTGGACCTTCTGTTTGGTTACAAATGTGAAAAACTTTTATAATATTTAAATCTCGCCGAATAAGAGAGAAGAAGAGCTGCTCTTAGGGCTACAGGTGGGACTTCATTATTTCCCCTTGAACCTGCTTTTTTTACAGTGCTCTGCCGACCCTCTCGTTGACAGTCAAGCCGATCTTAAATTGGATAGAGGAGACGAAGAAGCGGATGAAATGTTTTTTTTAAATATGTTAAATTTAAAAGCTATCAGTTGCAAAAGGAACCTTGTGCGTTCAATATCGCTTTAACTCAATCTTTAAAGAAGAAAAATACGTTTTGACCCTGAATTAATCTGTCATAAGCTCACTGGGTTCGTTGCCATTGGAAATAGGATCTGCAAGAGTCAATCGGTGCACAACCATCTTTTCAGAAGATACGTTGATGAACATGAAGATGGGGCCAGAGGATTTTTAATGGCTTAGCAAAACAAGTGAGTACGAATATGTTGGTAAAACTGAGCGCGTACCGTGTGGATATGGTAACGTGTGCTATCACTTACCCTTCGATTATTTAGCTTAAATTAGCATTACTTTGAATCTTTCCCAAAAACCATTGCTTCTGTTAGAATAACCGAATCAAATTTAGAGCCGAAATTTGAAAAAAAAGATGGAATTTTCAAACAAGTATTACGATTGAATTTTGAGTAAAGTCAAAAGATCTGAATTTCAAAACCAATTCTAAATTCTAACATTCTGATCGGGAAGATGCAAAAGAACAACCCACTATATAGACATATTAACATTTGTTAAATCGAGTGACCTATTTAAACGTTCCTCACTGTCAAACTATCAATGTAGAGAAAAAAAAAGCGTTGTGTGCGCACATGTTTCGTCAAAGTTTAATCAGCTGATTCTTTTTCTATTTTATGTTCCCAAAAAAAGCACAAAAAAAAAACTTATCACCTTTTCGATAAAAGAGCAGAGATGAAATCATCAAAAGATTAGGTTTGGTTTAAAAAAAAAAAAAATGACGTTTACGCCTTACCAGTGGACATTTAGTTTAATGCAAACTTTAAAATTCCTTGAGATACTTTCAATGACATTGAGATACAATTAAAAATTCATCGAACTCTTCCTCATCTTTATTCTTATTCTTATTGTTTTTTTTTTTTGTTAGATTCTTGAGTGTGTATTCTTTAGCCGTCGGGGTGTTCCCATAGCATTTCGTTTGGTGTTCTTTCAATTTAGTGGGCACACGGGGTGAGCCGGCGGGCGACAGCTGAAGGTTGAGTCTCGAATAGTCCGAATTGGAACTTGATTTTTTTTTTAGCAAAGTACAATAAAAGAGTCGATTGTGAATTGAATCTTAAGATGGATTCTTCATGATTTTGGCTTTTGTTTCGTTTCATTTTTTTTTTTTTTTTAAATTTGTTTTGTTCACCTCCATCCATCTATTGGTTATTATATTCTATTCGAAAAGCGACTGTGTAGGTAGGTGTAGCGAAAAACGATCACTTTTTTGAAGCTTCACATTTGCGAAAATACAGAATATTTTATTTTGCTCATTTGTATTGGTATATTTTTTTTGAAGATGAAATTCGGCAACATTCCGGTTCTATTACACTTGAAAAATTCCTGTCTCAATATATTCCTGTTCGGTGTGGAATTTTGTGTGGAATTTTTATCTCAGAGAAACCCTTCAAAAAAAAAAAAAAGATCATGAATCCCAAAGGAATTGCTATTGAAGCTTGGCAAATGCCACCACCAATTTGCGGTTGAAGTCTTGTTGGTTTTCTTTTATTTTGTTAGATATCAGGTGTTGCTGAAAAACTGAATGAATTGCACCTGTTACATGAAAATGCATGTTTGGCGCACTAATTTGGATGAAATTTCATGTGAGATGAGACGATGATGATGATCATGGGTCGTGCGAAAGCTATGACATCTGAGTCTGAAATTGAAATGGAATTCCATTGGCATTCACTGAGATGAGGATGCTTGCAAACAACAAGAAGATTGTGTGTCATTGAAGACGGAATTCTAAGAAACTGAACCGAACTGAATTGGGTTTTGTTAAGGAGGCTGGCGGCTACTGCTATACATAAATTGAATATAATGCTTAATTGCTTCATCAAATTCTTGATGATGAAACTCACTCAAAAAAAAATACAAAGGATGGACACCGCATGACTGAAATGGAATTTATGAATGAATTTGGATTGAATTGCGACACGAGAACACAAGACACAAGCGGGCAAAAATACACTTGAGGATACTTATAGGCAAAACAAGAAGGAAGTACGATCCTATTTCGATGTACCCCAAAAAAAAAAACCGTACTGAAAATTGCACGCTTCAAACAAATGTAAATAAATTACAGACCGGGGCAATAAGTGGGTGCCACGGTTACTAATGTGATCAGTGATCGGTGGGTTACCATCATTAAATGCTCCGCAAGTCTGCACAAGCGATGGCTCCAAACTGAGCAACTGCCACCAATGAAACTGTGAACCACTTTCTGTTTTTGTAGTAGCTAGGAAATAAGACGGGAGAAAAACCACCGCCCTGCCTTGTTCCTTCAAAAGTGATTCAAAGAAAAAAATCAGACAAAGTCTCAATACATGGGTTTCAGAGCATCCAAACCAAAATATTATTACTCCTCATCTGTTAAAGATAGTTGATTATTTAATTAATCGAATTATGAAAGGGTCCTCGCGTAGTGTCCCTCTAAGAGATATGAGCCTTTCTTATATGAAAATGAAGAAGTTTTTCCATTTTTTGGAAACCTTGATTTTCTTCTGCACAGTTTTTCTGTCTTTCATCGGTCTAATCTTTCTAAAAATATTTCACTACAAGACGCAGGATTTCCTTTTGCCATACCCAAACCACAGATATGTGCTCAAAGATACGCACAATCACAAGCCATATTACTCATGCGACTACATCAACACACCAAAGTTATGTAAGCCTTGTTAAAATTGATTGCACAAAATTCTTATGGTCAAGGTCGCATGCGATAAGCCTTGCCAATCTAAGGAGCTTTATTTCAGCGTCCGTCTACGGAAATCAACACACGCCTTGTTACGATTACGAAATAAAGCTAAGTATTTTTTTCTTCAAGTGTTTTACAGAACTCATCAACTCACCTTTTATTCAAAACTGACTCACCACTTGCATCTGTATCTTTGCTGATTTAAATTATAAATGTTTTCGTTTTTTTTTTAACAAATTTCCGAGCCGTAAATTTTGCCAAAAATACCCCACGAATGACGTGAAGCTCCGAAAAAAAGTGTTCCAAAGAAGAATTTCTTGCGATAAGTATTCGCAAAAAAAATTGCAAAAGATAAAAAGCAAACATGTGAGTCGCAAAACAAATGACAGGAATTTTTGTTTTGTTTGATTATATTTTGGTTTTTCGTTTCGATATTTTGAGGTATCTTCTTAATTATAGAAAGAGATAGAAAGATACATTCGCCATGAAAATCACATGGAAATATCCTTGCGCAAAAGTAAATGCTTTTTGGTTAACTGGCGCCCAACGATGGTCCCCTTTAGTGCCATATCGATGCAGTTTAAGGTTCTGCGAAGATGAAGAGTACCATAAGTGATGATTTCAATCACAGAGGGAGCGCAAAACGAGAAATGTATTATACATTTTGGTTAATAGGATTTTGAGGGTAAAAATTATCATCATCACCTTTCATTGTGCCCACTCGATGGATTCATGGGGAGGCCAAGGAGGCCGTTGAACGGTACAGGGCAAACACAGAGCATTCGCCAACATCAGCCTCATTATTGCGCATGCATAAGAATAACACTTCTAAAGAAAGATTCTATGTAATCCTGGATAAGACCTACGAGCTCAATAACGAGGTTAAAATAGTTATTGTCGAGCCATGGTAAGTTTTAACATCCCTGTCCAACTCAAATTGTATAGGATGACGAAAGAGGATGCTCGCTGCTTTGTGAATGTCTGGTCTGTCATGACTTTTTAAAGATCATACTCGAAAGAACCGTTTGAAATAAAAACCACCGACACCGGACGTAGAGTCCGTCAGCTCCTACCGTTGCTGATGTTGTTGTTTAAACGTCACAAAGGACATTTATAACTTGAAGGTAGACAAGGACTTCGTGTACCTGGGATCAGCATGGAATTCGAATAACGAGAAAAAAAACGAAGAATATCTCTTGCCAATCACACGACTTAACTGACATTACATAAGACAAACCATCGTGCACGTGCTATACGGGAACCAAAGTGAAATGATCTTGGTCGCTTTAGTAGAAAAATCCTTCGGGTGATTTTTGGCTCCCATTTAGAAGATGAAATTTGAGGAAAAATGTTTAACAAAGGGCCCAATGGCACAGGTGGACATATGGATCGAGGAAAAGAAGACCTAACCGAATTTTGATATGCAACAAGAGCTCCATCCCAGACCGCAGCGCCGCCTTCGATGTAAAATTTAAACTTGAGCAACCTCAAGCTTATCATTGGAGCGCTGTTTGCATTCTAAGAGACTGAATCGTCTTGCGATAATCTGTCCAGATTTTCGAGAACTATTTCAGCTGTCTGTCAGACTTGTCTGCCAGATAAGGCATGTCTCAGATAGCCTCCTGGACTTTGTTCAGGTTGTGGGTGCAACCACCACATGAAGCCTTTCCCTTTCCGAATCTTAAACGTAATTGAACCGAAATCGAAACATATCGACTTTTACTGGCAAGAAATGTGAACGTCTTTATTGGTCTTGCGAAGTGTCAGACAGACGAATTTGACAGAAAGAAACAAAAAAAAAAAACTATTTACCCAGCAGCTAATAAATACTTTTGGCTGCTAAGACTTTTTTTTCTGCCCTCCCATTAGAGTCTTTGAAAGAAAGTTCAAAGACTGTAATCGACACTCCAAACCGGGCCAATGTACGTCAGACTTTGAGAAAGAAAAAAAAAAACCATTCAGCCATTTTAGGCAAGCAAAGATATTTGATAGCCTTTTAACGATTTGATTATTCTTTTTTAAGAATTTAATGGGGTTCACTGTTCTGCAGTCTTCACAGTTTAGATTAATTTTACGAGATACCAAAACTTACTTTAGTTATTGCTCGTAACTATTTCTTAGCATTGAGGTTCCGACGTAGAGTTTAAATCTGAAGACGATTCGGTGAAAAAGATTCGAAAAAAAAAAGAATTTGTGATAATCATCTTGGAAATATGATGGACGAGTGTATTTAACATTTAAAGTTAGTTTAAAATGTTGGCTAAAAGACTTTTGTATTTAAACGAGCAATGATCCCAATACACTTGAAGGTTAGCGAATAGGAGATGTCTACTATCGCCTATTCATGCCTGCTTGAAAAGGACATTTTTGACAGTTGAATAGGCTCGGGTTTACAGTCGTTGTGAGGGTATCATTTAGATGGACTTCCTCCTTGCTAAATGTGAAGATACATGAGACGATTGATTGAAGTACTTGCATGCGTTGCGAATTTCAAGCTCTACGATAGTCCTTTACTGTTTATTGGTCAAAACAGAGAAAACATCATTCATGCATTTTTGATTCCTCTTAACAGAAGTTCAGTGATTCCAAGTTTGGCAATGGTAAGAGGAATGTTTTAACTGAAGAGATGAATAAACACGGAAGACCTGAAATGTCTCACGAGATTCCTCATAATAATTTACCAAATTGTGCTCCCTCCGGAATTTATCAAATCCTTGCTAGTGCCCCCGGGGTTCTTCATTGACTTGTCGTGAAGTGAAGACATCGTGACTGTAGATAAGGTTCTTTGGTGATATCAGGCTCCTTTTCATCGAGACAATTCCCAACGGTTAATGACCTAACTTATATTCCATTTATGCATATTGGACATTTTGATATCGACTTATTTACACTCTCTCAATTCGCAGTATTTTATTCGACACTAGCAAGTGCCTGAGATGTGGCTCTTCGAAATCATCCTCATAGTTCATTATTTTGGAACTCCGGCATGAACATCCGGTAGAGTAATATTAACAGCAAGACCAGCCAGAATATGTCAATTTGATTCCAACAACAAATATTCGAAAACAAGATGCCAGGTCAAGACTTCTTTAGGGATATTTATGTCTTCCTGATCAACGGGAGTTATCAACGCCAAATCTCGTGAGTGAGTGATGATCCTTCAAAGAGTTAAACTGTCGTGAGAGATCCTCTCTAGACGTCTTGGAAAGTGTATTTGACGACGTTTGTAATCATGGACCATGGGCTTGGTGAATGCTGATTGGATTCTGTTTGATTGCTTCCGAAAAATGAACTGGAACATAAAAATCTGCGTGTTAGTCTGAAATACTTTTTTTCTTATTTTAAGCGTCCTTTTTTGCGGAAGGCGAATTCAAATGTTCAACGTCTTAAAGTTGAAAAACAAAACATAAAAAAATACAAATGCACTTACATCCCCCTCGATAGCCTTAGCAGACGTGACATGCCAAACAAGCTAAAGCGACAAACGTAAAGTCAACACACAAACCCTTTTCCTATCGTAATTACTTCCAAGGAAAATTGTCCTTCATTACCGGCAGCCAACCCCTATTGTCATTTCGTTTTTTTTTTGAAGACAATGGGAAAGGTAGCTACCCTTAGATGTTGCTTGTTATTTCCAAAAGCAACAGGATCTTTGGTTGTATGCATTTTTTTTTTTTTTGGAATGGTTCTCCTGAGGTAGGTGTTGGTTGTAGTTGCGTTTATTTGGATAGGTAGACCTACCCCTGCTTGCACCTTTACCTGTGTGAATAAAGGTGAACAAGGTTCACTTTGTGTCCTTCATCTAGCCCTATCTCTCTCTCTCTCTCGCTCTCTTCTGATCGATTTGTGAATTTCTTCTGTCGTCTTAAGCTGTGTTTTCTTTTTGATAATAAAAAATTCGGCAAGCGGCGGCAGCTGCAACCAAAGGTTCGGGTTTACTCTAAGGCAAGCAACACGTAATCTTTGCTTTTGTATTGGCAACAACAACAACAACAACAAAAAAAATGTTTGTAACCAAGTTGGGGCTGTTATTGTTGTTGATGTCGTGCTTCTGAAGAGTTTCACACAAAGCCAACTTGGCCTGACGAATACGAAACGACATGTGGTCGATTGGACCAGTCTACCTACGGAAAAGGAAAGCAATACACTCAGACTTGGGCTTGAAGAAACCGAAATACTTCTTTTGGTGGTGGTGCGGTCTGGCCCTTAGAGACGACGGTATTTAGTGTGTTTTACATCTGCTCTTTTGGTAGGGATTGTTGCTTGGTTTGGTTGGTTGGTTGCCGGGAGGAATACGATGGCTTTCGATTGTGTCTCGAGCAGCTTCTTATTTTTTTTAATGTTGTGTACTCATTTGTTAGGCCTTCATTGTTATGATGATGATTATTATTTTGTTTCTTGTTGCCTTTGCATCTTGCAGATGCTGGTGTTTTTTTTTTATTTCATTTTTCTGTGCTAACTTTGTTTTAGGAATGATGATAGCAAAACAAACCAATGAATTGGCAAGTTTTAGTGGCGAGATTGAAGGTGATTGGAAGTCAGTATTAAACTTAAAATTAATTTCTTTAATCAATTTGTCAAAAGTAAGCCAGAGATCTTTGTTGACAGTTTGATTATAACTTCGTGGCAGGATGTTTGAGACACGTCAGGAGTCATAACGTCACGATTTCCTTAACTATTGAAATCCTGAAACCTGAGCCAATTTAAGTGACTTTTTATTTCTATTTCATTAACGTTTGAGGAGGTTGTTTTTCTTTTTTTATAATTCACGCTCGTTTAAGGGTTTATGGATACCCTAAAGTTAAAAAAACATTCCGGTGGAAAGGATCACGGAGGAAATTGAGACAAGTACTTTTACACAGATTTTTCAATTGCTCTAAGTTATTAAGAGTATCCTTTCACTTGACTGTAGTGTTTCCAAAATTCAGCTTAAGGGGAAACTGATTAGCATTCTAGGCTGCTACAGTACGTTGGAAAGAAACTGACTATATCACTGGAGTAATGTATTTGAATAAAGCGATAAAAAAAGGGATAAAAAATCATTAGAAATGATTAAGGAGGAAACAGAAATATACTATATACTTTGATTTGTAGAGTGCGAAATTCTGAGTCAAAATGAGTTTAAAAAACAAACCTATTCTTGACTGTGCATCCGAAATTGAGCTTAGGGGTAAACTGGTAATCTATCGGGCTAAAAGTGTTGTTGTGTCGGAAGGACACTGACTGATTCTCTGTATCACACTTTCGTGAAAGCAAAGAATGGTCTTGAGACCACCTGGCCGAATATGGTAGATACAACGCTTTCGATCCAACTGCATGTGTGACGTGGATTTTTGAGCATGAAACTGAATCCTGGCATCAGGCGAGTGAAAAGCAAACACTGATTGAGCCAAGACCGGGAGAAACACATCGTTTTCAGTTTAAAAAGGCCGACGCTCGTGGTTTTCATTCCTGCTTTCAAACAAACAGAAACCGCGCAGCTGTACATTTTGTGTGAAAATTTGTAACATTCAGAAAGAACTGACAATCGCCTTCGCTGAGGAATCAAGACACTCCATTGTGTTTCGTCCATCTATCAATCAACTGAGCCCATGATTCACCCAAAGCCACGGAAACTCCCTGAGGCTGCGGGGTTCGAATACGACAGGTCTCAAAGCTCGTAGAGGTAAATGGTTCAACAACACCAGGGATAGATTAGTTATAAGATTATCCTTCAAGCCTTCGCAACTTCACATGGCACTTCGAAGAGTGCCAACCATCACCTGTAGACTTCTCTGGAATAATGGAATAGACCTCTGAGCGTTCCTATTTTGCGTCAAAGGACTTTTTCAAAAATGTCGTAAGGTATGTTCGATGAACTTGTTGCGAATGACGAAAAGACAAAAACTACCCCCGTCCAATGGACTCTCTCAGGCTCTGCGACCTTGTTGATCTGAGCTAAGTTCTTAGCGCAAAGATCGCTTAATTTTAAGCCTACCTCAATGGCCACGAATAGGCGCATTATTCCTGATGCATCTCTAAGATCGTGGCCCCTAAATGTGCAAGCCGACACAAGAAAGCCAGCCTTTCTGGCAGAAACGAAAAATTGTGCATATGAATTATGATAGCCCGAGATGATAGAATCTTGGGAAGTAAGAACAATTTCCGTTCTCAGACTCAAGGACAACAAACACTGATGTCTACTTTGTTGATAAACAGGCAAATATCTTTTAAGACATTTGTAAACATAGTTTTGTGTTCAATGCGAAACCCAAATAAACACAATTTCTGTACATTTCTGGGAGCTCCCTGTAATTATTTAGAGTATAAAAATTTACCATTTCCAAGAGTAATGAGCCCCACTCAATATAAACCTATTTTGGAACCGTTGAAAAAAAAGGAGTAGATTGTAAAAAAGGATAGAGAAACAAAAAACCTCCTAGAATTATTGCGAGTGTGAATTGATTTTTAACAACGTAATAAAAAAGAATCTCACAAACGACCAACTTGACAGTTCAAATCATGATACATCAAAAATTATAAAGAAAAAAAGAAGCGAAAAAAGAACTATAAAAAAAAAAACAGAAATAGAGGAAAGTAAAATGTAAACAAGAAATGGAGAACGAAAAAAAATTAATAACTGACAAAAGTTAGCACTATTCCCTTCTATCGCCATACAAAGCCGGTGTAAAGTTCATTTGAGTTCTGAATTTTCGACGCTACTTAAATTCGGCAGGTTGTCATCGGAAAACGTGTCCGGCATAGAATTTCACTGGAAGAGGCAATATTTTTCGTGAAAGACGACAGTCGGAAGACATTGAACTTGGCCTTTTTTTTTGTGTTTTTTGTTCATCGGGTCACTTTTCTTAACAAAAACAAAATAAAAGTGAAAATGACAATTAAAAGCAAGTAAAACTGAAAGCTAAGAAAGAGGAATGATGAAAAGCGTTTTGGGTGCAGCAGCGGGGTTTTTAATTTTGATGACAGGTGGAAAAATACGGCTGTGTTGAGTTGAGATGTAACTTTTTGACAGAAATGTCAAATTATGTCCGAGTGACACAGAGGTGGCTTATTTTTATTTTATCTCGTGCCGCGGGAAGACTGACACACAATTTAGTTATAGTTTGACATTTAGGTTAGGGCCAGGTGCATCAGAGTATGGTCTCTTTTTTTTGCTCATTGGGAGGTAAAGTGAAAAGTCAGTGGAGCATGATTGTTGACTTCGTTGTTCGGTCTGGAAGTGACATTTGTAGGATTGTTGTGTGGTTTTGTCGGTTCGGCGACATATGTTGGCAGTAATTTCATAATTTGCGGTTATGATACGATCTGGGGGAATAAGATGGGAATGGTTGATAAATTGCCAAAGGGATCAATGGCAATAATAGAATGTTTTTTTTTGTGTTTTATTTAATTGATGACTGGTGTCGCAAATGATAGTGAAGGCACGGTACATTGCGTGGGCTGTTAAATGTTTAAATGATGCCTTAGGAACCACCACTTCCGTAGATGTTCAACCTTATTTAAGTGTTTGCTATAATTTCATTGCAAAAAGGGTTCAAGGGTTTTTTTTTACAAAAATTCTCATTCGATGCACGCAAGGGAATTGAAATAGTTATGGTTAAGAGGTCAATGAAGATGCTTTAAAATGAGCGTGTGCATGCTTAAAAAGGAACAATATTTATTTTGTACGATCCAATCAAATCTAGTACACAATTCTTTCCTATACCTGTTACTCGTCCAAAATGTTACAACTCTTTTCTAGTAAGACAAAGAAAAAGTTATGATATTGAATTTAATAATTATTATTTACACCATTTCGTACTCCCTAAAAAGATGCGTAATTTTTTGATTTTTCTAGAAGTTCTTGAAAGATAGATAAGGTTATGGTTGTGATTTTTTTTGCATTCATTCAAATTCGAAGTATTTTATTCATGAGCGCCTTTACAAGCAAGTTGAACATAATAAGTCTAAACTGGAACCACTTCGACTTCGTCTTATCTGCTTAAACTTATCAAACCCAATTATCAGTGTCCTCAGCAAGAGCTTCCTTCTAAAATCGAGATCAAAAACCTATGATCTTCGTCTTATCTCCATCGTTAATCTCTCTTAATGTCAATCAAAATTACATCACATCACACGTCCGACTGCTTTTGAATAAATTAGCTTGATTCTTTCCATTTTCCTCACACAATTTCGCACTCTTTTTCTTCATTCATTTTACTTTGAAATTCCTTCGCTTTGCGATATGTTTACCTCTAATATGGCCTATGACTATGGTACAAAAAAATGTATTTTCGCTTTCTGCTTGCTTTCTTAATTAAATGGTTATTTCACTCTTGATTAAAGTCGCGACAATAGTTTTTATTGTTTGTCCCTATTTTCTGTTCATTCAATTTTGACAACTTTAACAGATCTGACAGATGAGATCAACAACCACATGAGTTGATAGCAAAGATACAAGATACATAGCATCATCGATGACGTTTCACCTGATCAAACATGTGTCATTTTATTTGAAATATTTTGACAGGTTGTATTGAATCTTAGTCTCGAAATAACATACCTATACATACATTCATATGTGTATATTTTGTGATCTCGTCGGATATGTTAAAAGGCTTGTCAAATGTTGTTTTCGCATAAATAATTATGTATATTTAAATATGTTTATACTTTTCAAAAAAAAAGTATTGACATTCAATAAATTTGAAAAAAAAGAAACTGAATTTATACCCATCTCCGGGGGCGGGCTGATGTTTTAATAATTTTTATTTGATTTGATATCTCTTCTGTTGGTTGTGTTGGTAGATCTAAATCTAGCCTTTACTATCATTGACACCAATTTCGTTAAGAGTCCAGGTACTCTGATAAGACATGAGGCTTAAGAAAAATGCCGCGATTTCTTTGAAGCGCGGCGCGACAGTGAAACAATGTTGCTTGATTGTTGTGGTGTATATTTCTTTTTTCTAATAGATTTGCAGTTCTTTAACTATTGTGTTTTGTTTTTTTCGTATCGTACCACGGGTGGACTGATTACAGTCTCTACAGACTTGTGATTAAAACTCAATAAAACTGAGTATATGTATACTCTGTTTGACTTCACTCTACTTCGATCCATCTGGAGTCATAATTTGAAGTAGATAGTCAATCATCGATCGAGGCACTCAAAAACTTTCAAATCGATAGAAGTCAGAAACCAGATGGTAAGTCGAGAAGTCCCAAGATGATCATTAGAAGCAGAGAAACGGCGGGTCATATTGCTTCGTTGCAATTCTCGGGTTAAGGAAAACACTCCGTTGAGCGCACAGGACGATTGGTAATAAGTTTATCAGTCGCTGGAACTTCCATCAAAAACTTGAGTACACCATATGTAGTTGTTTCAACCAAAATATTCCGATAGCACAGCGCCCAATTCGGAAGTTCCGAACGTTGTTTAAGCCATCTATTGCGAGGAACGAAAATTTTAATTTGTCCTTCTGTCAACAAATGACCCACCCTTTATATATTTTTTTTTTCATCTTGAGCCGGCTCGTATTGACATTTAAATATGCTGTCACATAATATGCTATGCCACACACCTTCTTTCCGGAGGACAAACAGACTGATCTAATGGTAAGCAGTCTCTTACTTTCCCCAAAGATTGGTGACATGTGATAAGATGTATGATCAATGTCAAAACTATGATGATATAAGAGAGTCGAAAAGTTGCTCACAAATCGAAAATTATTGACATAAAAAAAGTCTCGAGATTAAAGAGATCGAACAGTTGCTTCTGTTCTGAAGTTTGGAAGCATTTAAGTAAGAACTAAATTTAAAAACAAGCTCCGCCATATTACACATCGCACACGTATTCCTTAAGTGTCACAAAACAAAAATTATTGACATAAAGAGTGACAAAAGAACGCTCTGGTGGGAAGTCTCGAGATTAACGAGATCAAACAGTTGCTTCTGTTCTGCAGTTTGGAAGCATTTAAGTAAGAACTTCACTTAAAAACAAGATCCGCCATATTACATATCACACACGCTTTTTTTAAAGTGTCACAAATTATTGACATAAAAAGAGTGACATAAGAGCGCTCTGGCGGGAAGTCTCGATATTTAAGAGATCGAACAGTTGCTCCTGTTCTGAAGTTTGGAAGCATTTAAGTAAGAACTAAATTGGAAAATAAGTTCTGGCATAAAACATATCGCACACGATTTTCTAAAGTGTCACATTAGATGTTTGATAGATGACAGATTCTCCAATTCTTACTTGTGACTTGTGAATGTTATGGAACGAGAACGCAAAGCAAAGACTCAATCAGAAAAGGCTTTTTATTTGTCGATGCAAATCTTGAAAAGCTTTCGGTCGCATATGCCCAGAAGTCGACTGCAGTCAAATGCGGTTCTATGCAGAACTTTTAGCTCAAATAAGCTCGAGATGCATCATTAACTTTCAATAGACTTACAAGCACAGCATGACAATGCTGCAAAGAAAGCTTAAACAGAAGCAGAATATCTTGGCAGCTGCATTTGAAGCTTTCGATATGATTTGACAGCAGCCAGTCTCTGCATCAAAGTTAAGTAGTATTTCACTGTCAGTCATGGACGCGTCAATTGCTCCATCATTGAATAAAATATGATCCGAAAGACCTTTCCTACGACATATTGAGCAATACATAACATTGGTTTTGAACCCGAACAAAAACAAGGCTCTTCTTTAAGCATAACTAACCTAACTCAATTTTGAACACTTTGATGGATTCTATTGCTCGTTGCTTATTTGAAGTCACCTTTTTGATTTATTTGCCCGAGCTTGGTTAGTTTGAACGTTCTCACAACTAAATGGTCGTTGACTCGTCGTCGTCAAAGGGAAACAATCTAAAAAGTTATTCAAATAGAAATAGCAATTTAATATTTTTCCAGAAGATGGCGTTAATGACCTTGTTTTTTTTTTTAACAAACTTTTTCGCAAACGTGGGTACGATTTTTTTTTGTTGGTTAGTTTTAATCACTTTTATTAATAATTATTTTTTATTGCTCGAAAAATGTTCGTATTGTTCTGAATTTAATATTATTTTTGCTCGCAGAATTTCACGGTGTGCAAAAAACAAAGAAACACAAAAACTAGAAATCATTTGGATGTGTTCCAAAGAACAAAAAAACGTTGTTGGCTTTTGTTGTTCTTAAGTGTTGCGTCCCAAATTGTGTGCTGAAAGTTATGTGTAAAAAGACGCCTGAAATAAATTCGCAAATTAAATAAAACAAAAAAAAGAAAAAAGATATACGCAAATGTTCTGATGTAAGATATTTCATACATCCTGAGAGGCTGGGAAATACTTAAAAAAATATATTCCAGACACTCGTACTATCAAGGGGCAAGAAACTGTTATCTAGGGCAATATGTGTGGGCGAATTTGGTGTTATTTTTAGTCACATTGACAGTTGGAAACGTTTTAAAAAATAGACTTTTTATTATCTCTACCAATAAGTCACAATGTCAAGGTTTATAGTGATTTTTCTTTTTCAATCTTGTTTGAGTGTGAAAAAGAGGAGATCACATCGCGGCACCATTCTGGATTCAAAATGTTGTCGCAAAGCTTGAGCCCTTCAAGTTATACAGGTACCTATGTATCTACATATTATGAGAGAGCCTTCGACCCGGAACTGATTTTTTTTTATTGATTAACAGATAAAGAGTACACTGATGGTGTGTTGCAAGGAACAGTATCGGTACCCATACATTTTAACACTTACGTTTCAAAATTATAAAAGAGATGATGATGATCCTTGATCCTGGATGCTCCCATACAAAAACAAAGCGACATACATACGAAGAAACAATGAGAACGAACTTCCGTGTCTTAAGATCCCAAGAACGACAGACAACGAACGTATACTATTGACAGCAGGCGTAGATCCGATAAACGCCGCTGATGATGAAAACTTTTTGTGATTGAAGATCCTCAGGAAAAGGTTGAGGTATTAGGAGCGACCTTTCAGGAAGGTCGATTGGCCCAAATCGCGACTTGGAGAATCGTGTCCTTTTCCACAACTTCTACCTTCGAAATGAAATCCGACAATGGCGATCAGAGAACCGAGTTTTCACTGAGTTCAATGACGATAATTTGGCATATAATGCCTTCGCTGATGACCGGGAAAATCCCCAATTCATTTTCAAGGCAGACCTTCAAGCGATTTTCGAATCACTAAAGAAGAAAAAATCTACAGGAATAGATGGGATACCAAACATTGTGCTTCGACTTCTCCCTCTGGAAGCTATAAACATTTTCACTATACTGTTTAAAAATTCGTTGAATAATGCACATTATCCGGTACACTGGGAAACAGGTATAGTACAGCCTATTCCCAAACGGGGCAAAGATAACTCCAATCCGGCAAATCTGCGGTCAATTAGTCTTCTTCCGACAATAAGCAAAGTTTTTGAAAAAGTTGTTAATAGAAAGCTAAGAAACAATGCACGGATGCCTGTCTGGTTGACTTGGAGAAGGCCTTCGATACCGTGTGGTTAGAAGCGCTCTTTTACAAGTTGAACAGGCTTGGCATAAGCAAACCACTGCTGTACTTGCTTCATAACATTACAAATAGAGGGTTCATTGTGAAGAATGGCAATGTTATTTCTATTTGTATTTTCGAATTATTAAGAGGTCTACAACAAGGTGCGGTTAATTCCCCGATACTTTTCAGCATTTTCACGATTGATCTTATAGGTTCTCTTCACCACGCCATAGCGTACGCAGACGATCTGATTGCGTACAGATCAGGACCAAAGATTGAGGACATCAGATTGAACTTGCAATTTGACTTTGATAAAATTCAGCGTTATTGTGACGACTGGAAGTTAAAGATTAACTATCATAAATCGGAGACTATTCTTTTCAGGACTTCATAAACATAAACAGCTCCAAACGTGAAACCATACTGTTCCGACTATCCCGTAGGACAGGACAATTCTGACTTTTGATGCAACAGGAGTAATTGAAAAATCCTTAAATTGAATCAGAGACAGTTGTCAAGTATTTGTACAGAAGCTCTCATTCCAACTTTTGGCATAAAGTCTCCAGCAAAAGACTATTTGATGCCTTGCCTTTGTGAGAAATCATTTCATGCGAACGGAAAATGTTACTGGGGAGGATCTCATATGCCACTGGTTTTGTCTTAAAAAGGAGTCACAAACCACTTGCATCATCTCTGCATCTGGATATACATATCCTGTCGAGACTCGGGCAACATTTCCATTATATTCAAAGAATCTCCTCTATACAGAGCTACCGTGATTGGCAGTACCTTTAAAGAAACCAAATAACGAAAGGCTCCATCTCAACAAATTTTGGTGACTTGATTTAGATTAACTAAGAGCTAAGAGAAAATGTGTTAAAAAGTATTTAACTTGTTTTACTTTGAACTTTAATATGTCAAGTGGTAATAAATGAGTTGAAAAAAAACCTTACTTTAATAAATTATTAACAGGCAACGAATAAATAGTCAAGTTCGATCTTAGAAGATAAGTGTTCGGCACTTGTTGACGTTCAAAAATGTGTCATTAATATGTTAAGACATTTGAGATGATTCTCGGAAGGAAATTGAACTTTGATAGTTTTTAATCAGCATTTCACATTCAAGTAATCTAACAAAGCTCTACATTCTGAATGTTTAAAAACATATTCTCAAGTTTTATTATTTTAAACTTGAATCATTCTTAATCAATGTTGGGGGGTAAAACAGACGACTTCATGTCATACAATCAATGTCAATTTGATTTTTGAAGAAAAAAAAACATTTTGCCAACTTAATATAAATGGATTTTGGCTTGAATTGATAGAAGGTTTGCAACAATTTATCTGGCAAGCGATCCCACGACTTCTATTTCGATTATATAAGCATATTTTTGGCTCAAGATCCAGCCGATGTTGGGCTTGTTAAATCTTAAAAATGGAAGGCGATAAGAGGAGGCTTTTCGACTTGTATTCTGATACTGTTTGCTTCACAAAAGCAACTGCTAGTAGTTGTGGTATCTTCTAATAGAAAGTTTCTTCGAATTTTGAGTGTTGTTTAAAAACTTCTGCCAACAAAAATAATCGACGCCCAATTTTGTTCATCATAAGGAGACATGACTAGACCGCGAGCCTATTCTAAAAAATGTGGCAAGTAATTCAGTCTTTCAGTCGAAAAAAGCATCGCCTACATTGACACCCTCAAGATCCGCTGGTTATGTAAAATCATTCAATCTATAGCGCATAGAGGCTTCCAGGACAAACACAATCAAAATGGCTGGGCTTCAAGACACAAATCTTTATGGAAATATCGGTTGAGCGCTGATTGTGATATGCCAAACTCCTGACCAAGCAAAATGATAAAACTCTCTTCAAGGAACAGAAAAAAAATGTTAAATTTTTTTACTAATTCATGTCTGTACTTATATTTTCAAGTGTACCACAAGGTACAGTGCTTGGTCCCATTTTGTTTTGTAGATAGTTTGGCTTGTAGATCATTGATGGGTAGAATTGACGAACTCCTGATTCGTAAAAATGACTGCTCGGAGTTTATTTGCACCTCGAAACCTGCTTATAGAAACTATTTTCATGGCAAGCACTTGAGTTTTTGGACTTAAGCTACATTCCAAATCAAACTCAAAAGTCGCTAAATCACTGCGAAAAACAACGTTCTGGGTGGACTCATTCGAGGACTTGCATAAGTTTAAGTTTAAGAAACACCGAGATATGAACCTCAGCTTCCATTTCAACTTTAATTTCCTCTCAATCGCTGTGAACGACTTCAAGACGCCCATCTGTAACCTCGGTTTAGACTTCTAGTTCCGTAAGTCAACTTTTGTTTTTGTTTACAAAAATGCAAACATTGCACAATCGAATCCGAATGACTCGTCGCTCGCCCAGAAGTTCCAAGAAATAACACTGGCGAGATACCTGTCATTTGAAGCGCTTGTCCAGCGCAGTCTCATCAATTCGTGCTGCAGAAGTTAGCACATAATAAACCTTAAGCACTGCAATTGGATTTCTAATCATCGCGCAGATGAGTTGCACTTTACCCAGACACACAAGCACACGTGGCATAGACAATTTCAAACATAAAAAAAAAAACATTGCAATCTTCTGTGCAAGCTCAACATTTTTAACAGAAAATCATATAATAATTTATGTACTTATTTTATGTAGGCAGCTATAATTGTTTGCTAATAAGCAGCGCCATTGGAAATTAACTATTCTGTCGTGAATTATTATTTATTTTATTTAAGCTCAAATAGCAACGCTATTATGTAGAGGCAAGTCCACGAAACCAAAGTAGGACAACATTCCTTTGTTTCTAGATAGTATGAATTCCCTGGAACGATACGGTTTGCCATCTAGATCACTTCACTAGAATTATTTTGAAAGCATGGATGTACTTCCTTTCAGTAAATTGAAGATTATTATCGGGGTTTGTATTTTTTTCTATGCTCTCATCGTGATTTGCAACTTGCTACAATGTTGGAATTGTTATCAAATTTTATTCTAAGGTCATCATTAATCAAGATCCCAGGAAATGGAGAGATACAGGTTCATGGCGCCATCTAAATGAGATATGATTTAAATAATTTAATTGCACTGACGTTCGATTTGGGTGCAAATTAGGTTCACCCTAAATTTGACTTCAAACAGCTAAGACTCGAACAAGTTGCATCAATTTTCGAAGAGACACTGCTTCAGCTTTTACGCTTTTCACTTAGCTTTAATCTTATCAAGCTGCTGCTTAAAAGTGCAATTTCAAAAGCGCAATTATTATTCTGTTTTATTTTTTCTAGTAGACGAAAGTTTTAGTTGAAATGGGTGACGACGAAACCTCTTTTTATTTATAGAACCCTTGACCAATGACCTTGACTATGACGTCTAGGAATACACTTTACGATAAAAATGAAAGTGAAAGTCAATCTGAATGGCTAGAACTGCCAGAGAATATGCAATAGTTTGAGAAAAGTTCGGAAAAATTTCGTGCCCTGAGTACATACAAGCTAGGTGGATCACAAGGCTAGTCGCGATTATTTGAATTGTAACGAGGGCCTTAAGTATGGGCACTCGTTTAAGGCTTTTTATACACATTTCAATTGCTCAGAGTTCTAGGTTTATAGATCGATCTTCTCTTTGCTGCAGTTGGGCAAATGTTATATAGTAGAGTCGACAAGAATCACTTTCAGATACAGTTCTGTAATTTTGAGATCAAATCTAAGTGGCCCATGCTCCGAAGGGAGCCGTTTGACATTCTGATGTCTTCTGGACTGTGATCAAATAACTTTTTTTGCTTCCCATCTATCTGCTTTCTGGGCGAAAGCAGCCTTAAAAGCTTAGAATAAAAAAGAAACCTTATATATACAGGAAGGCAAGGTATACTCTGTTCCACCGCAAAGCTCAGACGATCTGTGATGTTCTGTGAGGATCGGTCAGCTAATGGACCATACAAAGTTTTCCAAACTGATATGATGGCAATTAGAAAACATACTCAGGAAATAGTCAGCAAAAGGTGTCCGCATTCGGAGTTCACTGAAGAATCTGTAAAAGGTTATTTTTTTTGTAAATTTTCAAAAATAATTCAAATAACAGTGAACTCAGAAAAATGAAACACGAATTCAGTTAGAAAAAAATATTAGAACTACTTTTAACAGAAACTCAAAACGAGTGATGAGATCGAATTGGAAGATCTTAAAAATAATAAATATGACAAAAGATCAATGCCGTTTGTCAATCCTAAAAAGAGTCCAATCAAAGATCAAAGGATCGTTCGAAAATGAGACTTCCTCAAAAGGTACTTTTTTAATTGCATCCATTGATCTGGTAAGCTCAAAAGACTGCGAATAAAATTTCGGAATCTGGCAAGTTCCAATAATGTGAATTTTGCACTGTTCCCAGCTATCTTATCGACAACAGGCAATGCTTTAGTTAAAAATAAAAAATCGTAAGGCTTTAATCTCCAGCTACATGAATCACTATATGACCACCTTAACCGCAATAATTTTGGCCTTAAAGATCCTACCGTGATATGGCAGGAGAAATTATTTGTATAAAGATCACCCTCAAAAACAACCCCGTACAAGTCAAACAAATTATGGACGCACACTTTTGAACTTATATTTTCATGTTTCTTAAGCCGAGTTGACACAACGCAATTTGGAAGAGTTCGGAGGGTCATCCCAATTCGCACTCTTTCATAAGAAAATGCCTCGGAAAAAGACTCAGAATATGCACATGTGACCTCAACGAGGTTAAACTTTCCAACGAGCTTAAATAAAAAATATGTATAAACTAATATACAGTACTGTGCAAAAGTTTTACAACGTACGATACAAAACATTATTAATTCATTTATTTTATTTTTTATTTTTCAGAAAAATCGTAAAAACATTTGGATGACAGCAATGAACAAAATGTGATCGCTTGATGCAGCGAGAGTTCGCTCAATTCAATCAAAGGAATGCTCGTTTTCCGAAGATCCTTTTAGGAAACTCAGTAATCAGAAATCTGATTCGTTTATCGAGAAGCTATCCAACGTGGAGAGCGCAACAAAAACACAACACAACTTCGCAACATAGAGTCAATAAAGCTTTTTCTTTTAACCTGGGCAAATCGGATATGGTGACAATATTAAGACAAAAGCCATGCTAAGGAATATTAGAGCTCTATTGAAACAAGAGTTACAGAATTTGATTGGTTACAACTGGAAGAATCGAGATCACGCATTGATCCACGTGGCACAACTCACGTCTTTGAATGTGCCTGAAGGAGCTGTAAATTACTATAATATTCAGAGCTCTGAATGACAAAATAATTAAAATTCGGAGCGCAAACGGATCAGGGATACCATGAACATATACTGAAGTTTGTACGAATACAGCAACGCGAGATCAGTCGAAATCAATAAGGTTTACACTTCAGGAGAACTGAGATTGATAAGCTCATCCCCTCAAGGTATCCATCGGTCTTCGGGTGATGGCAGGACATTCACACAAAAACATCTTCTAAATAGCTGAAAAGTGTATATTCATTGTAAATAAAAAACCGACTACATGCTTTATTTTCAATTTTAGCAAATCGCTCCGGTGGCTTCTTAGATTCACTGTCATGTGAGTTTATAAAGTTTATGGACTGTAAGGGCAAGGTAGAGGTGTGATGAGTAAGAATGGTTTACAATTAATTGGGACATTTTTATTTTTGAGACGAATTCAAATATTCGGCGCTAAAAACAGCTTTAATGTCGATGGTTTGAGGTCCCTCTGTTTAAGTAAGTCACAGAGCCTCATTGATAAATCGACACGTCCAAAGTTGCCGTCATCCCGCATTTGTGGTTCGATAAACGATAGCTATTTTCAAGTCTTCTGTTGAGCCTGTTTAGATACTCAGGAGATAAACCTCTTTTGTGATCATCACCTCTATGCAGGCTTGAAAAGTGAGGTTATAAGTTTGCCTTTTAGTTCAGATTCCGCAATATGATGAGCTTAACAAAGAACTCGGCATGGAATACAGTAATCAGCGAGATACTGAATTCGCACATCTCTGGAGTAAATACAGTCTTCTCTGTACGAAAAGAGACAAAAGGTGTCTCAAACTCTTCCTACTTAGAATAATGCAACAAAAACTTTACGATTTTCCGCAGCATGTTGGTAAATATATACTTAACAAGTAACAAAGAGTTTGTTAAGTTTTCACTTCTAAAAAAATAACCTTCATCATGTTTTGCACAGTACTGTATATGTCATCGATGCCACGACACTTGATTCCTGAATTGTCAAAATTAATCAAATCTAAACTTTGATAAAATTCGAAAGAAAAAAATTGGCAGCACTCAAAGCAAACAAAAAAAAATTTCCACACAGTGTCAACAGTTATCCTTTATCTCACTCTCTGCCTCACACGTTTACACTTTCCCAAGCCTACTTCATATGACTCAAAGACAACATGACAAAAAAAAAAAAAAATTAAGAAAAAAAAAAGGAGACTCACCTCCATCATCCATTCGGCGACAATTTTCCTCATGGGCGGTGTTATATCCTTTTGCACCGTTTTGAAATACGAACATATTGTTGGATGTTTATCCTCTGCCTTGAGAATGTTCTCGAGGCAGCGATCACTCAAAAACACCGGATCATCGACAGCGGTATTGACTTGTTCAAAATTCTGACTAGGCAAACTATACGACACTAAACTGATGTCAAGGACATCGCCACCGTCAGGACATTTGCGGCTGTCATTAATGCCGCCACCACCACCACCCGCTGTCAAACCGGCTATATACTCATTGCTATTTTGCTGCACTGAATAATTATTATTTTTTAAGACATCGGCATCGTTGAGAAGGACTTTTTCTGTGCACAAAAGATCCATATTTTCAAAAAAAATTAAAAAAAAAAAAAAACACTATAAACAATATCACGATCAACAGTTAGATTCTTCTTCTTTTTCTTCTTCCTTCGCGCTTGTATGTATATGTATATGGAAATCAACAAAAGAAACAGTCTCTGTAGTTCTTGAAAATTCCACCTAACTGTTGTTGCAAACTTTTATTTTATTTTTTTTTTCTCCAAATCACTCGCTGATTTCGAGAGCACTGAAAACAATTTTTTTTTGAGAGCACCTCCTCGCCCGGCAAAACTGGCGAGATCCTTGTGAGATTGTTTAACAATTTTAATTTTATGTTTAAATGAATCGCGCCGCGATCGGGATTTGAATTTTTTTTAAAAAATCTGTGGACATAAGCGAGGATAATATTTGATTTGAAGGGCAAGGAGAAAAGGCTACGCGGACTCACAAAAGAATTCACAACATTCGAGTACACACTCACGAGGGATAATATTATTTATTTTTTTTTTACAATTGATTTGATTTGATTGTGGAAAAATCCTTATATCCTCTCCTTGGCTTTTGGATTTGTTTGGTGTTGATTCGTATTTTTGTTTTTTATTAAATTATCACCGTTGCATGCAATTTCGAAGCGAAATTCAATTAAATAATTTTATTATTTAGAATTCAAATTATAACTGTCAACTGCTCGCTCTTTACTTATGAGAGGTGATCATCTCTGAGCATGAAAAGAGACTACTTTGTAATGTCTAAGTGTTGACTGGACCGAAGAAAAGCACTGAATTCCTGAAGACTGGTCGAGTTGCCGTGACGCTCTGTACAACAAAGTTGCCATTGATAAATTATGTGATCGTTTATATTTTTTTAATAACGATTTCCACTCTCATATGTACATATGGTTCTTATATACAATCAAACAATGTTTTTGTTTTATCAGAAGTGAAAATAAGTTTATGCAAACAAGGATTCTAAGACGACTATCACCGCGGTTAAGACAAAGTCATCATCAACGTCATTACACTAGTGATCAACTATTTGAAGTCTTTATATGAGGCAGAACCCAAGTAGTTGTTCACATGTAATGACATTGGATGATGATTTTGTCTTAACCGTGGTGATAGTCGTCTTAGAATCCTTCTCCATGAGGTAGTTGAAAAAATGGATGGATTGGTGAAGTAGCCGCCCATGTTATGACTGAACACTACTTTTAAAGTGCATATCTTAAATGCATAAACAAAGAAGAGTATATGTACACGTAAAGTCTATAAAGCTATAGGAACTTTGCAAAGCCTCTTGAGCTGAAAAAAGAGTTTTAGTGCGTGGGCACAAGGGCATGCGAATGAAAGGCGAAGTGGCTACAAACAAAAAATCAAAGCGTCATGGTAATGAAAGTAATTTCAACTGATAGAGAAATAGTAAAATCTGAAACGAAACATTTTTGTTTTAGCAGCGATGAGAATGCTTCTTGCATCCACTGCTATATTTATTTCTTCTGAAGCTGAAAACGTAAATCTAACAACAAATAAGGAAAGAAAAATGAGAATGGTTTAAATCCTGAAGGCACCATAATTTTGGCAAGCATAGTTAACGAGTCCCACCTTTAGGAAAAAATTCATGTCATCAGGCGGAAAGGCTAATTCTGAAGATGACTCTTGCTGGATTTTCGGTTTAATCAGCCTTTCTCTTTCCAACTCACTAACAAGCTACCTGTTTCAATCGATATGCGTTTCAATGCAATGCTCTTGTGGCTCGGCACTCACAGCTTCAAAAGCTTACTATAAGCAATTGAAAATGTACTACTAATTGGACAGTGGAATATCCAAGTTTCTAGCTCATTAAGATAATAAGCAAGGAAAACTTGTGAAAGTGAAAAAGGAGCAATCTCATGGCCTATACAGTTTCGTGATCAGCTCTTTTAAAATCAAATTTCCTTGTTGTTTTTCAAATTGAAAATTTAAGCTGTAGTTGTTCCTTCCCGTTAAAATGTTGAAAAATCGGGCCCTTAGGAAAACCATAGGCACTATTCAACACCATAGCAAGATACTATCGGCATTGATGATCGGAAGATATTTTCAATAGAAAGAATGCTTATCTAGTATCAGCTGAAAGGTGACAAGCGTGATCACTGAAGTGGTCGAGCATAGAGGTAGTCCGTCTAAGTGAGTGTGCGAAGTGATTACCCTCGGCTCTGCTGTGAAGAACTAAAACTGACAGCAGAGTGATGACGCAATCGCACAAATAAGTCGAGAATTCGATTCTCGGTCCGTATTGGTGCACCACTCACCAAGTTTCTATCCACTTCACAATCTTTAAAATCTGCTTCTTATCCTTCTCTTCGCTCTAAACAAAAAAAGGGGACATCATAGATGAGAAGATTATAAAAAAATTATGGCGCAGATCTATTTTTTCTTAAAAGCCCTTTACAGGTCACTTATCAGATAACTGGTTATTTAAGCGACAGACAGGAAATTTGGATCATGGACGAAGATATTAAATCTTTACTAACCAATAAAAAAATGGTAGTAAATCACTTAGCTCGGTTTTGCTACTAAAAAAAATACGCGTCGTACTATTGTAAATAAAAGAACGACAGCACTAACTGCCACAGCTGATGATTTCCGAAAAAAGCATAAACTTTGCAGTGCGGAATGTGAATGGAAACATATGGAGTTTGAATCGAATGCCGGTATGGCCGTCGGTAAGGTGGGGAATTTACTACTACAAGCATGTGTACCACATGTACACGTAGGATTTGTACTGTCGAATAGCTCACCGATCCGAAGTCTCGTGAAAGGAAACAAATATCAAGACTCTAAAAGGACATGCTATACGTATCCTTCAAATTGAATTCGAATCTGAACTAACAAATGATTTGATCTTGAAAGAATTTTCAACTCAAAATTTTGCAACAGATTGAAAGCTGACTGCATGTTAAGCTCCTTTCCCCGCGGGCATATTTTTTTTTTTTGCAAACTCAAACAAACATCAACTCGCACACGACGATGATGTTCGGTTGGTTGGATCGTGTGGAACGAACAGCAATCTGCAAACACATGCTCTCTCTCAAAGAGAGCACACATTCGAAGTTTGCAGATTTTTATGCTCGTGTGCGTGTTTCTGCTCGTCGTCTCCGAAATGACTCAATTTAACATCGGGACAGTGCTAACACATGAGTAAATAATTCCCACATGTGAATGATTAAAATCCTTTTTTTTTTGTAATGAGGGAATTTTTATTATATTATTTCTCTGTACTATTATTAATGTGGGGAGAAAATGAAAAAATTAAAAGAAAAATAATTTAAAAGAAACCTGTACAGTAAGTTAGAAAGTATAAACGTCTGTAATTGGTAAATCCTGTTAATTTCTATTGAAGGACCAGAGGGTTTCTTTTTTTTGAAAAATCCAATTTAAATGAGTAACTGAGGCGAATTTTGGCACCGGGAATAGTAAGTAAATATAAGCAACTTAAATATGTTGTTAACGAATGTTATAGTAATAAGACTACCGGTTGTACATGTCGTTACTGCAGACAACTTCATATCTATTACTATGAGGTGAATTTTGACCATGACAGCTGTCACATCATAAACTTCATGTCATTGTCTTATTATTTCAGTCTAGGTTATTGGTCATTAGTGAAAACACACAAGTTTTTGTAAAGCCGTAAAATATCTACATTCGTGCCATCAAAACAACATTTGCGGGAAGTTTTCAATTGCGGGAAGCGCATCACTTGCTTACCGAAGCTTACCCAGGCTATACTATATAGAATGTGTCAGCGATGGTTTAAGTGGTTCAAAGATGTTGAGTTCGACACCGAAGACAAAGAACGCCCCGGCCAGGTGAAAGAGTTTGAAGACCATGAATTGGAGGCATTGCTCGAGAAAGATCCGTCACAAACGCAAGAAGAATTTGCAAAATCACTCGGCGTCGCTCAGCAAACCATTTCCGATCGTTTGAAAGCAATGGGAATGATCCGAAAGGTAGGACATTGTGTGCCGTATGAATTTAAGCCACGAGACGTCGAACGCCGATTTTGCATGTCCGAAATGCTGCTTGAACGCCACAAAAAGAAGTCTTTTTTGCATCGAATCGTCACTGGTGATGAAAAATGGGTACATTACGATAATCCAAAACGTCGGGCAACGTATGGATACCCCGGACATGCCTCAACATCGACGGCCGTTCAGAATATTCATGGCCTGAAGGTTACGCTGCGCATTTGGTGGAACCAGAAGGGTGTTGTGTATTGTGAGCTGCTAAAACCGACAATTGATGCGTTTGAGCCGAGCACTGAAGGAAAAACGGCCGAAAACGGTCGCAAGACACGATAAAGTTATTTTGCAACATGACAATGCTCGGCCACATGTTGCAAATGTCCTCAAAACTTACCTTGAAACGCTCAAATGGGTTGTCCTACCCCACCCGCCGTATAGTCCAGAACTTGCGCCATCCGATTACTATTTCTTCCGATCGATGCAACATGGCCTGGCTGACCAGCACTTCCGTCATTTCGATGATGTCAAAAAATGGATCGATTCGTGGATTGCGGCCAAACCAGAAAAATGGGAAAAATGTGTGGCTAGCGATGGGCAATACTTTGAATATTGCATTTATATCTATTTTTCCCCAATAAAGCATTGATTTTTGAAAAAATCATCGAGACATTTTCAACCGGTAGTCCCATTAATAGAACCCCATCTCCTGCACCAGCACAAATGTAACAGGATTCGATGTTCCCGAGCAAGGGTTATTTCAAACAAATACATCTAATATGAAAACATGTTAAAAATATAGTCCAATAGAGAATTTTAGTTCACTAATTCAAAACTATAAACAAGTTTACGAAATTTTTCACGACTTCTGAAAGCATACAAAACCTCAACTTACAAACCGAAAGCACTTCAGAGAATTTGAATTTAAATCTGAATGTAAAAATTTCGTTAAAGCGCAAGCTTCAAACTTTAGAGATGCATTGAAGATGAAAATTTAAAAGATATTCATGAGCAGCTTGCAAAATAAAATCAAATAAAGTCTGAGTGCATTTAGAATAACAGAAAGATATCGAAGCTTAGCATCATGAATGTTATTTATATCCTCCTTGAAGTCCATATGGGCTGCAGTTTTTTCCCAAAATTCCAACGGATAAAGGAGTTTATACCTTCATACCATGATACGCCAGACTAAACAGGTATGCATATTACAGAAAAAAAGGGGCTTTTCGTATCGTATTCGTATTTGATCGTAAAAATTTGGCTTAAAATTCTTTTTTCAGGTATCTGCTGTAATTCTTATTTGTCTATTGTCTATTTTGTATAATTAGTAATATTTAGATATATATTTTGTGATCGCCTTTAGCGGATGTCGTTTCATCACACTGCTTCTTCCTCACAATATCAGGAGCCAATTTGGCTATGAGAATCCTCGCAGCAGAGATATAAAGGACCTCAATTTCAACAGTCTGGTGTATTCGTCTTAAAAGTCTAGTAGTCACATAAAACCCTAACTTTTGATTTTGTACTGGTAACTTATAATTTTTAAATCAATATAGAAATGCTATCCAACGAGCACCATGGGGACATGGTTTAATTCGTTCGAGACAATCTTTTAACTTTAGTTCTAGATTGTTATAATCAATTTATTTGATTTTAGTTTTCCTTTATCTGGCAGTACCTTCGGTGTGGATCGTCTTGCATTCCGAAATTCCCCTCAAAGCTCCTACGATCAGGTAACCAAACAACTGGAGGGGAATCCCACAACGGTGTGCAACCCCTCTTAACACAAGTGCGACTTCGACTAATACTTTCTCAGTTCTGAACATGGCCAGTGTAGCCAGATACATTTTTTGAATTTAGTAGTTTTTCAAGAAGTTTTTAAATTTGTCGGTTTGGTTCCATTATCATCCGAAAAACGCTTGATAACGAATCACACCACACTATTGAATTTAAGTCTAATCAATTAAAGTAATATTAGGCTGAGTGACGTCAGTGGTGGAAGTGAGAGGTCTTTGGAAATGGCTAGGAATACTAGCAGTTAAACTACAAAAATGGATCTGGGAACTGAATAATAGTATAGCGAGAGAAGAGGACGAAACAACAAAGATGAATGAGACTAAGGGAACAAACAAGGGATGTACTTAGATCAGTTTTCAGTCCCTGAAGTGATTCAATTTCTGTGAAGCGACTCTAATGTCAGTTACTAGACAGTTACCAGTGGTGCGAGATTCTTACTTCCTAAAAACAGCTCTTATATAAAAAAGTATCTTAAAAGGAATGACCGAAAATCATTCCATGTGCTTTCAATTTCAAAAAAATTTGTGGCTGGAGCAAATGCCACCAAGTCGACTGTTCGGAGTGTGTGATGCTAGATGCTAAAAACTTGCTGCGGTAAATATGACGAAAAACCACCTTTAAGCGTCTTGCGTATGAAATCTTGCCTAAAATTTACGATTTTTGAGGGCGGAGTAGTGGTCTACACAAAGTTCACAAAGAATATGGCAATTAGCTTTTCCTACATTGAACAAGTTGTTTGGACCTTTTCCTTGGATTCTGCAAACAGTAGAATACCATACAGTTAACAGTCAATAATTATAACTGTGTATCGAATTTCCTATCAAGATTCTTCAAATCTAGAATTATTACCAAAACCTCTAAGCTGCTGCTGCACAGGACCGTGATTCTTCGAGTTCTTTTTCGTCAATCACAGTACACCTAATGTGTTTTTTTTTTAAACTCATTTATTTTCCACAATTAACACTATAAAATTTTAAAATACAAATGAGAAATACTAAATTCACTAACTATTAAAATACCGTGTAAGACCGATGATCGGTTCGCAACACATAAAAATTATAAATTGAGACTACATATAAGTCTCCAGTATTAAATTAATAATATATTTTTTTTATTTATAATAATCTTGAACTCTAGAAAGAAAAGTGGAGTTAAAAAAAACTTTCTCATTTTATTGTTATTTTCCTTACAAAAAACTAACCTAATTTAACCTAACATAACCTAATTTAACCTAACTAAACCTTAATTAACCTAATTTAACCCAGCTTAACCTAACTAAACGTAAGCGTTAGCTTCAACCCAGTCAAGCCACCAATATTTTGCTCTCTTTAATCTATTAATGTTACTTAAATCTCTTTCAGGCACGCTCATGCAGTACCTCCAGTCAGCAGATCCATCCTCCGAGTGCATTGGCACGCCGGGAACCCTTTTGTCTGTTGCTCTTCTAGCAGCATGGTATATAATAGGAACATTGTTCGAGTCCGATAAGTAGCCATGTGCGTCCAGATACAGGAATGCTTCAGGTGGTAAATGTCCGTTTTCTAATGAATTTCTGAAATATCCCGGGTTAGTATAAAACAAACCCGGTATGAGCTCATATTCTCAGTAACATTCGCCGACCGAGCAAAATGATTTCTCACAAGGTCCAGGATAACGTTGTCAATCCTAAACAGGCCGGAAACATCCAATAGTATTTTGTTAGAGACGTAATGTCGAAAGTCGGAATGTGCGCTTCTGTACAACCGTGTGCAAGCTCGCAGGCACTTTCGTTCAAACATTCTAAACTTTTCCATATAGGATGGACTTATGTTCCACCATACTGGACTCGCATAAGTCAGAATTGGACGCACAAAGGCTTGGTAGCAAATAACCTTCACATCGGATCTTAGATAGTTGGAGTAAAAAAGTCGTTTGAGCGACATAAATGCTGCTTTCGCTTTTTTTAACTGAGTATTAACGTGTTCATTGTAGTACAAAAATTTGTCTAAATGAACACCTAAATACTTCAAAACAATCTTTGACTCGATGCGAAGTCCATCTGAAGATTTTATTACCATGTTTTTCCAATTGCGTCGTAAATCTGAATTATCCTGTCCTACTGGGGTGCGGAACAGTATAGTTTCACACTTGGAGCTGTTTATTTTAAGTTTCCAGTCTCGACAGAATACCTGACGGTCGAACTTAGTTTGGAGATAGTTTTGTAGTTTGCTCGTTTAGAGCCATGAGCATAAAGGATGACATCGTCGGCAAATGCTATTGAGTTATCCAAGACCCTAATCATTTCAGAAACGTAAATATTAAAGAGTTTTGGTGCCGATAATGTGCCTTGCAGCAGACCTTCATTGACATCAAAAACCATAGTCGTCATATACTCTCCATTTGTTACCACAAATCTCTTCCCGCGAATCATTGATATAACGATCTTTATAAGGTTACAAGGAAACTCATATCTGTTTAGTTTTTAAATAAGCCCGTCAATCCAGGCCGTGTCGAAGGCTTTCTCGATGTCCACCAGACAGGCGCCTGTACTTCTTTTTGCATGTAGGTTCCAATTGATATCGGAAACCAGTTTTGTAACTTCGTGAACTCCCGAATGGTTTCTTTTGAATCCAAATTGATTCCGCGGTATGATCTCCTTTTTTCGCACTCGGACAATATTGACTTGCTAATAACTACCTCAAAAACCTTCCCAATATTAGGCAGGAGACTTATTGGCCTATAATTTGAAGGATCTGAAGGATAATTCTTTTTTCTTACTATTGGAAATACCTTCGAAGTTTTCCAACAGCTTGGGAAGTAGCAGTTATTAAGCAAGTTGTTAAATATTACGCAGTATTGCCTTATGATTTCGATCGGGATATGTTTAAGCACGATATTAGGAATGTCATCTAAACCGGAAATCTTTTTGTTATTCAGAGTCCTGAATACGTAAGTAATTTCGTCGAATGTTGTGTAATAGTTGTTTGTCTGCTCTGATGTAAGTTCATCGGCTTTTACTCTCTCAGAAAATTGTATGTGAGTGCCTGAGTCGCTACTTTGGTAGCTAAACCTTAGCAGCTCTTCAGCCACCTCAACAGATTTGGGACTACGATGTTGTGTCGCATGAACTGACTCAAAATTAGAACCAATAAGGTTAACTTTATTCGTCCATCCATCGATCACATAATGGTTACAGGTTTTTGGACAATGATTGCGATCAATCTCTGCGCGAGTGAGGAGACGATCAGTAACGATTGGGACTTTCAGGCTCGGAATTTTGACAACACTACGAGGCTTGAAAACCTGTTTTATCTGAAGATACATATTCCTCGAATCAGATTTTATCACCTTTTCGGCTCTATGCCTCCAATAGTCATTGATAGAATTCCGATACTGTTGTTTCAACAGTGATCTCACATTCCTGATGAGGGATTTTAATCTTATCAGCTCCATGTTGGTCGAGTTGTCCTGAAATTGTCGGCGTATCCGATTTATCTGAGAAAGAAGAAAGCTTTTCTGTTTCTGTAATGCCCGTATATCTCGGTTGAGATAACATTCAATGCTATTTTTGTTCTTGATTCTCAGAACTGACGACTCCATTGCTTCCAGTGTCACGGTATTAAGTTTCTCAATATAAGAGTCACACTCATCGTTCGTGAGGTTCCTGTCATTAGGAACTTTGGAAGATGAGCGTTGACTTATATATTTTCTCGTGGCACAAAGTGAGAACTTACTCCAGTCAGTGTTCCTAAAATTGAATTCAGGAAACTCATTCTGCGTTGAAAAAGTAAACGTGGAGTCGTCAATAAAGGATGTTTCGATGACGATGGCGTTATTGTCGCTATCATTAGGCAATAGAGGTATTTTAGTATCGCGTATTGTTTTGATATGCAACCGCGCGTCTGCGATGCACAGATCCAGATATGAGTTTCCTGATGGAAAACTTGGTGTGATTGGGCTGTACAATTTAAGTTTTTATTCTATTTGGTTTTCGTCTATAAATCGTCGCAAGCGGTTACCTTTAGTATTTGCGCTTGAATCTGACCAAGAGGGGTGTTTTGCATTCAAGTGTCCCGCTAGGACGAAATAGTTATCTAAACTATTAAGCCCTAGAATATCAAACAATTTCTTGAACTCGATATCAAATTCAGCAGCGGATGCTGTTGGTATGTATGCCGAGATTATGTATATGTATATCTAATCCCCCTCAAAGGCAGCGAAATAATAGTTGTCCCTAATGTGTGTGGCGCCTACAGATACATTTTTATAAATCGATGTCAATCGGGTGACTGTGTAAGGTCCACTTAAAGCATCGTTACAATGCATTTCAATGGCAGTGATACACTCACGATGCACATTCTTTGGACGTTGTGTTGGAACTCAACCGTGTTGACAAATACCGTTTCTCTGTTGTCACATGATACTATATAACATAGGAGACTAGGAGAAATAACAAGACTCTTTGCTAACATTTGACTTATTGAACTATATTTCTCGAATCGTTTCGTTTCGATATGCAATTTACGGGTAAATGGTAAAATGCTTTCATTTTCACAATGCACTTCAATTTTTGAAATTTAATTCTATTTTATTTACAAGAAATTATTAATTATAATATAAAACAACAAAGGTACCTATACAATTTGAAGGTGTGTCGACTGATATGTTCCACATTTTCAGTCGAAAGTAATTTTTTTTTAAATATTTATTTAATATGTGTAGAGTTTCAGGAGCACCATGGAGGGCTGGACGCTGCTTGCTACTACAGAAGCTGTTGGTTGTATATTCTCCCCGTGGCTGGCAGAGGAGATTGATCGCAAATATTAACTTTGTCCAGTGCTTGACTTGCCCCAAAGCCAGTTGAGCAGAACAGACGATGGCGACTGACTCGATTGGGCTGGAAAAAAAAAGAAAGGAAAGGGACATGTTTTTTTTTCAAGAAGGCTTTTAGGAAAATTTTGGGTAAATTACATAAATCGCTGCCAACTAAATCGGATAGAGCTTCAGATGGCATTTTGGCAACATCCTGTTGAATTTTTTCCATTTGTCGAATCCGTTGGTCTCGTTCTTCTTGGAAACGTTTATCCTTGGAATGACTAACAGAATGGAGCTCGGATAATCTGTGGAGAAGAAAACAATGTGAAATGAAATGTGTCAGGCAGAATAAAGGCACAAGGCCAACAAACAAGTCTTACTTTTGATTCAAGTCATCTGTGTCTATGGTTGGCGCTGTGGAAGACGGAGAATCTTGGTTTTGTGGACTCTCTGACAGCGATGATAGGTCTACTATTAAAGGTACGAGAAAACACAGATTAATCAGTTAATCATATTTTTAGTTTGGATTAAAAAAAAAAACGTACATTCAAAGCCTGTATTTGTTTGGGATTTGATTGTCTCAACTTGTCGCAAGGTGTTTGACAATTTCAACTGCAGTGTGTCACGCTCCTCCAAAAGGTTTACCAGCTCAAGGGTGAGTTCTTCGCAGCGCATGTCTCTTTGGTGAAGCATATAGAGTGCCAAATCGAGTTCGGATTTCGGAACAACGGAACTGTTTGTCGTCGTGTCGGGACGCCTTTGTCCATCTAAGCTAAAGCCACTGCTATGCGACATTGTCGATTGCATTTTAAAGGGATCGTGCTGTGCTGCCAAACGGGCGTATTCCGCGCTTCTGATCGCAAGCTGTTCCTTAAGGGTCACAATCTCGACTTCTTGATTTTCAAGCACTTGTTGCATTTTTTGCACCAAGTCTTTGTTGGAAGAAAGGTCTTTGGTCGAGATTTGGTTATCGTCGGAGTCGCCTTCGGAGGATTTCAGGGCATTGATCTCCTGTTCAAGCTGTTCGGTGATTTGTTTAAATTCGGCTTCGCGAGTATCTACATGCTGGCGCCACATTGTTGCGATTTCGTTGCAACGCTGCTCGATTACTTCCTCCCATTGGGCATTGAGCGATGCAGTATCGGTGTCGGTGGGTGGGGCCTGTGATTTGATGGCCTCTAAGGAATTCCTGAGCTCAGCGATTTCAATGTTTTTCGTATCGAGTTCGAGGACAGTGGTTTTCATTTTTTCTTCGTTTTCCAGACTCGACATGACGTGGTTGTTCAGGACTGCCAGCTCCTCTTCCATTTGGGCCTTTTCAATGCGCATTGAATCTAGTTCGGTTTGGAGATGCTGCAGTTTCTCTGTGGCATCAACGGCATCTGCGGTTCTCTTTGCATTCATTTCCTGATTTATTTGCAGGGTGAGGTTGTGTTCGAGTTCCTGCTTGTCGTCTTCCAAGTTTCTCACTTGCAGCTTAAGTAAGTGGATTTCCTGATTTTTCGTTAAGATCTCGAGTACAAGCTTCTCGGTTTGATCCTCTCGCATTAAGTCTTCTATTCGCTGCTTAAGGTGCATTATCTCCGAATCTTTCTCTTGGAGTTGCTCTTCAAGCTCGAAAGATTGAAGGGCCGAAGAGGAAGACGTCTTCAATCGAAGGCCTTCGATTTCGGCAATCAAGGACTTGTTCTCTGTTGTTAGACGGTCAATGTTTTGTTGCAATTCTTCGTTTTTCTTTGAGAGACTCGAATTTGCTGTAGTCGTCGATTGCAGTTCATTTGTTAAGCGTTCTAGTTCCAAGAAGCTGTTGTCTGCTTTTGGTGCTATCGGTGAAGTCAATTGGAGTCGGCTGATCTCCGCAGAGAGTTCTTCATTTCTTTGCTGAGCCATTTGAAGTTCTGACTCTAATTCGGAGTTTCTTTGTTTTGTAGCATCTAGTTCCAGATCCAATCGATCGTCATTTTGTGAAGCGAACGACTGTTGTAGCCGTAAACTGTTCACTTCTTGTGTGAGCTGCTGATTTTGCTCATTCACGGATTGGAGTTCAAAAGCTAAACGGTTGGTTTCGACTCTTAATCTGTCGACTTCTCTGCCGAGGTCTTGATTTTGCATCATTATTGAGTCGAGACTCGAAGTCAACTGCACAATTTGCTGCTCCATTTGGTCTCTTTCGCTAACATTTGGCTGCGGAATGAACGTTAGCTCCATACGAAGCGCTTCAATCTCCTTGATAAGATCATGTTTCTCTTCGGAGATTTGCCTCAATTTGTCTTCCAGTTCTTTTGCTTTGGCTGAATCGATTTGAAGTTTGGCTATCTCACCACAGAGTTCCTCGCTTTGTGTAGCCAATCTGTTGATCTCCTGCAAGCGTTCCGTCTTCTCGCGTTGCACTGCTTCTTGGGCGTCGTTCAGTTGAGATCTCAGATTCTGATTTTCCAATTTTATTTCATTTAATTGGAACTTCTGATCAGCACTTTCGGAGCCTGCAGAGTTCTCAAAAAGAATAATTTTCTCTTGTAGGCCCTTGATTGTGTGTTCGGCTCGTTGGACATTAGCTTTTTCGTCGTCCAACAAAGCTTGGAGTTCGGTCCTGTCGCCCGAAATATCTTCAATCTCAGACAGCAGCTCATTGACTTGTTTTTCTAGTAGATCTTTGGATTTCTCCAGTTCTGCCGTGACAGCGGGACTCGCAGAAGACATTGGTAGAGATGTTGGAGCCACTTCGCCGCTTGAACCCCACTCCTCTAGATTCTTTATCTTTTCGGTCAGCTCGCGAATTCTCGATTGATACATTTGTACATCGTTGTCTTGGCGCTCCTTCATCTCGGTCAAACGTTCATTGCCTGATGTCAGAACATCGATTCGCTTGAGAAGATGCTCTTTCTCTAAAGATTGATTGTCGTTTTGCTTCTTGGCTTCAGAGAGTTTTTCCTCCAAGATTTTCAGCTGAGCCTTCATTTCCTCTTGAATGGCGAGATCTAAATCGGAGGACTCCACAGACGATGACTTCCGGAAGGCTGCATTTGAGGTGAGTTCATCAATTTTCGTTTTGTATTCCTTGAGCTTCTTCATTAGTTTGCCCGATTTAACTTGCATTTCCTGTTTTTGTTGTTCCAGACGGTCACGCTCGAGCTCCAGCTCCTGAATCCGATCGTAATTTTCTTGTAACTGCAACTCGAACTGCTGCTGTGGGGCCAGCAGAGATGTAGTCTGGTTTGTCGCGAAATGTTGTGCTTCGAGGGCGGCTTCTTCTGAACCCCAGCCCCAGCCTTCATCAAGCACGACATTATCCGAAGGTTGGCAAACGTATGCTTTCTTGGGGACGATAATTTCTTCTACCACCGGTTCGGTTGACACTTGAGGAATGATGAGGTTCTCGAATGGCGATTCTTCGGGAGCGCCCTTGAAGAACATATCAAGCGAAGGCGCCTGATTTTTGGGAATAATTTGAGAGTCAATGGTTTTGGTTATTTCCTTGAGTTCGAATTCTTTGATGCGGTCTTCGTACTCTCTCAAACGGTCTTCGGATGCTCGTCGTAGCTCCTCTAATTGACGAAGGCATTCTTCGTGTGCAGCTGTCCGCTGCGATAATTTATTCTCTAGATCTTGGGCATGCTTCTCCAGATCGGATACATTTCTCTGGAGATCCTCGATCGTGCGCTGGCTGCCAGCTGGCTCTGGATGATTGATTGAATGGCTGTTTACGGCGCCCTGTAGATTGTCAATATGACGAACGTTCACTATTTCATCGAACACCGAGAGTCCGGTTTGTTCTGACCCGAAAAATGCCACCGGTGGAGGAACGATCTCTTGCTGCTGTTGTTCGCCCTTCAGTTGTTCGATTTCGTTCAGTTTTTCACTTAGTTCCCGTTCGAGACGATTGCACTTCTCACTCAGATGCGCCACCTGGGCGCTGTCGTCTGATTGCGTTAGGGACGCAAATGGATCCACAGGTTGCTGTCTAGCGGCCAACGCGTTCATCTGCAGTTGCAAATTCTGCCGCTGGTAGCTCTCAATCTGTGCTTCCTTCTCAGCGAGCAGGTCGGTCAGACGCTTGTTCTCTGTCTCAATGAACACCTGATCATCGGTCTGATTCTGACCAACCTGCATTCGCATGGAATCCAGTTCAGCGATTTGCGTGCGAAGCGCATTCAATTCAAACTCATGGTTCTGTGCGAGAGTGTCAATCTGATGCTTGAGATTCTCCAGCTCGGTTTTATCTTGCATCGATTGCATGCGCATCTCCTGCAGTTCGAACTGATCTTGAGTAAGGTTCTCGTTTTGCATCTTTATCCAGGTGGATTCCCTTTCCAAGTCCGCCTTAGCTTGCTCCAAAGAGTTGATAGTTTCGTTTAGACGAACGTGTTCGTTGTTTAGCTCGCTTATATCGTCCTTAGCCCGTTCAAGCATCTCAAGAAGCGATCGTTTCTCATCGGACATTGATCTTATCTGTTCACTAAGATCGTTCTCGAGTTCATCGATCTCGGAGTGCTTCGCAGCTAACTTAGCTTCGTATGCGGACTTTTGACGCTTCATTTCGGTATCCAATGCAGCGAGTTGCGCTTTTATCGTATTTTTTTCACTATCTAGATTGTTGAGGGTTTCCTCTTTGTAAGCTTCAAATTCTTTTTCCAATTTGGAATAGTTGGTGACAAG
The DNA here is from genome assembly GCA_963555765.1 of Orthonevra nobilis. Taxonomy (NCBI): domain Eukaryota; kingdom Metazoa; phylum Arthropoda; class Insecta; order Diptera; family Syrphidae; genus Orthonevra; species Orthonevra nobilis. The sequence continues at coordinate 27,989,130 of OY743224.1, forward strand.
AGTGGCATGCTCCGCCTTTAGGGCATCCAGGCGATTTGACAGCATTTCATTCTCCTCTTGCGCTTCAAAGAGTCGCTGTCCGATAATATCATCATGGTCGGATAGCATGTTCAGCCTATAAACCAGTTCATCCTCAGCTTTGGCATGCTCGTCCTGGCGAGTTTGGAGCTGCGCATCTAGCAAATTCGCCCGCCGTTCCATTGAAGCACGGCGATCTTCAAAAACTGCAACACATTCCTGCAGCCTACAGATTTTCTCCTTGTAGTTATTGTTTTCTAACTCAATTGATTCAATGTAACTCATGTCCTCTTGCAGCTTAGCTTGTATGCCGTCGTGTAAGGTCTCCAGCTTGGATATGGTCTCCTGGAAATTCGCACGTTCAGCTACAGATTCTGTGAGTAGTTTGGCATTTTCTTTTTTAAGCTCTTCTATTTCCGCGAGTAAATTACTGGACGGTGGCTGTGCTGATGCTTCTAACTTTGGTGCCACAGTCGGAACGATGTTCACCTCTTCGGCTTGTTTACTCAAGAGCTGGTTTAGACGCTGGATTTCACGGTTTTTCTCCTTGATCACTGCTTTGGACTTTTCAAACATAACGCTTTTAGCCTTGAAATCTTTCGTTAGTCCTTCGATTTTGGCATCCTTTTGCTTCAGTTCTTCTTGCAACTCCAACGACTGTACACCAGACTCCTCCATTTGCCTGAGTCGCTCGTGTAGGAGCAGAATTTGGTCATTCTTTTGATTAATGTCTTCCTGCAACGAATTTAGCTGTTCTTCGGTGCTGTCGAGTATCATGTTTTGTTTTTCGATTTCCTTGTGTTTCGAATTTAGTTCTTCCCGAAGAGTTGTCAGTTCACTTAACAAGCTATTGCTGAGTTGGCTATTCTCTTTCAGTGAGTTCGATTGCGCATTCAGTTCATCAATTTGTGTGTTTTTCTCAATCAGCTGCTCACGGAGGAACATTAATTCATCTTGCAATGCGTCAGCATCCAATAAGAATCTATTCAGCTCGTCAATTTTATCGTTTTTCTCCTTGAGGAGGGATTGTAGGTCTCTCAGCTCGTCCTTTGATGATTCATATAATTCGATTCGAGTGCTGAGCTGATGTACTTTAATCTTGCTTTCGTTAAGTTGACTCTGGAGTATCGTGACCTGACTTTGAAGCTGATCTTCATTATTCCCGTTCAGTGCCATTGTGAGCTCCTCGATTTGTGCAGTTTTTTCGTGCAATTGCTCGCGTAGTGACATCACTTCCAGTTGAACGCGATCGAGGGCTTCTTGAACCTTCAAAACCGATTGTTCCAAGTGGTTTCTTTGCTGATTGGTATCAGTTTGCAATTTCTCCAAGTCTTGCGAGGTTTTTTCAAGTTGCATAGTTTTCTCGCGGAGCTCCAATTCCAGTTTCTCGATCAGTGGGTCCTTCTCTTTGACCTCAGCGTCGAGAGCACCCTTCTCAAGATTCTTTATTTTCGCTTCAAATTCCTGGCACTGGACCACTTTCTTCTTCAGATTAGCAGCGTACTTTTTGAGCTTTTCCAGCTGATCTTTGTTGCGATGCTCGAGATCCTTCACTTTTTGCTCTAATTGGCCTGATTTAAGTTCGGCAAGCTGCAAATTTTCGTCCAACGTTTGATTTTCCTCTCGCAGTTTGAGATTGTCATCCTCCAGTGCCGGCAATTGGGATAATCTTTCCAAGTTACCCTTATGGGAATGTAATTCTAACAAAAGCTTATCGACAACCTGCTTGTTCTCTTCGTTTTCTTTTGTAAGTTTTTCCAGCTCCATTTGGTTGACGCTGAGCTTCTCCTGTGCAAAGGCGATCTCGTCTTCCTTCTCGATCACTTTGTTGGCATTCTCCTCCATCGTTTTGTAAAGTTCCATGATTTGAGAGTTCAGTGTATCGATGGTTTCCTGCTTGTTTGCAAGCTCGTCAATTTGTTCAGCCAGCAAGCTTTTGTTGATGGCGAGCGCCTCTTTAAGTTTATCCACTTCCAGCTGAAGATCTTGAGAGAATTGTTGACCAACTTGATCGCTGCTTGCTTGAAGGCTTCTGATCTCTGACTTCAGCTGATCAATCTCTTCGTCGCGTCTATTGAGATCTTCGATCTTTCTCGCGATTTCCGTTTCACTGTCTGTGTATGCCTCGATCAATTGTTGCTTTTGTTCCGCGATCAGTTCTTGGAGGATTTTCATTTCGACTTCAGAAGTCTCGATTTTCGATTCTAGTTCTCGACGAAGGCGGGTCAGACTCTCGATTTGTTTCTCGTGTGCCATTTCTTTGTCGTTGATGAGACGATCGAATTCCTCGGACATTGTTCGTAGCGAGCCGATTTCTTCGTTAAGACGAGAGATTTGGGTGTCTTTTTCCTCTGACGCAACGCTCGCTTGTGCTAGTTCGTTTCTAAGATCAGCTATCGAAGATTGCAGCTCTGCGATCTTGATATCGTCCGTGGGCGTCGCTATCGGAGGCGGAGGTGCATTTTTGATTTTCTCCAACAGCTCAGTCAGCTGTTGGTGGGCATTCTTCGCTTCTTTGGACAACTTTTTGGACGCATTGAACTTGGCATTCTTGTCATTTGCTTTTCGATAGGACTCCAATTCTGCGTTCAGTTTGGAAAGACTCTTCTCGCACTTATCAAGGAGATCCTTTGAATCTCCGGGGGCTGACAATGAAGCCGCTTTGATCATGCTATTTAGTTCAGCTGTGATTTTGGTCTTCTCAGCTGAGATTTCTTTGATCTCCTTTTTTATGGTTTCTTTTTCGTCATTGGCGTCTTTGAACCTTTGCTTGAGGGACTCTTTTTCAGTGTTAACTTCTTCGTTTGCTCGCGCCAAGATTGCCTTTTCGTCAGTTAATTGGTTTATCATTCGCAGATGTTCCTGATTTTCAGCAGTGAGGTTTTCCATTTTTTCCAACACCTCTTTGCGTTCAGTGGTGAACAGCTCGATCTTGTGCATCAATTCCGAGCTTTCTTCTTTGAGTTTAATTAGACTGTCACTGAGTTCCTGATCCATTTCAGGGTGGCCACTTGCTGTTTCGGCCATCAGCAGTCGAGCTTCTTCTTGCTCAGCTCGCTTATTGAAGGCTTCGATTTCAAGACGATCTTGCTGAGTCAGCCGCTCAACTATCTCAATTGACTCAGCTGATGAGCTGGATTTACTGAGTTTCTCGATTTTGTCCAGAAGTTCCATATTCTCGGCCACGTAATGTTCTATTTTCTTTGTCAGTGAGTTCTTCTCCTCCTGAAGATCCCGTACGGTTCTATTTAGTCTAATATTTTCACTTTGCAGCTCTTCGATCTTTTGTAAATTTGTATTGACTTGCTCTTCCAGTTGAATGGATTCCATCTCGGAGACCACGCGTGCTGATTCGAGTTCAGATTTGGTCGTCTCTAGGTTCTCGGTCATGTCCATTTTCTGCTCCTCGAGCAGCTGAATGGCAGAGGTTTGGTTTTGGCACGTCGCTTCAAGGTATTCGATTTTCTTTTCAATTTCTATTTCTGTCACGATGGTGGTTTGCTCACCGCTAACGAGCTTTAGTTGTAGTTGGCCCTTTTCATCCTCGAGTTCGGTGATTTTTTGCTGCAGCTCTTCATTCTCTTCGGTCAACTCAGCAACGGTGGCGTGCAGGTCAGACATTCGCTTGAATTCATTGAGCTGCTGTTCGAGGCGTTTGGACCTTTTCTTGGTCTCTTCCAGTTGATCTTTCAGAGAAGCCACGTCAACATCACTCGTTGTTGCAAAGAGCGGCTTGCGACTGGGGACTTTCAGTTTCTCCTCTAGAACGGCAAAGTTGGCATTGATCACGTTCAACTCGATTGTCTTTTCCATCAGTTCCTCTTCCAAAGATCTTAGCTTTTCAACATATTTCTGAATGTCGTCTCTCTGCGATTCAATTGTGGCTTCTAGGCTCTTTGTTTTTTCGTCAATATCTTCTTCATCCTTTTCGCTTTCCTGTCGCAGATTTTTGTTTTCATCAAGAAGTTCATCGTTCTTCTCTTCTAGTTCTTTGATTTTTAACTCCAGCTGCTGAACTTGAAGCGTCAGTTCTTGCTCCACGCGGTTATCGACATCTACGCCTTCGACCATTTCGAATTTTTGTGCATCCATTGACGCTTTGACTTGCTGCAGCTCCTTTTCGACGCTGATGGTTCTCTTTTCAGACTCTTCGAGTCTGTCTTCAAGCGTTTGTGCCTTCTCGGTCAAATCACATTTGGCTGTCTCCAGAATATCGTTCACTTCCTCTAAGTGGAGTATTCTTCGTGACTTCTCCTCAAGGTCTGTCTTCAGATGATCATTTTCTATTTGGCAGCTTTCTTCCACATCATGGTAATTTAGTGTCGCCACTAATTCTCGGGTTCTTTTCTCCTTAAGACCCTCTTCTAGCTCATGGATTCTATTTTCGAGCTCTTTGATTCGTTTCGATGCATCTGACGAGGTCTTTTCTTTTTCCAGTTGCTTCTCCAAGAGGCGCACACGATTGTCGAGGAATTTGATCCTCTCCTTGTCCAGATTGAATGGCGCCGACGCCAAATCAGTGGCTGATCTCACTTTATCCTTCACTGAACTGTATGACAACGCACTCAAGTCGCCCATGGAACGACCCAGCTCAGACGAGTGCTCTAAATGCTGTTGCGTGGTATCAAATTTTGCCTTTAATTGCGTGACCATGTGCTCGATTTCGCGTTTACTGTGCTCTCGTTCGGCCATTTTTATCTTATTTTCTTCCATTTGCTTGCGCAGGAGTAGGATCTTTTCACTGCCAGGCGTTTCGATGCGCGCCGATGAGGGTCTTTGGGGTGTTATTGTGGTGCTCCCACCACCCGCATCGATTGAAGTGCTACATTGGGATTGTAGAAGGTGCAGGTTCTCCTGCGATTGGAATTGTTCGTCGTTTAGGGAGGTGCTGGACGCATTTAAATTTTGACGGGATCGGGCTTTCGATTTTAAATTCGTTAATCGTAGGGCAATATTCTTCACTTTCTCTTGGGCCGAGGAAGTCGACTTGCCATGTGCTGCTTCGGATTTTCGAACGAGCTCTTTTAGGGCGGATATTTTTTCCTAAAACGAAAAATGCGATTAGTTTGGATTTTTGAATCTTTTTTTATTCAAATTTATCATAAATGATGGACTCCGTCAGGATTGGATAGAATTGATAGAATTGAGATAGAAAGATATATTTTTTAATTTAATTAACTTGCCATTTCATGTTTATAGTTATTAGAACTTAATTGTTACGGTCACAGTGATATCCCAGGAAATGAGATGGCCGTTAAACTTGCTAAGCAGAGATCTGCCCTCCAGAGCTCTCGCCTTTTTTCATTTCACTACTAGCAGTAAAGTCTAAAATAACCTCATCATCAATCCCAGCTTATTAGAAGTTGTTACTTCTAACGTTTTGGGCCACCAAATTATGGCTGCGTAGTTTATAATAGGTCTTACCATCAGGATGTACAACCCGTAAAGCATCTTAAGTTTGAGTCCCCAAGTCCTACCGTAGAACCGCTTACAGGCCCAAATGGCCTTGGTTTTGCGTTCTGTGATGGACTTGATATTGTGAAGTTCAATTCAGTTTCTTATCAAAGATAACACCGAGGTACTTGATTTCACCAGAGAGGTACCCTCAATAACAACAGGAGACGGAGTCAGTTGTCTCCTCATTGTGAAGGGGACCAGAACATGTTTGTCAGGAATCACAGAGAGTCCTTCACACTTGCACCATTCTACGACTTTCATTTATGCTGAAGGCATAACGCTAGTGATTTTTTTATTTGCCTCTTATGACAGTAGCCAGATCATCAGTATAGTCTATTGTAACAAAGCCTATCTCATTAAGGCTTACCAGGAGGTTGGCTATGACCAATGCGTAAAGAAGAGGCGACAAAATACCTCCATGGGGTTACAGTGACTGACTTAAACACGCTTCCAAGCGAGGACGTTATAAATCGATTTTCTAGCATGTTAACCGAGTCGTCAATACCTTTACTCCGAACTGCGTTTGTTGTAACCAGTATTGTCAAAAGCATCCAGGAAGTCGAAGAGAGCAACTTACAGTGAAAAGTCTTTTCAACAAGAGTGACCAGATGGTGAAGTACCCCCTCGGTTGACTTACCCTTCCTGTAAGCTTATTGGTTAGGGTGCAGGTGAGAGTCAATTTTCAAGTGTCCCCTGATATGCAGGTCTATAAGTCTTTCCGTGGTCTTCAGGATGAATGACGAAAAACTGATAGGCCTTTAAGATTCAGGTAGCTCCGGATGTCTGTTTCTAGGTTTTGGTATAAATACAACGTAAACCTCTCTCCAGATCAGGGGAATATATCCTTAATTGAAGCTGGCTTTAAACAAAGCAAAAAGAACCGAAAGGATGTGGTTTATGACCTGTTTGAGGAGGGCAGAGAAGATACCATCTCCACCGGATACTTTGAAGGATTTGAATTGCTCATTTAACCTTGTCACTACTGAAATAGACTTTTAATCTTCTTAGAACAGCGTGCCGTATGGTAGCTTCCAACTGGTGAGTCACCCGCATTGGTAGACGAGCCTTGGGAAGGGAACGCTCAACAGGGTTTCAAGAGAATCCGCATAGTCCGTCGCCTACATTATTTACTTGATCCTTGATAATGGTTGTGTGAGTTCGTGCAGCAGTTGGCATATCACCAATTTCATTACAGCACTTTTCCCATACAGCACGTTTGGATCTTTTCAACTCAGAGTTGTACTCCGTGAGAGCCCATCTATATTCATCCCACTTTTTAGTTTTAGGTGGCACGATTGAAGAGTTTCCTCACTTTCCTCCTGAGCAGAGTGAGTTTTTCATTCCAACATTGAACTTTACACCGACACCTATTATAAAAAGTCATTTCGATTTCCAAAATTCTTTCACCAGTATTTAGACTTGACTGTTAAGGCATCGAGGCGATCATTTGTGCTACAAAAGTCGATGAATGAATTGTCGAGCGAATAGGTTTGTTTCGAACGCTGACTTAACGGTAAGATATATTTAATTTCTTTCTTCAGAAAAAATTGTAGAAATCAAAAAGTTTAAATAAATTGTTAAAATACAACTCACAAAATAGATTTAAAAAAATTATTTTTTTAATAATTTAAGTCGAGGAAATTTTATTTTTATAAGTTTGAATAACTCCATCGTTGAATTGCACTTCGAAAATATTTTTTTAATTGTCTTCAATGATCTTTGCTTAGTGTCGAAATTGTTTTTTTTAATAATTGCTTTTGGAAAAAATAATAAATAGTTTGTGAATAGCCAGCTGTATGATAAAGGTTCATCTTAATAGCTCTTTTCTGGCATTGATCATTGCAATGCTATTCAGCCAGACATAGTTTATCATCTTTGTTACGACCATCGAGTTAATTGAAGGCTTCAGAGCCTCAGCAAATTCTTCGCTTAGTATGAGATTGATTAGGAGTTAGGAAACATCGCGTTTCGATTAAAACATCGGTTTCTGATTCAACTTTGGAATATTAATAGTTAAATAAAAAGTTCTAAGGATGGTGTTGCGAAGGGGACAATCTTCTCAAGAGATACAGCTGTGAACACGAAAATAGCAGTAGCTTTATTAAACTCATTCAAAAAGTTCTTGCTATTAGTTCTGAACTCACACTTTCAGAATAAATGCATTCAGCGCAATACTAAAACAAGTAGAATGGAAGGAAAGAGAAAACTATATGCAAATCATGCCTCAACTAAGGATAACGGTGCATTTAGGTGTTGAGGTTCGAATTTGAAGTTAACATTAAAATAGCAGTGCGGTGTTTAATTTCTGACTTTTCCTTAAAAAATTCGAGATTTTTTTGCGGAACAAAGGAAAAAAAGTAAGTTATATGTTTAATTAATAAATGTCTTAAAATAAATTGAGTAGCACCCTCATTTCTTTCCTTTTCTTTTCCATAGTGGGTCGCGGTAAGCACTGCACCGACGAACGAAGGAAATTGATCTTGGCGCTGCGTAGGGAAGGCAAGTCGTATTCAGAAATACAGCGTATTTGTTGTTGTTCATCCAAAATGGTTGCAAACGCAATAAAATATGTACAAAAATCAGAAACAAGGGGTGGAAAACGAAAAAAAAACGCATCAGGATGATAGAAGAATCGAGCGATTGTCCAAATAAGACCAAAACAAATCGGCGATACAAATAAGAAAAGATTTAAATCTCACTGTAAGTGATATGACAATACGATGAAGACTCCTAGAAGCAAATTTAGGAGCACGCAGTCCGAGAAAAAAAGCCACTGTTGACAAAAAAAACTTAAGGACAAACGCTTGGAATTTGCTAAACAATTTGTTGGATTTTCTGTCGAAAAATGGAGAAACATTTTATGGATAGATGAGTCCAAAATCGTTTTGTATGGTGGCATTGGTTCACGCCAGTACGTAAGACGTCCCCCGAAAACCGAATATCGGCCTGAGTACACCACAAAAACTGTTAAGCACGGTGGTACAAAAATCGTGGCGTGTGGATGTTTTTCGTACTATGGCGTTGGTCCAATACATAAAATTTATGGCACTATGGACCAAAATGTGTGTGTAGACCTTTTGACAAATATAATGTTGCCATACTGCAATGAAGAAATGCCATTAAGATGGATTTTCCAGCAAGACAATGACCCGAAACACACTAGTCGAAAAGCAAAAGAGTGGTTTCGGGTCAATACTTCATTATTTCGATTAATTTTTTTCTACTGCTATTTTCGTGTTCGCAACTGTACCTTCAAAAAATGAAAGTCGCTATAATTGTACTTGACCGAAAAAAATAATGAGAGAACTTTTTCAGTCTGCGAGTCCGAATATTTACAAAACCAGTTATTTAGAATTAAAGATATAATTTTTGCGAACTTTTTAACGAAATTGTTAAGGACGATGATCATCGGCCATAAATGAGTTGCCAAAATAAGCAGCAACATGCGAACCCAATGATAAAGGACTCCTGAAATATTATCACACCAATTCTCCAAAGAATAATATATTGATGTATCTCTTATTGCAGGAATATTTCCAGAAACAAACATGGAAATAGTCCAAAATAATCCCTATAAAGCAAAAAAAAAAAAAAAAACTTGATGCCTATCTATGGAAAAATATTAGAAAAAAAACTCTCGTTGCAAGATCATTTTTTAAAATCAATCTCTTTTCTACAACTATCAATCTGGATTTAGAGCCCACCATTCATGTGAAACGTGCAAAAGATTTCGCGAAAGGATAGTGGATGTTTTATTTTTCTTTTAATTCAAAAAGAGTCCTCTTAAAGAAACTTGTGTCCTACGGCCTTTAATCAACAATTGTTTCCTCGAGGAAGAAACGGCCAACGGAAGAGCTCCTTATTCCCTACAGGATCATCAAGATCGGTTAAGTAGTTCTCAAGATTTCTTTGAAAACATAATTTCGAGAAAAACAGGACTCAAGTTGCGCACTAAGTCTTGCTGACCTTGAGCTCGTAACTTCTCAAGGCTATATCTACGAAACTATAACTCAGATCAACTTGAAAATTGAGAACTAGTAATATTTAATAAGAAAAAAAAAGGCTTGATATTAAAATAAAAATTTAAGCGGTTTCTTGTTCTTGGAGTGTCGTTGTTCCTATTATTTATATATTATACGGTTATAAAGTGATTAACTTTTCTAAACGCATTCTTTTTGCCGATGACGTTCTTATTTTAATCTCTGGCCGATATTGATACTTTCGTATATAACATTAACCGAGACTTTGAAAACATATAGTAAATAGAATCTTTTAAATTCTGTCCCAAATTGTAAGCGTAAGAATTAATAACGAACAAATTTAAGTGTTGAACAATAAATAAAGCTGGATGACAAAATAAATTTCAAAGCCCATATATATTATGTTTGTAATAAGGAGTCAATAAAATTGGTGTGTTAAGATAATAAAACGGAGTGCTTCCATGACATCAGCTATAAATGTGTCTAATGTTCTAAAGGGTGATTTTTTAGCTATTATCTTTTTTGAAACACTGGTTTAAGCAGCTGACGCACGTTTCGTGTTTTGTTTCACTGTCAAACATCTTCAGTTTGGTTTATAATTTAACCATGAATCGTCTTACAAACGAACAACGCTTGCAAATTATTGAATTTTATTATCAAAATGCGTGCTCTGTTAAGAAAGTGCATCGCGCGCTTCTTCCATTTTATGGTCAGTTTAATCGACCCACTGAAGCGGCTATTCGGGCTATCGTAACTGAATTTCGCAGCTGTATCGGCCAGTGTTAATGATGACCATCAATTATCGATTCGTCGCCGCTCGCAGCAATTGGGCCTCTGTTACTCAACAACGTGGAACATTTTGCAGAAGGATTGAGGTGTGATGCCTTTCAAAATACAGCTGGTGCAAGAATTGAAGCCGAACGACCTACCGCAAGGTGAGAACGATTTTGGAGTGAATATCAGCCAGAAGCATTGCAAGAGCTACCAATGCATCCACAAAAAGTCACAGTTTGGTGCGGTTTATGGGCTGGTGGCATCATTGGACCGTACTTCTTCAAAGATGATGCGAATCGTAACGTAACTGTGAATGGTGAGCGCTACCGTGAGATGATATCCAACTTTTTTTTGCCCAAAATGCAGGGGCTTGACTTGCATGACATGTGGCTTGAACAAGACGGTGCCACATGCCAAACAGCACGCGCAACAATGGACCTACTGAGAGGCGAGTTCGGTGAACATTTTATTTCACGTTCGGGACCGGTCAATTGGCCGCGTAGATCGTGCGATTTAACGCCTTTAGACTATTTTTTGTGGGGCTATGTAAAGGCTCATGTTTAAACAGACATCGTGAGATACCGGCCGAAATGTTGAAAAGAGTATGTCAAAATTGGACTAAGCGGATGGACCATTTGAGGCGCAGTCAAGGTCAACATTTGCATGAAATAATCTTCAAACATTAAATTAGATGGACCGTACTATCGATTCAAATAAAGATTTCATGCATTTTTCTGAATTTTATGTGTTTTTTTTCTTTGAAAAACTTTCCTATAGCTTTTAAAAAATCACCCTTTAGCTTCCTACTGCTTTCGATTCTATTGAATTCTGTTTAGTGCTTTTACTAGAGCTCGTAAATAACTACAAACCTTTACCATGGATTTTAAATTTGTTTCTGCCGTTGAGCATTTGAAATAAGATCACGTAAAAACCGATTTTATTTACCATACATTTTTCGCTTTTCGATCAGAGAAACGTGCGGGATTCCAGATTTGTTGTTTGGTTAGTCTTTAAGTGCCAAACACTCGTCAACATAAGTTCAGTAGAAGTGAAAGTGCATTGGGCAAAAAAAAAATCTCCCACACACAGAGTTTAATCGAATGAAAATCAAGGTTCAAGGACGTTTGATTGTCCGCAGAGATGTTCACTCTGTTAGGACAGCCGAAGCAGCTCTTTCGCTGGCGAAGATTTAAGACCGAAAGAAACAATATTCATTTCGATGTCTATACGCGTTATTGGTGTGCAACGTATTCCAGGCGAATACAGGAACAGTCCCTTCTTCGATCTTTGATTGATTGTTGAATATTTGAGTACCAAGCCAATCCTCCCACTAAGCACAACGTCGGAGAATTTGTTTGTCAAGTTGTAAAAAGGGATCGCGTAATCAGCCCTCAAAAGGGGCTTTACTGAAAAATTCATATTCATTTCTTCCTTGCGACAACTATTCGATTATTTCGTTGTTACGTCGAATGAATTCTTTTTATTTCAATTATTTTGAAATCCACACGTTATTCTGAAATTGCTGGTGGAGCACTACTGAACTGATTTCCAACTTCCAAAATTTTAAAGCGTGTCGAAATCACCCACCAAGGCCATCTATGTACATTCGATTGTAAACATTGGAAGCCTAACGATCCACAAAACAATGAAATCTTGAGATACTCGTACAATTAAGAACAATTCCACGTCGCCGTCTCCTCTAAAAAAAAAACAGACACAACAACAGCAACCGTCGGTCGCTGCAATAGAGCGTGAAAAGTTCACGCGATAAGACTGGTTTGCTACACCAAATAAGTGATTGTTTTTTTTTCCTGTCTTTGTCGAAAATATTAATAGGCAATGACGTGTTCCAGTGAGGGTCATAAATTGAATTTAATGATGTCAATCGATGGCGCCTCACAGTCTAATTTGGAAGATACGACTCCGAGTAAACGTTTGGGTTGAAAAACAAATGAGATTGCATAAAAACAATAACTCTTGATAGCTCTTGAATGATAGAGGAATGTCTAGCTAACAAAGTAGATAACTTACTTGTTGTTTACTGAAATTCTGCTGCAAACTTGAGATATCCGACTGCTGCTGTTTGGGTTGCTCTTCTGCTTCATGTTGAGACATCGTGTTTCAATTTTTTTTTCAGTTTTCTTTGCTGTTTTTTGTTTCTTTGAATTTATGGACTAACTTTATCACTGCACAAACAAAAGGAAAAACAAGTTAAATTTTAAAAATAACTAAACTGAAAAGAGAAGAAAATGAACGAAAAGAGAAAACAATTTTTCAATCGTCTTTTTTTAGGAAAACAAATTCACATTTGTATCTGGCGATTGCTTTACAAATTTTTGCACCAGAATACGTAGAAACACTTGAGAGACGATTTGTGATTATTTTTTGGAAAATTACTTAAGAATAAGTGAAGAAATTTACCAAAAATATTATGTACAAAATTTTACACAAAACACACGAAATAGTTCCATGTCAGCAGATTAAACGTCAAATTGTCAGATTGGCCAATGTAACGACGAGAATAGGGAGAATTTGTCGCCAACATGGAACATGGTTGTTGGATGGGAATAAATTGTTTGCTTGGTTTGTGAAGAGGGTTAGAATGTTCGCAAATCTCAGTCAGGGGTGTGTTCGGCAGTGCACTTCATACTCGATTCGAGGCTTAACAGGGTGATTTGTTTTAAGGAATGTGTTCTATTTTGTTCTGTTTTCAATTGACTCAAGCCGAACACATCTTCCTACTTCCTGCTATCAGGTGTGGATGAATTCCAGGTTTATTCAAAAGGAGTTATCTCAGCATGGCTTAGTGTTCTTCGAAATTAAATGTTTGCTCTCATGTGCCTCAGGAAGTTCCTTGTCCACTTATTCTTAAGAGTAATTAGATTCATCTTCATTTATCTGTGAATAAGTCCTGAGCCATAACTGCCTGATTTCTAATGACGATCAACCCTTGTTCGATAAGGTCAGGACCAAGAATGTGTAGGCTTTTCCAAAATCTAGAAGCGGCAATAAGAAATCTTACTTACTTCCTTAATTATAAAGGAGGCCATCGATCCTGGAAGGATTAGAGCATGAGACAGAGCTGCCCTGCAGCCCAACGGTGCTGAGCACGCTGATTCCAGTAGGTAAGACCAAGCTTATTAGCGTCCGCGATTGTCTGATCCCTGAACTGGAGGTTCGGTTTTCCGGTTCTTCTTGGTAGCTTGGACTTAAGGGGGTATTCTAGTCTAGAGGCATGAATTTCATGTAATTTTTGAAGTGTCATAAAAAAAAGGCAATTAATATTTTAAGTATCCTTATTTTTATTAGTTATTCATTAACATAACAAGAATACAGAAAAAAATCAAAAAATAAAATAAGTTGAAAATTTCAAAAATTAGCAGTTGATGAAGTGGGGATCTCAAGAAATTGCCGCGTACCATACCCACGATTTCAACCGTCCTAGCAATCTGAAACCAAAAAAATAAAAAAAGATTATTATTCTAGAATAATGTCGCAATTTCTGGAACTACGGAAAAGTTGGAAAGATTTTTTTTTCACAAAATGGCGACTGCTTGAAAAAAAAACAATTTTTGTACCACTTTTTGACTGTTTCGAATTAAAAAAAAAAGTAATAGAAATTTGGAGATGGGGATTCCAGACAAAGACAACTCTATAAAGAAGACTCTCTAAAAATTTCAGGTAAATCGGTCCAGTAGAACCTGAGAAATCGTGGGTATTGTTTTGAAAAGTCAGTTTCGAGAAAAACGCGTTTAAAGTTTCGCGTAAAGTTTTTCGCAGTCTAAGTCATGAAATGATATTGTAGACTTACATTTATTCAATCTGCCATTCCTGCTTCATACATCGGACCTTCCTCGACTTCGAAAAAAATATTTTCCGCGTTTCTCTCTTCATATCAGGCAGTTCTGGCCTCCTTTGATGCGTTGGATGCTCGCATCTCGGAGCGGTCAATCCAGGCGTTGTCTCGTTTCACAGCGAATGAGTGAGCTTCCGGGCCAATTTTCATTCCCATAAGTTCCATCAATTTTAAAATAGGAATGAAGCCTTAATTAAAAATACAAAAAGCAACAAATGTCGCTATCTCAATCCTCTTAGGTCCGGAATGAATATGTTTTGGATCGAAGGTCCAAATCAAAGAGTTTAGAGACTCATTATTATTTTGAGTTTCTGAACCGAAACATCGAGTCAAAAATACCTCTGATGATAAACTGATGATATACATATATATATACACAAAGGACAAAAGGTTTTACTGAGAAATATGGATTCAGGTAGACGGAGAATCCCTAATGTCTTTTGTTCGATTAGTTTCGGCCGAACTCGTTTGGATGCCGTGTCAGCAAAATACCGATAGCTCTGAAAACAATTTTAACTTTGGAAAATCCTCTTGTTATATATTCTTGAATAGTTAAACTTTGAATATATAAAAAAATCGATTTTTTTAAAGTTCTAGACTGTTGCATTATTCTGTGTTCTCTTGATGTCGCCGAGCCGGCTGCAGCAAAATTGTTGACTTTATTGCGAAAATAACGTATTATTTGCTGTTACTGGACTCTCTTATTTTTCGCAGTCATTTTTTCCTCCTTTCCTTGTCTAACTCTGTACTCTTCCCGTGCTGCTTGAGCACGCTTTTGAAACGTCTTCTTTTGCACAACATTTGTTGCCTTCTTTAACTGCGCCCAGTCGCGGTAGCATGAAGTGGTCTCGTCTGTTTTCTGAATAAAAGTTGTTGACATTTATTCCAGGCAATGAATCATATGAGAGTCTTTGGCTTAGATTCTCTAGATGCAACAGTATAATAAAATAATAATAATAATAATAATGTTTAGTAGTTCATTGAACTTTGAGTTTACATGGATAACATTTTAGCGAATAAAAAGATAAAGTTTTTTTTTTTTTTAACAATTACTTTTGACAAATTCAATAAGCTTTTTCTTGAATACTAATTCTTTGTTCAGTCTTTATCTCCTTTGGTAACTTGTTGAAGAAGAGTAAGCCCTTGTACATGAGTGAATTCTGTGTACTAGTTAAATTACACCTGACTGGTCTTAGGTTATCAACATTCCTCAAATTATACTGCTCTTCGCAGTTGATGGTGTTGCTAACCTTTTCTACCGGTATTACAGTAGATTCTTTCCAATTAATCGGGAATGTTCCAGACTGAAGGGTTAAAAATGGGACCTATTATCTCAAATGAGTTAAGTACCATATCTCTATTTATTCCATTAATATCTTTCTTATTATTGTACTTTTGGATTGAATCACAGATTGTTCTAGCATCACAGTATTTAAATCTTAACGTATACGGGACATATAGATTTGGTGGGTTATATTGCACATTTGGTATTGACTTATTTATATCACAGACGCTATCAACAAAGTAAGAATTTAACTTATCAGCTTTTCGTGCCGGTGTTTCCTCAGAATTTCGCCCAAAACTTCGCTTTAACTAGATCTTTACTTTTATTATTTTTCGATACAATAGATTTCAGAACTCTCCATAGCCTCTTCTGGTCACCACTGGATATTTCAATTTGGAAAGGATACCTTTTTATATCTATCCCAATCAGCTTCGATGTTACTATGCACTGCAGTTCAATAAGCAAGAATCTTTTCTCGTTTTAAATGTTGCAAGCCTATTTTAAACCAATTACAATCGCCGTCTCCATTTATATCTCTTTCCACAGTCATACCTTCACAACACATTTTAATTTTTGCAACAAATAAGTTAATAAGATCACCAAAGTTATCCTCGTCATAGAGGTATGCAAAATTTACTTCTTCCAAAAGGGTATCAAACTGGTGTTTAGAGTATTTTAGAAATTTCCGTCTCATCTTCACAACATTTTGAGATCCACTTTTAATCTCCACTTTTATTGTATAGTCGGTCTCTTAATCGAGGTGCTGCTAAAAAGTGATCAGAGACGGCTTTATCTTGCGTCAATTAGTACTTGGTCGATTTGGTTGCCATTCCGACAGTCAGCAGTTAACTAAGTTAAGAAACAAACTACTGTAAAGTCTGTGAGTTCGAAGCTCATAGTCGTTTCGTACAGGCTGTACCTTTGGCTTACATATTTTGGCATTCAAGTCCTCGAGTATGATTTTCACTATGAACTTCGGACAAGTTCTTGTTTTGATAAAGTACATAATAGGACTACCGGTTGAAAATGTCGTTATTGCAGACAACTTCATATCTATTACTTTGACCATGACAGCTGTCACATATATATGTATAGACGTTAGTATGAATTGAAGCCACGAGACGTCGAACGCCGATTTTGCATGTCCGAAATGCTGCTTGAACGCCACGAAAATAAGTCTTTTTTGCGTCGAATCGTCGCTGGTAATGAAAAATGGGTACATTACGATAATCCAAAACGTCGGGCAACGTATGGATACCCCGGACATGCCTCAACATCGACGGCCGTTCAGAATATTCATGGCCTGAAGGTTATGCTGTGCATTTGGAGGGACCAGAAGGGTGTTGTGTATTATGAGCTGCTAAAACCGACTGAAACAATCACAGGCGAGGTCTACCGACGACAATTGATGCGTTTGAGCCGAGCACTGAAGGAAAAACGGCCGGAAACGATAGCAAGACACGATAAAGCTATTTTGCAACATGACAATGCTCGGCCTCATGTTTGCAAATGTCGTAAAAACTTACCTTGAAACGCTCAAATGAGATGTCCACCCACCATATAGTCCAGACCTTGCGCCATCCGATTACTATCTCTTCCGATCGATGCAACATGGCCTGGCTGACCAGCACTTCCGTCATTTCGATGATGTCAAAAAATGGATCGATTCGTGGATTGCGGCCAAACCGGTCGAATTTTTTTAGAACGGGTAACCATGAATTGTCAGAAAAATGGGAAAAATGTGTGGCTATCGATGGGCTAGCCACATCTACTTTGAATATTGAATTTATATCTATTTTTCCTCAATTTGGTTTTTGAAAAAAAACGACATTTTCAACCGGTAGTCCTACATACCAGAAACAAGTATCCACTCTGACACATGTTCCAATCTTCCACAAGTATATTGGCACAGGATTTCGAAATTCTAACTGTTCTTCTTCCACTTTGAAATATCAGTCCATGCTCATCTGTAAGCTTGCTTTCCTATTGGAGACTAGATCCCAAGGCATGACCATATTATTTATAGTGAAGTGGTTTGGACCGAAGGATACAACAACTACCTCCAAGCGGACTGTCGAACTCTTCATTAAGCCAACAATCTGGGCGAATAACAAAAACAGGTCCGAAACTTTGACACCAAGCAGCTTTAAAGGAAATAAAGATGCGAAGCACGGTCACCTTGATCTTCTTCCGGTTTCTATTGCTATTCCAAGCGAAACAAGAAGGACGAAGGATTCCAAGAAAGACTTCAGATACCGATTGACAGCTTTCGCTGTCAAGAGATATCGAAACGCATTTTATATTTTGAAAAGATAATCTTTTTTCGCTTTTTTTTTGGTAAAATATGGTTTAACGATTTTTACGATTAATACAATGAATTTGTTGATCCGAGATTCTGTGAAGGAACTGAAGATGAACTGGAACTGGACATATGTAGTCAATTCCCACTGAGTTTCACTTGGACTTGTTCGTAATCAAGTCTATGATCTCTTGGTTCTCACCCTTGCGTGCATAGTCCAATGCCGACAATTCCAGCCTATCCTTTGCATTTATATCCTGCTGGACTTGCAGTAAATATTTCACAATATTGACGTAACCTTGTAGGGCAGCTACATGCAGGGCAGTCCTGCCCGAAGGATCGGGCTGTGAAAGACTGGCTCCGGCTAACTCAAACGATTTCAACCTAGTCAGTAGGCCGGTTGCAGCTGCAGAGCATAATTGCTCACCGATTGCTGCAGGCAAACTCGTCAAATGCGCTCCACATTTAACCAAAAGTTGAATGACATCGTGCCTATCCATGTTTATAGCTTCAAGAAGTGGAGTTTGATTGTGCCTATCGCGCAGGTGAACCGAAACGCCATTTTCAAGAAGGAGTTTAACAACTGGAAGATTTCCTTCACTACAAGCTATATGCAAGGCCGTGCGGTTATCGTGATTCACTCCAGCCAAATCGGCACCGTGCTCCTTGAGGTAAATGATCTAAAAAAAGGCTCAGGATTTATGTGAGAAAAAATTTTGTCCTGCTCGTACCTTCTTCAAATCGCCTGCAACTACAGCTGTGTTAACCATGGCAGGAAACAAGGTTTCGCATAGCTGGGTTAGCTCCCGAGTCGATGACAGATGTAGGGATTGAGCCACAGCCTCGATGAGATCGCAGTCATCTGTCCCTGGACTGCCCGCTGTCAACTCTCCACGGATATTCGTTTGCATGACCTAAAATTGACAATGTGTCCTTGCTTCGTCAGCCTCAACTCATGACATTTACCTGTTTTTTCTGATCCAGAGTCCATTCGGTTTTACCAATGACGTATGACAGCTTGGTAAGAGCTGCCTCCGGTGTCATATCGTAACCCATTATAACCCCGAGGTCGGTTAGAACTCTCCCGGTGTCGTATAGTTCCGATACCGTTCCATTCGGGCATTGCGTGATATTGACAATGATAACTCCAAGAACGCAGGCTGATCCAATTTCGGAGAGAATGTCCGGCCGATTGGAGGGAACGTTTCCCGCGCCAAACGACTGCAAAACGACTCCTTTCATAGGTGGCGCTAGAAATGCTCGAAACGTGGCACTCGTAATGCTGGGACACAGCCGCAGCAGCCCAACATTTACGTCCATTTGAGCGTGCACCTCAAACGGACTGATCTTGCAAGGACGATAAATCAGTCGTTGGTTAATCTCATAATTGACCCCCACTCGACCAAGTGGTGAGGAATTTGGAGAATCAAAGGCTTCCAATTTAGTGGAGCTTACTTTAACGGTGCGATTGCCTCGCAATAGTTTATTGCCGAAGAGCACGCAAACTTCCGGAATCACAAAATTCCCCGCTATGATCAGAGATGTTGTAAAGTTGTCCTTTCCATCGGTTCGCGTTTCGAAAATGGGAATTTGTGCTCCAGTAACGATGACGGTCTTGCCAAGATTTTCCAACATAAACGAGAGTGCGGAAGCGGTGTAAGCTAGCGTATCGGTTCCATGCAAAATCACAAATGCATCGAAGGATTTATATGATTGCTGGAAAGATCAGTTGTCAGATGGTTCACGATTTTATTTTGACACTTACATGAATGTCCTTGGCGATCCGGACCCAGTCATTGACAGTCATATTGCTGGAGTCCAAAAGTGGTTCGTACTCTGTGATTGTGAACAACACTCGATTTGGAACGCCCTCGACATACGGCAGGACCAAAGGAGAAGTTCCAGCCTGGGATCCAAATCGTGTTGCCGCATACTCCTTGTCGTGCATATTCGGATAATTTCGGATTGTGTTTTCCAGAGCATTTGGAAACGGCGCGAGTACTTAACCAAAAGCAATAAATTTAAAAGCAGCTGAAGGACTTGGAAAGTGTCACCTTACCGTTAAATTTATTCCTTACCATGCCAATGGTGCCCCCAGTGTAGATCACGTTAACTTTTGACTCCTTATTTGCAGATTGCATTATTTTTTTTTTTTAATTTTTATTTCGAAAAATGCGCGAACTCGTGGAGCGTTTTTGACTCAATTTTTGAAAGGTGGATTGTCGGTCGTTCAATTTGGTTTTAGGGTGAATGTGCCGAGAATTTCAAGGAGAATTTGGGCAATCAAAACGTTCATATTGAATGAATATTTTTTGACGAATGTTTTGACCGCTTAGGCAGCTTTCTATGTTTTGCAAAATTTCACAATTGACGCGAATATAGAAAGTTGGCTTTCAAATATTTACACGAAGCTATCTCCAATTGCTGGTGGACATTTTGGCCAAAATCCGACCCGAGTAACCCAAAGGCGAGCCTCAAAGTTGTTCATGAAACAGGCGCTGCCAAAACAACTTCCTAAAGGAGATGGGTCGTTTCTGGGTCAAGAGCGTACCTTAATGAGATTGGTATCAAAATACAGCTGAGTGTGAGTACAATAAAACTGTGAAGTTTTATGGAAATCGTATTTGGCCATTTTGAGATTTTCTTTTCTACTCTTTTCTACCTTTCCAAATTACAGAGAAACATTTTACATTAGAATTGTCAAACGTACTAGCGTGTGTATGCTTGCCTTTTGATTTGATAATAATCTCATGAAAGTACACTCTTGGCCCACGCTCAACACAAAAAAAAAAGCTTCAACATCCAAACACCGACGCATAACTATCAGACGTTCGTGATAAATCTATTAAAATTTTTGCTTTTCTTCGAAGACTTGGAAAATCAACTGAGCACCTAACCAACTGGCTACCGCCAGCTACTCCCACCAACTGACTACCGCCAGCTACCCACCAACTGGCTACCGCCAGCTACCCAGAAATTGGTTACCTCCAGCAAGCTAGCTACTCGCACCCACTGCAGCCAGCTACCCACCAACTGGCTACCGCCAACTACCCAGCAATTGGATACCTCCAGCCAGCTAACTACTCCCCCCACCGCAGCCAGCTACCCACCAACTGGCTACCGCCAGCTACCCACTAACTGGCTATCGCCAGCTACCCAGCAATTGGTTACCTCCAGCCAGCTAGCTACTCCCCCCACTGCAGCCAGCTACCCACCAACTGCAGCCAGCTACCCAGAAATTGGTTACCTCCAGCCAGCTAGCTGCTCCCCCCACTGCAGCCAGCTACCCACCAACTGCAGCCAGCTACCCACCAACTGGCTACCGCCAGCTACCCAGCAATTGGTTACCTCCAGCCAGCTAGCTACCCACCAACTGCAGCCAGCTACCCACCAACTGGCTATCGCCAGCTACCCAGCAATTGGTTACCTCCAGCCAGCTAGCTACCCACCAACTGCAGCAAGCTACCCACCAACTGGCTACCGCCAGCTACCCAGAAATTGGTTACTTCCAGCCAGCTAGCTACTCCCCCCACTGCAGCCAGCTACCCACCAACTGCAGCCAGCTACCCACCAACTGGCTACCGCCAGCTACCCAGCAATTGGTTAAATTCAGCCAGCTAGCTACTCGCCCCCACTGCAGCCAGCTACCCACCAACTGGCTACCGCCAGCTACCCAGCAATTGGTTACCTCCAGCCAGCTAGCTACCCACCAACTGCAGCCAGCTACCCACCAACTGGCTACCGCCAGCTACCCAGAAATTGGTTACTTCGAGCCAGCTAGCTACTCCCCCCACTGCAGCCAGCTACCCACCAACTGCAGCCAGCTACCCACCAACTGGCTACCGCCAGCTACCCAGCAATTGGTTAAATTCAGCCAGCTAGCTACTCGCCCCCACTGCAGCCAGCTACCCACCAACTGGCTACCGCCAGCTACCCACCAACTGGCTACCGCCAGCTACCCACCAACTGGCTACCGCCAGCTACCCAGCAATTGGTTACCTCCAGCCAGCTAGCTACTCGCCCCACTGCAGCCAGCTACCCACCAACTGCAGCCAGCTACCCACCAACCGCCAGGTAATCAGTTGGTGAGTAGCTGGCTGCAGTGGGGGCGAGTAGCTAGCTGGCTGGAGGTAACCAATTGCTGGGTAGCTGGCGGTAGCCAGTTGTTGGGTAGCTGGCTGCAGCGGGGGCGAGTAGCTAGCTGCCTGGAGGTAACCAATTTCTGGGTAGCTGGCGGTAGCCAGTTGGTGGGTAGCTGGCTGCAGTGGGGGCGAGTAGCTAGCTGGCTGGAGGTAACCAATTTCTGGATAGCTGGCGGTAGCCAGTTGGTGGATAGCTGGCTGCAGTTGGTGGGTAGCTGGCTGCAGTGGGGGGAGTAGCTAGCTGGCTGGAGTTAACCAATTTCTGGGTTGCTGGCGGTAGCCAGTTGGTGGGTAGCTGGCTGCAGTTGGTGGGTAGCTGGCTGCAGTGGGGGCGAGTAGCTAGCTTGCTGGAGGTAACCAATTTCTGGGTAGCTGGCGGTAGCCAGTTGGTGGGTAGCTGGCTGCAGTTGGTGGGTAGCTGGCTGGAGTGGGGGGAGTAGC